>BTPG01000007.1:19362516-19492516 GCA_036245525.1 Semisulcospira habei | reverse complement strand
CCCAAAATAGACCCCTGGGGGACGCCGTATTTTACATTTCCTTGCTTAGAGTATCTTCTATGGGCGTACACCATTTGTTTTCTGTCTTCGAGATATGATCGGAAGAATGCTATAGCGGTTGCGTCCAAGTGATAAACTGTTAGCTTATTTAGGAGAATGTCATGGTCCACAAGGTCAAACACCTTTTTAAGGTCTAAGAAAACTGCTCCTGACATCAGGCTTTTATTGATTGATTCCAGCCAGCTGTCTACAATATTTGTCAGTGCTGACTGACAAGAATGTTTCGGTCTAAAACCAGACTGGTGAATATTAAGTAATTTACCTTTTTCGAGAAAATCAAGGAGATGTTTTTGAATGTGTTTTTCAATGGGTTTTGACAAAGCTGACAGAAGGGAGATTGGACGATAATTATTAATATCTTCAAGATCTTTAGATTTAGGGATTGGGATTACCTTTGCTTCTTTAAGAATTATTGGAAATGAACTTTGCTTTATGCAGAGGTTGAAAATATATGTTAGTGATTCTACTGTATACGGTAATGAGATTTTGAGGCTTTCATTATCAATACCATCAATGCCAGCAGACTTTTTGTTGGGCATGCTAGAAATATATCTGCCGACTTCCGCAACTGTAATATCAGGGATGGTGAAAGTATTTGATATAGTTGTTTTGTTAAAGTGTTCTCTGAGAGAACTCGGCACTTCATACGGTTTACTGTTATTTGCAGCTGACAATGCCAATACTTCGGCTGTCGTTAAGAAATGGTTACTTAATATATCAGCTGACATATGAGATGGGATTTCGGGTGCTGATTTACCCTTCGTTATGACGTTCAGAGCTTTCCAAACAGATGCCGTGTCCTTTTTGTCTAGAATCATTTGTTGGAAAAAAGACATCTTAGACGCTCTAACTAAATATTTGACACGATTGCGTTGTTTTTTGTATTCTTCGTACTTTTGCTCTTTTTTAAGTTTGTCTCTAAATGACATGGCCTGCTTGATATCCGCTGTTAACCATGGAGACGTTTCATGGAGACGTTACAACATACTGGGTTATGATCGCTGACAGCTAAGGAGGGAACCTGCACATTTGATATTTTATCGTCATTTGTCACATAAATGTGATCAATTAAGGTTGAGGATGTAGATGTGGTTCTAGTGGTTTTTTTTTTAACTAATTGTTTTAAACCGAATAAGGCTGTTGTTGATGCCCATGCAGCATGGTGCCCTTTGGGCTTAAGTAGGTCAATGTTAAAGTCGCCCAGAAGAACAATGTTATCTTTACTTTGATTAACTTTATCCATCATTTCTACGAAGTCATCATACCAGTCCCAGTTGGCTGCTGGATTTCTATAGATAAAGCCAATCAAGACTGTGGGGGATTTAGATGTTTTCACCTCGACCCATAAACTTTCAACTTCGGCTGACTCTAAGTCCTGTCGTCGTTTAACGTTACTAATTATCGAATCATGTATATATACTGCTAGTCCAGTGTGCTGGGGACTTGAAGCATCTCTGCGGAGTACTGAGAAGTTTGGGACTGAGATGGAGTTATCCCTGATAGTGCTTTTGAGCCTCGACTCGGATACACCAAAAACATGAAAATGTGTTGGCGTGTTCAAGAACACAGACAAATCTGGCACCTTATTAACTAGATGGTAAATGTTGAGGTGGCCAATTCTCAACTCATCAGGTCGTTGTGGGGCAGTTTTTACATTATATTTTGGCATGTTGGTAACAGAACAAACGTAGCAATAATGTTCCAAAAAAATAATAAAAATAATCTCAATGTGTATAAATGAATAAGAAAGCGACAAGAAAACGTAGAAAAACAACAGCAACAACAATAAAGCAAAATTAAAATGTTTTTGACTCTCGTGGTCAGAGTCCGCTGCGAGTTCGAATTACTTGGTAATGTCAGATACAAATAAAAGGCTCGACAGCTATGTAGAAAGAATCAGAAAATAAAGAAACACTTCCAAGGGCACCTGTGACAAAGTGGGGGTTTTATGCAATGGACATGTATCCCACTTGCCTTTTCGCCGGTGAGGATTTTACTACATAATCTCTCTGTGGCTATCTCAATAAATGTATTTGTTTCGCCCGGCCTGTGTATTTGTAGAATCTTGAGTAAAAGGAGGTAATAGGTTGCATACACACTGTAACTAATATTCATTCGGCTATACGGACTTTAACTCACAGCCATGTGAACACAATTAATGCAACACATTTATTACACACAACATACTTTACACCAAATCGCGAGCTCGATCGAAAGAATTCTCTTGGGGTTTCTGGCTAGAGTTCATTGAATCGAATGTCAATTAGGTCTCTTCACTGGGCTTTCTGGCCGTGAGGGTTGACAGGTGTTTGGCAGCACTCTATCAGCTTTTGTATTTTAAGTACTTAGCTGGTGCTATGACCGGAAGACGGAGATACGTGGCACTCTTGTGTTGACACTTTCACGGCTCCTGGGTTATCTCTGGGCTCGGTGGGATGTTTCAGCTGGCCGACAATCGTTCCTGGCTGGTCCGCACTCGACTGGGTGCAGGTAGTTCGGTGTAGTCTGACTTGACGTCTGAAGCAGCGTCGTATCGTCTGCCTCAGAGCCAGCCCTTGACAGGGTCGCAGCCTTACAACCGTCACAGCGACCCGGTTCCGCCTTCTTTCGGAATACCGGGCTTACACTGTAAATCCTGAACCTGGACCGCAGTACACACGCATTGGTCTTCTGAGTGAAGGTGCCATTCTCTTCAAATCGTGTAGTCACTAGTGATCGACACACGACTTGCCGCTAGTACGAAGCGTGGGAGAAAGAGCGGCGCTGTCACGTGGCGTTCGCTTTTAAAGTGGCGGTTTTTTTTTTTTTTAAATCTCGTCGCCGCGATACGTGATTATGCGCAAGGAACACTGGGAAGAAAGACGCTACAGTGATGCCTACTGGCGTTCCCGTCTACAAAGCCATCCGGTTTGGGCGCGAAAGTTTAACCTAGTTATCCAACATTGCGTGGCCTACGCCGAGGGTCCGCTTACACTAAGCTTTCTAATAGTAGTGCAGTGGGAATGCGGCCCGCTCATGACAGGCTCCCTCAACAGAAAAAAGGCGATGACTACAGGAGTCGAACTTTTTTCTAATGGGTCGAGTTCATCACTGCACGGCTATTGTTATTTTTGACTATATACAGAGTTCTGCCGCTGACTTAGGTTCTGATATGTTACTCGGGTAGTTATGTACCGGGTGATTCTGCCTTACTTGGCCGGGACAAATTCTGGTGCTGACGCTCTTAGGGCAGATGGGGTGGCAACACCAGGTATGTCCTTCACGGGGTGACGACTGAGGTAATCGGCTCCGTGGTTCTCTTTTCCAGGAATGTACTCCACTCGAAAAGAATATGTCTGTAGTAGGAGTGCCCATCTCATCAGGCGAGCGTTCGAAGACTTGATGCTGCCAAGAAGGATAGAGGACGGTGGTCCACTTGCACGGTGAAGTGTGTGCCATATAGGTACATCTGGAACTTCTGCACTGTCCAAACCAATCCGAGGCACTCCTTTTCAGAAGTAGCGTAGTGTGTTTCCGCGGTCTTCAGTTTGCGACTGGCGTACACTACAGGGAATAGCGTCTCTGGGTCACTGGGGTCGCGCTGTAGCAACACTGCTCCGAGACCTTTGTCACTCGCATCCGTCCTTAGGACGAATGGTTGGGTCAAGTCGGGTAGGTGCAGTACTGGCGGCGATGTCATTTTGTCCTTTAGCATATGGAATGCTGCTTCGCAGTCGGCTGTCCATACTATGGAGTCCGGTGCAGTCTTTTTCGTCGCATCTGTCAACGGGACTGCTATGCTGTTTTAGTTGGGGATGAACGTCTGGTAAAACCCGCACAGTCCTAGGAACGATTGCACGTCCTTCTTGGTTTTCGGACGCGGTGCATCGAGGAGGCGCTGAACTGTTTTATCCAGGGGTTGCAGACATCCATGGCTTATGGTGTGTCCCAGGAAGTCCAACTGTTCAAATCCAATCTGGCACTTGTTTGGCCTTGCGGTTAGCCCTGTGTCCTTGAGACGTGTAAGTAACTTCCGCAGGAGTGTGATGTGTTCGTTCCACGTTGGCGTAGCTACAAGAATGTCGTCCATAAAAGACTGTAGGTGCTCGCATGCCAGCGGTGCCAGTAGTTTTCGCATCATGGCGCTGAAGATGCTTGGAGCGTTGTGTAATCCAAAGTGAAGTACATTGAACTCAAAATGGCCTTCCATCGTGCTGAACGCTAGGTAGGGGCGTACATGTGGTGGTACTGGTATTTGGTAATACCCTTTACTGAGGTCAATGCGTGAGAAGTATCGAGCGGTTTGCAGCTTAGCGAATAGTGTTGCAGGGTCTGGCAGTGGTTCGGGTTGAAACTGCGTTACTGCATTCAGTTGCCTGAAGTCGATACAGAGTCGATGTTCGCCGCTAGGCTTGCGTAAGAGTACGGTGCCTGCGCTGTATGGTGAGAGTGATGGCGAAATGATGCCGGCTTGCAATAAGGCATCGACTTCTTCTTTGATCGCTTGTTGTTTCGCTAAGGGCATCGGGTATGGTTTTTGACGGACCGGTGTGGGGTCGGTCACTGTCAGTGTCACTTCCACTAAGTCTGTCTTTCCTGGTCGATCGGTCAGTACCGTTTGGAGTTCTTGAATGACCGTCGTTACTTGTCGTCGTTGGTCAGCGGTGAGGGAGGGGTTCAGCACCACTTCCTTGTAAGTCTCTTTGGAACTCAATGGGTACTCGACTACCTCTATCGCCGAGCTTTCCACTTCCTCGGCTAGTGCGACTGCAAGAAGGTGGGGTGTGTTAGAGCTTACTGGTCGGGTAGTATACTTTTTCAGTGGGTTGATGTGATGGGTTCGTGCTTTCCCGTTGACATCCACTTGGTACACTGTCCTCGACTTCTTGGCGGTCACGGTGTATGGTCCTCGCCAAGCTATGTCCAGCTTGTGGGTTCCACTCGGTAACAGGAGTAGAACTTGGTCGCCGACTTGTAGTTCTCGGTCTTTGGCACGGCGATTTTAGTACTTTGCCTGACGGGCTCTTGCCTTCTTCAGTGCTTCACTTGCTTTTGTCCATGTGGCCTTGAGAGTTTCTTGTAGGTCGGCTACGTATTTGGTGGCACCTTTTGGTGTGTCATCCACTTTGGCGTCAGTCCAACTCCGTCGTAGTGCTTCTAGCGGTCCGGATAGCGGTCTACCGAAGAGCAACGTCGATGGAGTGTATCCTGTGGCTGCGTGGGGCGTTTCTCTGTATGCGAACAGGGCGGCGTTGACATATGTGTCCCATGCTTCGGGGTTGTCGTCGGCTACTTTCCTGAGTATTGTGAGAAGGGTACCGTTCAACCTCTCTACTTGACCGTTACTGGCTGGGTGGTAGGGTGGCGTGCGAATGTGGTGCACTTGGAGCAACTCAAACACCTCTTGCATCATGCGGCCGGTAATCTGTGACCCGTTGTCAGTCCTAATGCTTTCCGGGAAGCCCACTCGGGTGAAAATAGCGACGAGAGCATCTGCAATCTTCCGAGTGTCAATCGCTGGCAATGGGACTGCTTCACACCACATCGAGCAGGTGTCGACGAGGGTAAGTAGAAATCTGTTCTTCTTGGTCATGGGGAGGGGTCCCACGATGTCCACTGAAACTTTCTGGAAGGGCACGCCCACTACCACTGTCGGTCCTAGTGTGACTGGTACGGTGTGGTGGCGCGGAGAGAATTTCTGGCATTGGTGACAAGACTTCACATAGCGCTTGACATCTTCGGTGATACCAGGCCAATAGTAGTGTGCGCTGATCCGTTGTACCGTTGCTCCTATGCCCACGTGTCCACTGAGAGGCATGCTGTGGCCTAACTCTAGCACTTGGGGCCGGTAGGTTGCTGGTAGGACTAGCTGTGTGTGGTCTCCGTCACCTTGACGATGCAAGATTCCATCCTCTACGTAGAACTCTCCTTTGTGTGGCGGTGCGTGTGCCTTCGGTAGTTTCTGGAAGCACTTGGCTAACGAAGTATCGGCCAGTTGAGCCGTTTTGATCTCTGCCGGCATAGGGTTCAGTGCCGTTTCTGGCTGGGTCTCCTGGTTTTTGACCTGTGCCCTAGTTTGTACTGCTGCTACCTCTACTGGGTGCGGGGGTGTACCTAGAAACACGTACCTACAGCCTAGGATGAGATCATACAGGGGTTTCTTTAAGACGGCCACCTTAATCCGCCCAGTGACGTAACGGCTAGCGACGTCTATCCATGCGATTGGACAAGTTGCGGTGGGCTGTGTCAAATCAGCTCCCTGTAGGTCTACTGTCTCATCAGTAAGGTCAACCGGGGACACTAATGTTTCGCGCACGATGGCGTCATACGATAGACCGGTATCATATAGGCAGTTGGCTGTTTGACCATTGACCTTGACCGTCTCTGTCACTGAGGGGTGATCTCCTATTGTGTAAGAAGTATCTCCACTACTCTGGTTTCTTTTACATGTTTGAGTTTGGCTGCTCGCTTAAAGCAGTCCTCTGTGTTGTGGTTTTTTCTATGGCAGAACGAGCAGTAGCGCTTCGATTCTGCTGGACCCTGGCTCGCTGCTCCAGTGGATGATCCTTTGTTTTGTCCTTGTCGAAGATTGGCGCTTCGGTTTCCCGCGCGCTCCTCTCTCGTGGGACTTCGGGGGTTCGTTTCCCGAGTGTTTGGCTTGTGGTCTCGCCGGGAGCTCTTGGCCTCTGTATGGGCGGACACATACCTATCTGCGACCTCGACCAAGTCTCTCAGACTGTCCGCGCCTTGTTCTACCGCGAAGGTTCTCAACTCCGGGGACATAGTTTCTCTGAGCTGTTCCCAAACAAAGAGTTGTGTCAGTTCGTCATACGTCTTGGATGGAGCTGATTGACTAACCCACTTATCCAACAGCGTGGACAGACGATCGGAAAACTGCGCATAATTTTCTCCTTTCTCTTTGCGGTTGGTGCGGAACTTACGCCTGTAGCACTGTCCTGTCAATTCGAACCCTTTGAGTAATGCTTGTTTGACTTCGTCATACTCGGTAGCTTGATCAGCTGAGATCCTGATGTAGAGTTCATACGCTTTTCCACGTAGTCCCTGACATAGTTTGGAAACCCAATGAGTCTGTTCTAGTTGGTTCTCTGCCGCTAAGCGCTCGAACCTAGATAGGTAGAGATCTAGACTTTCTTCCTTCTCATTAAACGGACTGAGCGGAAATGCCATTCCTGGAATGAGTTGACGGGGAGCTGAGTAATCTGGTTGCAAGGCGTCTAGTGAACTGCTGGCGGAGGATGCGTTCGCATTTTCTAAACGTTTCAGTTCTAGTTCATGCTGTCTAGCCTCTCTCGCTCTCGCCAATTCTCTCTCTGCGTCTCGTTCTTTTTCCCTTTCCTCTCTTTCGGCTTTCTCTCTTTCTAACTCTCTATCCCGTACTGCCTTCTCTCGTTCTAACTCTGCTTTTGCTCTCGCGAGTTCTATCTCTTTCTCTGCTTTTGCTTTCTCGATTTCTATTTCGGCTCTTCTCGCCTCTTTTTCTGCTTCTACCTTTCTCGCCTCTCTTTCTGCTACTCGTTCGGCTTTCGCTTCATGTTTATCAACTTCAGTGTTGATGTAGGAAATCAAGTCAGTGCCTGATAGGCCCAATGACTCTCCGAGTGCTTTGAATTTCATCCTTAGTTCTACTGGGTCAGCCATAGTGTAAGTGTGTACCAACAGATCGATCCAACACTATGTACAATAATGCTACCAGCACAGACCATTCAAATGCAAAACAAGGTAACAGGTGAGGTGATATCGAGAAGACTAGTGTGAGAAGTTACGTTAGGATGAACAACCACACTATGACCAATCAACGTAACAAGCATACAAAAATCAACAGAGTCATCAATGATCAATGCCAGATACAAAAGTGAAACAAAGAGAAAACAACAAAATGTGACTTCAAAACATTTAGAGGTGCTTTGCCATACCTATGAATTTTAGTTCCTATTCTATTCCGATCTTATACTACACAGATCATGGCAGGCTCGCCAATTAAGATGTGACAAAGTGGGGGTGGCCTGTTTTATGCAATGGACATGTATCCCACTTGCCTTTTCGCCGGTGAGGATTTTACTACATAATCTCTCTGTGGCTATCTCAATAAATGTATTTGTTTCGCCCGGCCTGTGTATTTGTAGAATCTTGAGTAAAAGGAGGTAATAGGTTGCATACACACTGTAACTAATATTCATTCGGCTATACGGACTTTAACTCACAGCCATGTGAACACAATTAATGCAACACATTTATTACACACAACATACTTTACACCAAATCGCGAGCTCGATCGAAAGAATTCTCTTGGGGTTTCTGGCTAGAGTTCATTGAATCGAATGTCAATTAGGTCTCTTCACTGGGCTTTCTGGCCGTGAGGGTTGACAGGTGTTTGGCAGCACTCTATCAGCTTTTGTATTTTAAGTACTTAGCTGGTGCTATGGCCGGAAGACGGAGATACGTGGCACTCTTGTGTTGACACATTCACGGCTCCTGGGTTATCTCTGGGCTCGGTGGGATGTTTCAGCCGGCCGACAATCGTTCCTGGCTGGTCCGCACTCGACTGGGTGCAGGTAGTTCGGTGTAGTCTGCCTTGACGTCTGAAGCAGCGTCGTATCGTCTGCCTCAGAGCCAGCCCTTGACAGGGTCGCAGCCTTACATCCGTCACAGCGACCCGGTTCCACCTTCTTTCGGAATACCGGGCTTACACTGTAAATCCTGAACCTGGACCGCAGTACACACGCATTGGTCTTCTGAGTGAAGGTGCCATTCTCTTCAAATCGTGTAGTCACTAGTGATCGACACACGACTTGCCGCTAGTACGAAGCGTGGGAGAAAGAGCGGCGCTGTCACGTGGCGTTCGCTTTTAAAGTGGCGGTTTTTTTTTCCTTCAAATCTCGTCGCCGCGATACGTGATTATGCGCAAGGAACACTGGGAAGAAAGACGCTACAGTGATGCCTACTGGCGTTCCCGTCTACAAAGCCATCCGGTTTGGGCGCGAAAGTTTAACCTAGTTATCCAACATTGCGTGGCCTACGCCGAGGGTCCGCTTACACTAAGCTTTCTAATAGTAGTGCAGTGGGAATGCGGCCCGCTCATGACAGCACCTAGGCACGCTCGCCTGATGCTTCAGTTCCTAACTACTAATATAGTAATAATCGCACATACAAAAAAATGGATTTCTATAATTTAAAACAAAACAAAACACAAAAAAGTCACTGCGACTTTGAAATCAAGCACAGCTAACTACGGACAGAACAAAACCGCAGTCATTAAAGTCGAAAATGTAATTCTAGATAAAAAAAAGCTCAATTCAACTCGACTCGAGGATTAATGTCACAAAAAGATCCACGAAACACGCACAATGGAACTTTGGCAAGGCTGCGAGAAAACTACTAAAAAAACAAAAACAAAAACTGTCTGAAATACACGCTGTCAAATAAGAAGGGTGTGTCCTATGACTGTCTAACACAAGCTGTCAATCTAGAGACTCGTGTCCTAATGTCCGGCGCGTGGCCTGAATTTCTGCAGCAGAGAAAACAAGGCTGCGCAGTCACTTTCACTAAGCTGGGGCACTCCTGGGGGCGGGGGTAGTGGGGGATATGGAAATACGGAGGGATTAGAGTACGGGTACACCGGACGGCCGTCTGCTACGAAGAAGGGGGGGGGGGGGGAAGCGGGGGCCCATGGTTGGTGTGGAGTAACCGTAGGGTGGCCGCTGTGGCTTCTGTTCCGGAGCAGTTCCAGCCTTTGATCCACCGCTATGTTGGGTGACTAGCGGCGTGCAGTCGGCTTGACTGCAGTCTTTTTCCACAGCATGCTCCAGTCGGAATCGGGGTGCAAGGCTGGAACTGACTGGGCGCTGAGAGCGTCGGTCTCTTTGAGGCTCTTTGTCTCTGGCAACAGACTTGTCGTGTGTGTCACCGTGCGAGACTTTGGGTGATTTGGTTCTGGCCGGGCTGCGTTGTTGGAGGTGCGGCCAGAGTACGAACGCTTGATGTTGACAGGGAGAGCACTGGTGCCCCGCTTGTTGGGATGGATGGCGTCTCTGAACCAGCCGCTCTTTACCTCGCCGGTTCTTGTAGAGAAGGCGTAGTCATTGTCAACAAAGTTGACCTTGAGGGATGCGCACATTTCCCTGAGGAAGAGGTTGGTGTCAGTGATGCATGGGTCTGGCTGCTGACGCTGGTTGTTCGTGGGCAGGATGGAAGACATGGAGATTTCTGCCTTGGGGAAGACTCATCTGGCAGCAGAAATCACATCCTTCCAGCCCTTCTTGCCGATGACGAACCCACGCTTACAGTCGTTGATGCCAACGTGTATGACGACTGTGCTGACTGTATTCGTGGGTTCGGCATCATGAAGGCGTTGTAGAATGTCGGCTCTGTCGAGGCCCGCCACTGACACGACCTGTGCCTTGTCCGTGCCAGTGACGGACATCAGCTTTGGCCGTGCAGAGAGAGAGAGAGAGAGAGAGAGAGAGAGAGAGAGAGAGAGAGAGAGAGAGAGAGAGAGAGAGAGAGAGAGAGAGAGAGAGAGAGAGAGAGAGAGAGAGAGAGAGAGAGAGAGAGAGAGAGAGAGAGAGAGAGAGAGAGAGAGAGAAATGAAATGAAACTTTATTTTCCAAGGATAAAAGAATAGGTGCGCAGACCGGTTTTCATTCTTGTCCTTGCTACACACTACAAAACAAAATAACGTACATAAAATCACTCTCTTACCCACACACATACACACACACACGCATTAGCTTGTAGAATACAAGAGAGAGAGAGAGAGAGAGAGAGAGAGAGAGAGAGAGAGAGAGAGAGAGAGAGAGAGAGAGAGAGAGAGAGAGAGAGAGAGAGAGAGAGAGAGGTGAAATTAAAGGAAACTTTATTTTCCAAGGATAAAAGAATAGGTGCGCAGATCTGTTTTCATTCTTGTCCTTGCTACACACTACAAAACAAAATAACGTACATAAAATCACTCTCTTACCCACACACACACACGCGCGCAGGTGCGCATTTGCCGCGTGCACAGGTTTGTGCCAGATTAGCTTGTAGCCTACAGGCGCCAAGCCAAGCCTGCACAACCCTCCACACACACACACACACTGACACACACACACACACACACACACACACACACACACACACACACACACACACACACACACACACACACATCAGTATATCATGTACACATACATTCTATTACTTAAAACTATACTACAGCAAATATAAAGAGTATAAAAGACTTTGTACATAAAACCGCTATTGGTCTCATCATAAAAATCAACAAGGCTCACTCCGACAAACATACAACACGCATACACACACACACACACACACACTGGCATACACACACGCGCGCAAGCGTGTGCAAGCAACGTAGGGATGCGCGCGTGCACACACACACACACACACATACACGTGCACACACACAGACAAACACACACCCGCACACACATGCGATAGCGGCCTCCCCGCGCCACTAAACCGCGCACAGCTAGATGCTATAGTCTGCAGTAAAAGTAATGTATAGTGATCCCGCAATCATTGCGCGCGCGGGTCGACGCGAAGAAACTATAGCACTGCCATGCGGCGCGAGCGTTTAAAACTCTTACCAGTTCACTCCCTTGGCCATCGTATGTGTACATACGAAGCCACGCCCATGGAAAATTCCATCGTGTTTACTGAATTAAAACCAATTAATTTTTACTCTCAGTATTATTGTCATAACTTATTGACATTAGAAAGTCACTTTCATATGATAGAATGAAAAAAATATTAATTTTGAGTTTGTTCGTGACCTTTGTTATCGATCGAGTCACTACGTCCGCCATCTTGCTTTCCCTACTGCGTTATTTTCACTGCTTGCGATTTCTCTCTGCGAATATTCCGTCAAAATGAGTTCATCTGAGTCCAAAAGTGAAGAGTATCTCCCTGAAGAGGAATCTTCCAGCAACCAGGCCACTGAAAATGATTCTAGCACCAGCGATGTGGAAAAAACGAAAGAAAACCATCGCAGGTCATTGTGACACTTTCTATTTTGGTCTGACCATGTGCTATCCATGTGAGTCTTTGTTTACCTATTGTCTGGTTCAGAATCGTGAAACTTTATGAAGTATATAAACAAGTTTTATTACTTGCTGTGTATTGCCTCTGTGATATTTTCAGCAAGTCAGAGATTTTCAGAGAAGCACATGTTTGTTGTCTCAGTCATGCCAGGTGTTGACACGCCCACTTTTTCCTGCCCTTGACCGGTGTAGATTATGTTGCGTAACTCTTAGAAATTCAATCACATTTTCTTGAAACTTCACAAAAATGTGTAGAAATGATTTGTCCACACACAGGATTCACATTTTAAACAAAGGGGCAAGAAACAAAAAAAATTTCTTCTTAGTGACTTTCGTGAAAACTGTTTTTGGAAACCGGACACCATTTTTTCTTTGTTGCTAAATAAACAACAACTTCTAAACTACGTTAAGTACAGACTTTTTACTTATCCTGACTGAAAGCTGACTCAATGCACTTTAATATGATGTATAATAAGCCAACTTTTGACCACTAGAAGAGCTTTCAGCAGCATTTTTTCTTGGTCATGTGTGAGGGTAAAAGTCATTTTGTTCACTGGCCTCAAATAGAGCGAACTGGTAAGAGTTAATGCTGTCTATCGACGGCATCCTGTCTGGCCAGCGGCCGAGTCCATGGGGCCATGGATATTACATAATGCGGCTAGCTGGAATGCCAGTGGTATATTACATGCGTTCATAAATAAATAAAGAGAGAGAGAGAGAGAGAGAGAGAGAGAGAGAGAGAGAGAGAGAGAGAGAGAGAGAGAGAGAGAGAGAGAGAGAGAGAGAGAGAGAGAGAGAGAGAGAATGAACAATGAACCTTTATTTTATAACGGTAAAAATATTAGGTAACAGGACCAATTTTCAAACTTGCCGTTACTACCATTAAGCTAAGAACTACCATTGAACACTATCACAAACAAAACAACAGTTTCACACGAAAGTAAATAAAAGCACACAGGCACAAACACTTTCTACATCACACACACACACACATTCTACACCACACACATACACACACGCACATACTGCAACACACGCAAACACACACACACACACACACACACACACACACACACACACACACACACACACACACACACACACCAACGCACACACACTACACAACACGCATACACACATGCACACGACTCCCCCCCCCCCCCAACCCCCTCTCCCCCAGGGCAACAGTGAGGTGCAATTTCCATTGAAAAACAAATTAATTAAAAAAAAAATACAGTTCGCAGTCATACAACGCACATAACAAATATAAAAAAAATATACATGCATGTCAAAACAGGAAAATTGAAAGAAATACAGAATGAAGCCTAACGGCAAATGAAACTATATACATGTAATCCACACACATATGACTCTGCACACATACGCACAAACACAAACATCTATACTCACGCGCGCACTCACACATACACATGCACACACACACATACATACATACGCACACACATACACACACACGCATACACACACACACACACAAACACACTTATGTAAATTAAAAGAAAATGCATGCAAAGAACATCGAAACACCCAAAGTTCAAAAAGCGGGAAATCAAAGTGCACATAATAGACCAGCAAAAAAAAAAAAAGGAAAAACAAAAACAAAAACCAAACAAACAAACAAAAAAAATCCATTTTTAAAATTTTTAACACAAACTTTCTATCGACGTTCCCACATTCTACTCCCTTCCCTTCCCCCTCCCCACGATAACTAGTACCTGCACATACTGTTTGTCTCCTTCGACATCGCTGATCAACAATAGTCACTCGAGTGAGACAGCAGGTGAGGTACGTCACTGCATGAAGTAATAGCTATTATAAGCATTAATGTGAGCGAATAACTAAGTATAGCACCCATAAAATAAAGCAGATGCACGATTCACACGCTCTCGTATACGCTCGCAATCACGCAACCACGTGCACACACGTACAAACAGAATGTTACTACTCACCTAGAGCAGCGTATAACCTTAAATGCAGTCCAAAGACTGATCACAAAGCTGAGAACGTTGAGCCATTGGATGCGCTAGAGGCACCGACATGACCAACGATGTCTTATAAACATGACTTGAGGTGCTTGAAGAGGCTAATCTTGAAGGACGACAGCGTTTGCGCACATCTTATGTTAAGTGGCAAAGAATTCCATAATGAGCTTAGAGCAGAAGACAGGCTTGATTTAAAGATGTCAATACGTGGGCGGGGAGCTCGATATTGTGGGCCAAATCTAGAAACGTCAGACACACGTTCGGAAAAGAAAGTGCTAAGGTACGCTGGACATGACTGTTTATGCAACTTAAACATGAAGACACCCTTGTTGAAAAGAAAGTGTTGCTTCAGAGGGAGCATGCCCAGTGACACGAGTTTTTGATCAGTTGAGAGATAGGGAGCCGGAAGTATTAATTTGGCTTCTCTCCGATTTGGGGAGTTTAGCCTCTTCAAATGCACTTCGCTCGAACCATCCCACACTGTTGATGCATAGTCGATGTAAGATTTGATATGAGCGTTGTAGAATATTGTACGATTGGCAACGTCAGTGATGAATTTAAGCTTAGACAACATGTACAGATTCTTCGAGACACGTTTGCAGACAGTGTTTATGTGGGGCTGCCACTACAGTTGATCGTCTATAATCACTCCCAGCAATTTATGCTGCGCGACCTGTTCTATGACGTTGTCATTGAGAGACAAGCTGAGAAAAAGCGGTTTAAGTTGATGCTTCTGGCGTGTAGCAATTATCATGTCTATTGTTTTGACTGGATTAAGTGCCATAGGGTTGGTCTCACACCACTCAGAAACTTCTTGCAAACTCTGTTGTAGTCGTGCATTAATGGTAACTAAGTCTTTAGCGGGTGTGTGGAGAGTTGTGTCGTCGGCAAACATGTCGCACATGTTTCTGGGCTGCTGAGATAAAGCGGCAAGTCGGTGATAAATAAACAAAACAGCAACGGCCCAATGACAGAGCCCTGAGGCAGTCCATGTTTGACAATGCCTGGTGACGAATAGGTACCGTTTAATAACACCCGTTGGTGTCTGTTGCTTAGGTAAGATCGAAAAAATGATACAGTGCTGGAACCACAAATATATTTTTCAACCTTCTTTATCAGGATTTCGTGGTTATATAGGTCAAAAGCTTTTTTTAAAGTCCAGAAACACGGCTCCTGTAATTTCCGATTTATTCAATGACGTCAGTCATGTATCTACTAGTCTTGTTAGCGCTGTATGGCAGGAATTTTTCGGACGGAAACCTGACTGAAAAACGTGAAGTAGTTCTCTGTCCTCTAAATATTTGTACAAGTGCTTGTGGATATGCCTCTCGAGCGGCTTTGAAAGTGTTAACAAAAGTGAAATCGGCCTATAGTTGTTTACATCTTCCAGGTCCTTTGACTTTGGTAATGGCACTACCTTGGCTTGTTTGAATTCTTGCGGAAACGTGTTGTGCTCAATGCACAAGTTGTAGATATAGGTAAGGAATTTCACAACGTAAGGGAGGGCGATTTTCAGAATCTTGGGACTGATTTCATCTGGCCCCGAGGACTTTTTGCTTTTCATTGACATGATTAGCTTACCAACCTCATGTACAGCCAATGAAGGAATAGAGAAGGGGGATTTGCCAGCTGTCCTTTGTTCACAGAAGCTCAGCAAACTCTCGGGGCATTTATAGGGGTGGTGGTTTGTGCCCGAGGTGATTATGGAGTCGACAACAGAGAGAAAATGGTTGTTAAAGGTGTTAGCGTTGAGATTGGCAGGGATTACTGGTGATTTCTTACTACTACCTCTGGTAACAAGGTTTACTGCACGCCAGAAGGAAGATGTATCTTTCTTCTCCTTGATCATACGATCACAAAGCGATTTCTTCGCCTGGAGAACCAGTGTCTTTACCCGATTGCGCTGCTTTTTATATTCCTGGAAACATTTTTGTTCTCTCAGCTCGTCTCGCAAAGACATGGCTTGGATAATATCTTGAGTTAGCCATGGGGGCAGAGTTTGATTTTTGACTCTTTTCTTTCGCAGTGGGGCATGTCTGTCTAGCACACTATGGAACAGTTTGTACCAAACAGACAAAGATTTATCTGGGTCAGTTTCGTTATATAAATTATACGGTTTGAAACTGAGTGATGTGAAGATCAGCTAAAAGAGCTGTCTCATCAAAACGTTTGAAAGAGCGAAACGTTAGTAGTGTGTCCATTTTTTTTTCTCCGCATCGGGAGTTTGATGACCACTCGCAGACAACGGGATAATGGTCACTAATACTGAGATCAGCGACACTAACATTAGAAACGGATTGGGGACGGTTGGAGTAAATATGGTCGATGACTGTTGCCGTTGATTGGGTGATCGTAGTTGGAGAGGAGACTAGTTGTTTCAAGCCTACTTGATATGCCGTGCACTGCCATGCAGCATGATGTTTTAATATGTCGATATTAAAATCACCTAACAATAGCACATCGTTGTCAGCATACCGACGTTGTCGACGGCTTGCAGAAAGTTGTCATACTATTCAAATGTGGCCGATGGATTTCGATACAAAAAGCCAACAAAAGCTGGTCGGGCCTTAGGGCATCGAATCTCCATCCAGACACACTCAAACTCAGCAGTTTCTAAGTCTACACGCCTGCGGACAAGAGGCTGGACTGAAATATGAACATAAACAGCAATGCCTGTCTGACCCGGTGTTCGGGTTTCGCAACGAAAGATAGAAAAATTTGGAACACTAACTGCTTCATCGCTCATGTTGGAATTTAATCGTGTATCACATAGACCAAACAATTGGAATGGTTCAGGCTTGTTTAGATATACACTCACATCTAACACATTGTTAAATAAGTGATGGACGTTAAGATTTCCAATGCGCATATTGATACGCTTGTCCTTGGACTGACCAACTGCCATTTTGTGCACTATATCTTTGATGAGTTCAGGTATATCAGTAAAGACACAATGATACAGTCACAAGAGTTTAAAATATTAGACAGTCATTCAAAATCTGTTATAACTAAGATAAATGGAATATAAAAACGAGTTCGGCATCTATCGAGCGTGAGGCAGTCTCTCCTGTGCGATAGTTACAAAGCGCCAATGGCGAGTGACACTTGACAAAGCCGACTCCGGGTAATCCTGTATACTGTTGTTGACACTCAGGTTAAGGGGTAGTATCCGATTATTCCTGAGTAAATCACGCAGTAAGGCACTACCACTTGAACACAATGAACAGTTGCTAACTGAGACAACGACGCGTGATCACAATGCGCATAAGACAGCAACACAAAGGATGCTGAATACCATTAAAGGGTGCAGCGTGCGATGTTCAATACCGTTGGCTGCACGCTTTAAAGGATAGTGTCACAAAAGGCACAAGACAGCAATACCTCGGATGCTGAACAAATGGTGTAGCCTGAGATGTGAAGTATCGTAGGCGGAACACTTGAAACCGTACTGTCACAATAAAACCTTAGCAGAGCTTGGTAATTAAGGTAATCAAACCAAAAGAGAAAATCACAGAAGTTGAGGTACACAGGCAATCACTGCTTTGGAATAAATCAATAGCGAACACAGAAGTACCGTATATAAAGAAGCACACGTAACACTGACGTAATCATGAACTGCCTCACACACCCACAATGAAATCTGTGAAGCACTGATCACTGATCACACGACACTGAATTACCACCCGCATAAGAGGCTGACTTATCCATTGGCACCATTCGCTGTGGGCACCTGGCATAACTGGTGGTACGGTGGCAGACTATTACCCGGGTAAACAGATACACTGGTTGGTGCTCGATGATTCGACCACACACCATGGTAACCTTCCGGGTACTGTGCTTGTTGCCATGGTGCTGCAGTTGAAGAGTTTGCACGTATTTGCAGCAGATGATGGTACTGAAGTTGCTGCCAGTCAGGAACCGGCATGAAGGGCATCTGTTGTAGATGTTGCTGCTCCTGCTGTAAATGTTGTTGCTGCTCCTGTTGTAGCTGCAGCTGCTCCTGCTGTTGAAGTTGTTCATGGTCCTGTGGTTGAGGCTTCTGGCGTAGAGGTGGTTGTACTAGTGATATGGGACCAGCAGAAACAGATACAATAGTGTCAGAAGTGGAAGTGTCACTGTACATTCAAGCTACGACCAGCTAAGGCCTCCGAGTAGAGTTTCGTCTGAGAGCTTCTGTGCTGGTGAGTGATTGCATCAGCCTGGTTGACAGCTGGACCACCCGTACTTGATATTGCCGGCAAGCCTCCGGGTTCCCACGTGGGAGGGATGAATGGGGTCAAGTCAGCCTTTGTTGTCCACACAGTACAGCGCCTTCCGGGGAAGGCCACTTGGGGCTAGGAACACGCCCGCATTGTAAATAATAATAATAATAACAGTATTTATAATGCGCTTATCTTATAATAATTATAAATCTAAGCGCGCACTCACAACTCGCGCACGCATGCGCACGCTTTAGACAATGACTCACGTACCACAAATAGTGAAATACATTACGACAGTCAGCTTGGGGTGGGGAGTGTGGTGATATAGTGCTAAAACTGTTGAAAGAGGTGAGTTTTGAGGGCGGACTGGAAGGAGGAGAGAGAGTGTTTCTGACGGAGAGAGAGAGTGGGAGAGTGTTCCAGGTGGATGGACCGTAGATGGAGTAGGAGCGGGGGCCGAAAGTACTAAGTTTGGTGCGGGGGATGTGGAGGCGGAGAGGGTCGGAAGCAGAGCGGAGGGAGCGGGAAGGTGTGTAGGGGTGAAGTAAGTTGGAGATTGATTGATTGATTGATTGTACATTGCTTAACGTCCCGACAGCAACAAGGCTTTCTCAGGACGTGCCTGCACTGCTTGTGAAAAAAACTAAACAGAAAATTGAATGTATGTCGCCAGCCGGTCAAATACGTTAAATAAACCTACATCATGGGGCCTAAATAAAGCTAGGACCATTTAGCAACACACATCCAATATCAAGATCAACAGGCAGCGCAGACAGTAGGGAGAGTTTTAAAAAGACAAATACAGGTGAATGGACCAAGGGTAGACAGAAACACATGCCCCAGAATAGAAAGGAAACCCACCCTGTGGGGCTGACCAGGGTGACCCTGGGAACTAAAAAGTACCTAACCCCACCCAAGTCCCCCAGGGCAGACCCGGGTGGGGTAGTAAGTTGGAGAGATAGGCAGGAGCGCGCATCTTCTTTGCCACGTGGCACAGGTTTGCGTTGGAGGCGGAAATACGTTGGTTAAGGCGAGAGTTTTTCCCTTGGGTAGCAGGCAAGATAGATGAGGCCTGGATGCTTGCTTTGGCGAACACGCCTTTGCAAGAAGCGACCAGTCTCTCCCACTGTTGACTGGTGATTTCATGCGTCTTGCAATCATTCACCCCTACGTGGAAGGTGACCAGTTAGACGCGGGGTGACTTCGGCTGCTTCTTGAGCCAGTCAATCAAGTGGGAGGTTTGCAGGCCGGATATTGAGATGACCTGTACCTTCTCGCCCTGGTATATGGTCATCTTCTCCCCCTTGAAGTTTCGCACGATGACAAGCGGGGTTGTGTCTACCTCTACGCTGTGATCAAAGACCCGCTCGCACGGAAGAAGGTCCTTGCGCTGCTGCTGGCTCCCGGTAATCCTATTACCGCCCCCTTGCCGCTGGCCAGGCTGAGACTGCCCGCTACCCTCACGGTGGCTGTCTGCGATAGCGGAGGCAACGTTGACCGTAATCACCGCACTCCCTGGGGCTTGATCTTTCTGGCTACTCGGAGGGTTGTTCGTAGGAACGGTAATCCTTACTGGGATCACATCAACAGCTGTTCACACTAGTGATTGCATCACTGTTTACGAGCGTTGTTGACACCAGTAGTTGAGGGGTTTGGCCAGAGGCAACAGGTAGCCTTTGTTCAGAGTTCAGTCTTTGCAGAGTGTCGTCGACGAGACAGTGGAATTCTGCCAGGTTTGTCAGTTGATCCTGTAAGTGGGACAGCTTGCCACACATACAAGACTCTAACATCCGGAGGTCATTTGCCATCTTCACCGCGGACTCGCAAACTTTACTGTCAATCTGCTTAATTTTTAGCATGGTGACAGTTCTCAGCTGACACAGCTTTTGATGGAGAGCCTCGACGGCGGCCTGGGTGTTGCAGAGTTGGGTCTGGGGCTTTCTGATGATAAGCGGCTTTTCGTCGCGGACACCGGACACCACCAGCACACTATAATCAGAATCCACCTGAGTGCACGAGACGGATAACCCGGGCGAGGTCAAGACCTCGGTGGTGACGTCAACCGTAGACGCCACTTGGGTAACAACATGGCTGACAGGACTGGGTGTGAAGGAGGCAGTTTCGGGTGTGGAGGCAACGGATTGACCGGCAGGAACATCAGAGTGATCAGAGAGGGTGGAGTGGAGATCATCCCGTAGATGTGGCCCGTTAGAAGAGGGGTATGGGATGAGGGCGGGGTGGGCGGGCAGTCATTGGTCATGTCACTCACAGCCTGACGGTGGTCACGGTCAGAGGCTCGGGGACAGGATTAGCGGAGCTGTCCCGAGGGTCACAAGACTGGACAATCGGCGATAGGGAGGTAGAGTCGTCAGCCTCCAATCCGATTAAGGGGAGGGACGAGTCCAAAGTTGGCCGAGGAGGGGTGTCTGGGAATGATACTATCGGGGAGTTGTTGAGATCGCATGACTGGTCAGGCGGCACATCAACAGAAACATTGTCAGCAGGGTCTGCGCAGCCGTCTTTCAGCTGTTGTACGAATGCTCACAAAGAGCCATATTCGCTTAGGACCCACGTGTTCTTGTTGTGTCCCTGAATGAGACAGGTGCCGCCAGTCTTGCGACGCAGACGCAGGTGGAAGTAGAGGGTGATGGTGATTTTCGGTTTTGATCTCCCCCTAATTTTTCTGAATGTTTTTCCCAAGTCATCGGGAAGTGAGAGAGAGAGAGAGAGAGAGAGAGAGAGAGAGAGAGAGAGAGAGAGAGAGAGAGAGAGAGAGAGAGAGAGAGAGAGAGAGAGAGAGAGAGAGAGAGAGAGAGAGAGAGAGAGATGATGATGATGATGAAACGTTTTTATTCAGGATGAAGTTTTAGGCATGCGAATGCCTCTCTTACAATCTGTCCTGCTAAATTAAAGACACATATATATATATATATACATCGAGCAACACAATAAAATATTTAAAAAACAAACAAACGAAAAACAACAACACAACACAGTATCAAGAACATTCAAGTGTACGAAAAACATAAAAAAAAAAAAAAAAAAAAAAAAAAAAAAAAAAAAAAAAAAAAAAAAACCCACAAAAAACAAACAACAACAACAACAAAAACCCATACAAAAACAATCAAACAAACAAAAAAAACCCCAAAAAACAGCCCAAAACGAACAAAACAAACATAATAACAACGACATAAACTGAAGGTCATCTTTTAATTAGAACATGTCTCTGAGAGTACAACATTAATAGAGGAAAATTAAATCGTGGTATTAATTTAAAAGAAAAAAGCGATAAAGGTGATCCTTAAATATACTAAATTTAGAAATAGACTTTAGATGCTGGGGTAAATTATTCCACGCTTTTGCACCTGAAAAGGCCAGGCTAGTTTTATATATCTAATCTTGTTCTTAGTAGGTGGAGTGACCTGTTTCTCGTGTTTTGTCTATAATTATCTGAAAACAGAGTTTGCTCGTGTAAAATCGTGTACATTAAAACACACTGATTAAATTCGAATTGTTTGTTTAATGCCAACAATTTAAGAGATTTGATTTTTTGTATGTGGGGGGGTGGGGAGGGGGGGGGTCCAGGAAGTATGAGTTTAACACCTCGACGATACAGAGAATTTACTTTTTCATATGAACTTCGCTGCAAACTTCCCAGACAGTGGAACTGTAATTATAGTGCGTTTTGATATGCGCGTGGAAGAAAAGATTGCAAACGTCAGGATTAAATATACGGCTGAGCTTAGACAAAAAGAACAAGTCTTTGGACAAAGTTTTGCATACGTTATCAATATGAGGTTTCCAGTAGAGAGAGAGAGAGAGAGAGAGAGAGAGAGAGAGAGAGAGAGAGAGAGAGAGAGAGAGAGAGAGAGAGAGAGAGAGAGAGAGAGAGAGAGAGAGAGAGAGAGAGAGAGAGAGAGAGAGAGAGAGAGAGAGAGAGAGAGAGATAGATGATGATGATGAAACTTTATTTTTCAACGGTAAAAAGTTTTGACAGAAAACAAGTCGTCATTTTACAAACTTGCCGTTGCTAAGATAAATAAAATAATAATAATAATAAAAAATAATAAAAAATAAAAAAAAAAGAAAAAAAAAAGAAGGGAAACTATAAAAATATATATTTACATACAAAACCCAATAGCATCATTATATACAGAAAAAACAATAACCCTCATCACACACACATGCACACACGCACGCGCGTCGCTCACACATACACCCACACGCACAAACAAACACGAGCACACACACGCGCGCACACATATAAAAACCATCTGTATGAGAGAGAGAGAGAGAGAGAGAGAGAGAGAGAGAGAGAGAGAGAGAGAGAGAGAGAGAGAGAGAGAGAGAGAGAGAGAGAGAGATGATGCTGATGATGAAACGTTTTTATTCAGGATAAAAAGTTTTAGGCATAGCAATGCCTATCTTCCAAAGTGTCCTGCTACTCTACACATATAAAAATACGTCAGACGATACAGCAAAAGATAAAACATAAGTAAAAAGACCCATCCCCCCCCCCCCACCCTCAGAGAAAAAGAAAAAAAAAATACAATAAAATTGAAGAGAAAGAAATTAAAACTATATATATATTATTCATTACTTATAACAAAGGAGTCGCCCAAGCCAAAAAATGCACTCAATCAGAGTAGCTCCAAGGGACATAATTTTTCAATAAATTCTGAGAATGCTGTGCTAATGCCATGGAAATCCAGGCTGGTAAGCTTGCATTGTGTCATCAGGACATCAGCTGTCCTTTTGTGACTGCATCGCTTGTTAGATCTTTTGAGCCTTCCACTGAACACCTACTACATAAAGTAATAGGGACTACCCCCAGGCGCCCCGCAACCCGCTGGAGAATATCCAGTCCTCCCCCCGAGAGAGGAGGCTAGTGCATGAATATTCCCAAACAGATCTTGGACCTGCTGGATAGATTTAAGATTTTGCCGCCTACGACCGGTTTCGACCCAAGGTGGGTCTCATCAGGTAGGCATACGGCGTAACCTGAAATTGCAAACACAACGCATATATTAGAAGCCGCCTCCAGAATTTGACTGGTAGCAACCACTAGTCCAGTGTGGATTGCATCCCTAAAGCTTTATGGGGTGTTGCAGTGGAAGAAGACTGACAAATTTTGAAAAGGCAACACCTAGGCAATTTTCTGGTACAATTATTCATTACTTATAACAAAGGCGTCGCCCAAGCCAAAAAATGCACATTAGCACAGCATTCTCAGAATTTATTGAAAAATTATGTCCCTTGGAGCTACTCTGATTGAGTGCATTTTTTGGCTTGGGCGACGCCTTTGTTATAAGTAATGAATAATTGTACCACAAAATTGCCTAGGTGTTGCCTTTTCAAAATTTGTCAGTCTTCTTCCACTGCAACACCCCATAAAGCTTTAGGGATGCAATCCACACTGGACTAGTGGTTGCTACCAGTCAAATTCTGGAGGCGGCTTCTAGTATATGCGTTGTGTTTGCAATTTCAGGTTACGCCGTATGCCTACCTGATGAGACCCACCTTGGGTCGAAACCGGTCGTAGGCGGCAAAATCTTAAATCTATCCAGCAGGTCCAAGATCTGTTTGGGAATACTCATGCACTAGCCTCCTCTCTCGTGGGGGAGGACTGGATATTCTCCAGCGGGTTGCGGGGCGCCTGGGGGGTAGTCCCTATTACCTTATGTAGTAGGTGTTCAGTGGAAGGCTCAAAAGATCTAATAAGCGATGCAGTCACAAAAGGACAGCTGATGTCCTGATGACACAATGCAAGCTTACCAGCCTGGATTTCCATGGCATTAGCACAGCATTCTCAGAATTTATTGAAAAATTATGTCGCTTGGAGCTACTCTGATTGAGTGCATTTTTTGGCTTGGGCGACGCCTTTGTTATAAGTAATGAATAATTGTACCACAAAATTGCCTAGGTGTTGCCTTTTCAAAATTTGTCAGTCTTCTTCCACTGCAACACCCCATAAAGCTTTAGGGATGCAATCCACACTGGACTAGTGGTTGCTACCAGTCAAATTCTGGAGGCGGCTTCTAGTATATGCGTTGTGTTTGCAATTTCAGGTTACGCCGTATGCCTACCTGATGAGACCCACCTTGGGTCGAAACCGGTCGTAGGCGGCAAAATCTTAAATCTATCCAGCAGGTCCAAGATCTGTTTGGGAATATTCATGCACTAGCCTCCTCTCTCGGGGGGAGGACTGGATATTCTCCAGCGGGTTGCGGGGCGCCTGGGGGTAGTCCCTATTACTTTATGTAGTAGGTGTTCAGTGGAAGGCTCAAAAGATCTAATAAGCGATGCAGTCACAAAAGGACAGCTGATGTCCTGATGACACAATGCAAGCTTACCAGCCTGGATTTCCATGGCATTAGCACAGCATTCTCAGAATTTATTGAAAAATTATGTCCCTTGGAGCTACTCTGATTGAGTGCATTTTTTGGCTTGGGCGACGCCTTTGTTATAAGTAATGAATAATTGTACCACAAAATTGCCTAGGTGTTGCCTTTTCAAAATTTGTCAGTCTTCTTCCACTGCAACACCCCATAAAGCTTTAGGCATGCAATCCACACTGGACTAGTGGTTGCTACCAGTCAAATTCTGGAGGCGGCTTCTAGTATATGCGTTGTGTTTGCAATTTCAGGTTACGCCGTATGCCTACCTGATGAGACCCACCTTGGGTCGAAACCGGTCGTAGGCGGCAAAATCTTAAATCTATCTAGCAGGTCCAAGATCTGTTTGGGAATATTCATGCACTAGCCTCCTCTCTAGGGGGGAGGACTGGATATTCTCCAGCGGGTTGCGGGGCGCCTGGGAGTAGTCCCTATTACCTTATGTAGTAGGTGTTCAGTGGAAGGCTCAAAAGATCTAATAAGCGATGCAGTCACAAAAGGACAGCTGATGTCCTAATGACACAATGCAAGCTTACCAGCCTGGATTTCCATGGCATTAGCACAGCATTCTCAGAATTTATTGAAAAATTATATATATATATATATATATATATATATATATATATATATATATATATATATATATATATATATATATATATATATATATATATATATATATATATATATATATATATATATATATATATATATATATACACACACATTGGTATGAACTGACATGTTAGTGCAGACAGTCGAACTATTACATAATCTGCAGCAATCTGCTGTGCTGGAGCAACATACTAAGCAGAAAAATAGAACATTCATAACGACAGCAGATATTTATGGACGCGATCTCTGAAGATAGATAGCTTTGAAATAGATTTTAAATGAGAGGGCAAATTATTCCATGACTTAGAACCGGAAAATAATATGCTAGATTTGAAGATGTCGATTCTCGGTTTTTGGGAGATGGAGTAAGGTGTTCCTCGTGTTGTCTCTAATAGTGTGGGAAAACAGCTCACGGAGATAGGGAGGGGCGGCATCATTTAGAATTTTGTGCACAAGTAAGCATCTATTAAGTTCCAATTGTTTACTAAGTGGTAGGATATTAAGGGCTTTCAGTCTTTCCTCAGTAGGGGACGAACCAGGAAGAATAAGCTTAATACCTCGCCGGTAAAGGGAATTAATTTTTTTTCAAATGAATGTCTCCACAACCGTCCCAGATATTGGAAGCATAATTACAATGTGTCTTGATGCGTTAAAGAATAGTTTTCGAGCATCAATGGCAACTATACGACTTAATTTGGATAATAGAAAGAGATTCTTCGAAATAGTTTTACAGGCAGTTTTTATGTGAGGCTCCCAGCTGAGCTGTTCATCGACTGTCACGCCAAATAAACGATGCTTTGACACTTGCTCTATGTGCTGAGAGTGAAGGGACAGCTCAAGGGGTTGCAAACCACGTTGATGCTTTTGACGTGTCGTCATCAACATACTTTTCGTTTTAGGAATATTGATAATCATATGACTTTCTTTACACCAAGTTGACACTTCATCTAAACTATGTTGGAGGACAGCGCTCACGGTTGAAAGATTTTTATCAGATACATGTAATGATGTATCGTCAGCAATAGTTCACAGTTTGTGTCGGGGTGTGATATTGACAGTGGAAGGTCATTTATAAAGATGTTAAATAATAACGGTCCTAGGGTGGATCCCTGAGGAACACCATGGGTCACTAGCCCTTCCGCTGAGTATTTACCATTCAAGAACACTTTCTGAGTTCTGTCTAAGAGATAAGACGAGAAAAGAGCGACTGCATTTGAATCAATGTGATATAAAGGTAACTTCTTAAGTAAGATTGAGTGGTTAATGAGATCGAAGGCTTTTTTAAAGTCTAGAAATACTACACCTGAAAGTTTGGACTCATTTATGGCAGTCAGCCATTTGTGGGTTATGAGAGTTAAGGCTGTCTGACACGAATGTTTAGGCCGAAAAGCTGATTGTAATGTACTAACAAGGCGGTTTTCCTCCAGGAATTGAAGTAAATGATTATGTATATGGTTTTCACGTGGTTTGGACACTGCTGATAAGATTGAAATAGGTAGGTCTGTACTCACTTGCGTCGCTCAGATCTTTGCTTTTTGGTAGAGGAGTAACTTGTGCTATTTTCAATTCATTTGGAAACGTGCTCTTTTGAATCGAAAGATTATATATAAAGGTTAACGATTCAACAATATACGGGAGCGCAATTTTCAGGATTTTACTGCTGATACCGTCAACACCACAAGATGTTTTACTTTTCATGTTGGTTATAGATTTTCCTACATCAAGGGCGGTCATTTATTTAGGGGAACTGAGAAAATATTGCCAGCGTTTAGCTGACCGTGCTGTTTCAATTGTTCTGAACATACGTATTCACCTGGCTCACTGGTGTTCGTCTGTGACAGGGTTTTAGCAATGTTCAGAAAGTGTTCATTAAATACATCAGCTGTAAGGTGCGGGGGGACACTCGTTGATTTGCTAGATTGTCCTTTAGTAAACGTGTTAATCACCTGCCACATGCTGCGTATGTCTTTGCCTCCCGCAATAATCTTTTCAGCATACTTCATCTGTGTTTTACATACTAATGATTGAACTATGTTTCGCCGTTTTTTGTACTCGTCAAATTTCTTTTGTTGTTTTAGTAGATCTCTTAGTTCCATCGCAGTTTTAATCTCATCCGTCAACCACTCAGGCACAGTGGGGTGTTTAACACGCTTAGTGCGCCTCGGGGCATGCCTGTCAAGAACACCAAGGAACAACTTATACCAGTGGGACAGCGCTACATTGGGATCGTTATAGTTGTACACATCGGAAAATGGTGTTTGTGAAAGGTCATGCAAGAAATCATCTTGGTTAAATGTTTTGAATGATCTGTAGAGGATGGTTATATGCTCCTTATGAGGATTCTTTGGCAACTTCGCAGATAATGAAAAACAAATAGGAAAATGATCACTGACAGAAATGCTGGGTACATAGACATTGCTAAAGGCACTGTCGTTGGTTGCATAAACATGGTCAATTAATGTGGATGAAGTAGCAGTCACCCTGGTGGGTGACTGAACTACTTGTGTAAGGCCTAAGAACGTTATTATGGATTTCCATGACGTGTTGCCAGGTTTCAATAAATCAACATTAAAATCACCGAGGATATGTATATCGCCATTGGAGTTTTGTACTCTGTCAACCATTACAGCAAAATCATCTTGCCAGTATACTGTAGCTGTGGGGTTTCTGTAAATAAAAAATACGAAGATCGGGGTTGACTTGGCGGTTGCTTTTATCTCAAGCCACAGGCTTTCCACATGGGTGGATTTCAGGTCACATCGTCGTGTTACGTTGTTGGCAATATAATTGTGAACATAAGCACAAATGCAAGTATGACCAGGCGCTGAAGCATCTCGCCTATGAATGGAGAAATTTTATATGGTGATAGCTTGGTTACTTATATTCTCAGTCAACCCACTTTCTGTAAGGCCAAATATATGATATGGGGAGGGTTGGTTGAGTAGTACTGTGACGTCTGATACTTTACTACTGATACAGAGAGAGAGAGAGAGAGAGAGAGAGAGAGAGAGAGAGAGAGAGAGAGAGAGAGAGAGAGAGAGAGAGAGAGAGAGAGAGAGAGAGAGAGAGAGAGAGAGAGAGAGAGAGAGAGAGACAATGACAATGACAATGACAATGATTCTTTATTTTACAACGGTGAAAGTTTTGGTGAAACCATTTTTCGAACTTGCCGTTGCTAATCTACTTTACATATAATGCACAAATCACAAAATACTATCATTAAATTGGGAAAAACTAAATATATAACTAACAAAAAATTGAAATATAAAGTTTTAAAAAAGAAGAAGAAATCATTGAAAAAGTAGAAATAAACATAGAAAATCCCACACATACACACAATTGTAAAGGTATAAATCTCCATACATACATTCATAAACACAAGCACGAGCACAAAACACACACACGCACACAAACACACACACACACACGCGCGCGCGCGCGCATGCACTCGCGCACGCACACACACACACACACACACACACACACACACACACACACACACACACACACACACACACACACAATACGTGCAGCATTAGCATCTTGTATTAAGTAAAAATATAACTGAATTGAAGAGTTAGAAAGGGGAAAATCGTACACTGCAAGTGCAGATTGCTGTGAAAATCTTACGATGCTGAGGTGAGGTACTTGAAGAGAGCAGTTTTAAAAGACGAAAGCGTTGTTGATGTTGTAACATGTTTGGGCAATGTGTTCCACATGCTAGCACCTGAAAACGCTAAACTTGTCTTATAGAGATCGATTCTAGGTCGTGGCACAGTAATGGACTGCCTTGATCTGGAGTATGTTGATGCCGTGAGGGAAAACATTTTTTTTTAATATACTCGGGGAGTCTGTTATTCAATACTTTGAATATCGTTATTCCCTTATTGTATAATAAATGTTTTTTCAAGGGGAGAAATTCTAAGGTTTTCAGTTTATTATCCGTTGTTGAGTTAGGGTCTGAAAGGATAAGCTTCGCGGCTCTACGATGAAGAGAGTTCAGTCTCTTTAACTGGACCTCGCTTGCGCCATCCCACACCGTAGAAGCATAATCTATATGTGACCTGATGTGGGCGTTGAAGAACAGTTTTCGTGTTTCTACATTAGCTATATGTTTTAACTTGGATAAAATAAACAGTTTCTTTGATATTGTCTTACATATATTACTAAGATGGCGTTGCCATTTAAACTGGTTATCTACAGTAACGCCGAGAAGACGATGTTCCGTTACCTGGCTGATAGATTTGCCTTGAAGGGACAAGCTGAGTGAGAGAGTGCCGAGCTGGTGCTTTTGGCGGGTACTTACAACCATACATTCAGTCTTTGCAGGGTTTAAGATCATGGAATTGTTACTGCACCAGCTGTTAATGTCCTGTAATGTGTTTTGTAGGCGCGTGTCAATTACTGACAAATCCTTATCGGGAGTGTGTATCGCAGCATCATCAGCGAACATATCGCATTCAACACTTTCATCACTAATTGTGAGTGGAAGGTCGTTAATGAACAAACAGAATAAAAGAGGGCCTAAAATAGAGCCCTGGGGCACGCCATGCTTTACTTTGCAGTGACTAGAATATGTACCATTAAGGAGAACTTTTTGTCTTCTGTTTTCTAAGTAGGATTTGAAAAACACGGCTGCGCTTTTAGTATATAAGGATATTTTCTTTATAAGTATGTCATGGTTCACCATGTCAAAGGCTTTCCGGAAGTCTAAGAACACTACACCTGTTAGTTTGGAATCATTAATAGATGATAACCAGGTATCTGCCATCCTTATCAAGGCAGTGTGACAGGAATGGTTTGGTCTGAAGCCTGACTGCAGTGAATGGATGAGATTTTGGTTTTCTAAGTATTCAGATAGATGCTTATGGATGTGCCGCTCTAAAGGCTTCGACAAAACAGGTAATAGTGATATGGGGCGAAAGTTGTTGATTTCACTCAGATCTTTCGATTTTGGTAGGGGGATCACTTTTGCGTCTTTAAATGCGTCCGGAAAAGAGTTTTGGTTTATACAGAGATTGTAAATATATGTAATACTTTCGACGATATATGGAAGAGATATCTTGAGTATTTTTGAGCTGATCTCATCAGGCCCGGATGACTTTTTATTTTCCATCGAGGAAATTAATTTACCCACTTCGTGGACTGCTATAGGCGGTATCGTGAATGGTTCATTGTCCGTATTTTCCCGGTTACAGTGGTGTACTAGCGCGTTTGGACAAACATACTCACATGAGTTATTTCCTGTTGGGATTAACGATTCGGCTATAGAGGTAAAGTGGTCATTAAACCTATTTGCAGTGAGGTGGGGTGATACAGGCGCACTATTTTTATTTGTACCTCTAGTTACTAAATTAATGGCACGCCATACAGTAGATGAGTCTTTGCTTTGTTTAACTACTTTATCGAAAAGAGACCTCTTTGCATTTAAAACCATATATTTAACACGATTACGCTGTGTTTTGTATTCAGTAAACCGCTTCTCACTTCTCAGCTGGTCTCTAATTTCCATTGCCTCGATCAGATCCGCAGTCAGCCATGGTGGAACGGTAGCGTATTTCACTCTTTTGTGTCTCAGAGGCGCGTGTTTGTTCAGCACACCAAGAAAAATCTGGTACCAGGTATCTAATGCTTTATTTGGGTCACTATCGTTATACACGTTGATGAATCGTGCGGTGGCTAAATCAGCCAAGAAAACACTTTCATTAAAGTTTTTAAACGATCTGTAAGTTATGCAAGTGTGGACTTGCTTTTTTAGCTTTGGAAGTTTTGACAGCCATGTGCAGCTAACCGGATAGTGGTCACTTACACTAAGACTATTTACTTGAGTGTTGCTAACTGCTTGAGGTTTGTTGGTATAAATATGGTCTATAATAGTGGCTGATGATGGCGTAATTCTGGTGGGCGATGTTACCAATTGGTGAAGACCGACAAGGGTAGTAGTACATTCCCATGATGGATGGGGTTTAAGAAAGTCAATATTAAAATCTCCTAAGGATATTTTCTTTATAAGTATGTCATGGTTCACCATGTCAAAGGCTTTCCGGAAGTCTAAGAACACTACACCTGTTAGTTTGGAGAGAGAGAGAGAGAGAGAGAGAGAGAGAGAGAGAGAGAGAGAGAGAGAGAGAGAGAGAGAGAGAGAGAGAGAGAGAGAGAGAGAGAGAGAGAGAGAGAGAGAGAGAGAGAGAGAGAGATCATATCAAGAGTATTGCGTCGATGTCTGTGTGGTGACGGATTTGCTGCTTTTACGTTACCGTCACTGTCTGATTTTCTCCAGAAGTCTAGTTTAAAAAAAAGACTTATTAAAGTTTTCTGCATAGAAATACATTTTATTGAACAAGTTCAAAAGATACAAAGCTGGCTAACGAACTCATCCAATGTCTTTGTTCAATCTAGCTATATCCAAACTTTCATGGGAACATGCCACAAATTACGGACTCTAATGTGGTACAACCGACTTTTTATAAACGGTCTTTTAACGCCTTTTAACCCTTCAATGAGACATCCAATTTTAATATGCTCGGAGGCTCTCATATGCACCACTTGAACCCCAAAACACCTCCCTAAGTTTCAAGCTTTTAAGTGGGTAGTTCTCAAAAACATGGCCCAATTATGTGACATTTACCTCAACAAAAAAAGTTTGAGTAGAAAGCTGATGATGTGGTATTTAATACTCAAGACTGCCATGCATACTAATTTGCAAAAGTTTTGATATTTTTACATTTCGTTTTCCTCCCAGAAGGGGAGATAGCACATGACCACCTAGCGTCGAGCAGTCGAAACATGGACACCAAATTAAGAGAGAATGAGCTTCGCAAACTTGATTTTGACATACATGTACATGTTCTTTGACTTAAAAGGCTAGCAAAAACTAAATTAAGAATTTTATTTAATTTTTGGGATGTTATGTACGTAAAGTTTACCGATTTATGTGGGGGAATTTATATATATATATATATATATATATATATATATATATATATATATATATATATATATATATATATATATATATATATATAATATATATATATATATATATATATATATATATATATATATATATATATATAAAACCAGTCCAAGAAAGTTGGCACCACACACTCCAAATATGGATCCAAGCAGCAGTACAGTGAAATACTTAAAATGTGACGAAAGGATCTACATACACCACGTAGTTCAGGAGGAGTTACACTTTTATTCGAAAATTTTATGCGAAAATTTGTGCAAAGAATAAAAGTGTAACTCCTCCTAAACTACGTGGTGTATGTGGATCCTTTCTTCACATTTTAAGTATATATATATATATATATATATATATATATATATATATATATATATATATATATATATATATATATATATATATATATATATATATATATATATATATATATATTTGTCTAAATGGCACGTGAAAATTACATAGACTTGCTTTTGCTATCGAACGTAAGCCAAAACGTGAAAATTATATATATATATATATATATATATATATATATATATATATATATATATATATATATATATATATATATATATATATATATATATATATATATATATATATATATATATAATTTTTACGTTTTGGTTTACGTGCGATAGCAAAAGCAAGTCTATGTAATGGGCCATAGGTAGTCTGTACGTCGTCCGTCGTGCGTGCTAAATTTTAACGTTGGCTCTTTCTCGGAGACTATTCATGCTCAGACTTCAAACTTGGCCACAGGATACTTTGTTGCAAAACCTTTCTAAACATACCAATTTCAGTGACCTCTCTCAAAGGTCAAGTTCAAAAGGGATCCAGAGAATAAATAGGAAGATTTTGACACAAATTATTTTTCCTCAAATACTATTCGAACTTCAAACCCAAACTTCGTGCAGCGATGTCTGATGGTAAGACCTTTTTATGCATACTAGTTTGGATGACCCCTCAGAAAGTTCAAGGGTCACAAGAGGTTGGCAAATGTATGAAAAATGCCAGTTTTTGTTAGAAGAGCAGTTTTATCAAAGTTGTTGCCAACATTTCAGTCAGATTTGGCTCAACGATGACGATAAGACTTTTCAATGCATACTAATTTAGTAGTCCCCTCCCAACGTCAAGGGTCATGGGGGTCCGGATATAGGTAAAAAACAAAAGAAGACATATTTTGACAAAAAACGTTTTTCCTCAAATACTATTTTCAGCTTCAAACACAAACTTAAGATGGAGATACCTTATGGTAAGGACTTTCTATGCATACTATTTTGGATGACCCCTCAGAAAGGTCAAGGTCATGGGAGGTCGGCAAATGTTTTAATAATGCTATTTTTAAGTTCCTTCTATGTATAGAAGGGAATTTTTATGACGGGTCGCGGTGGTGCGAATTTAATAGAATGTCCATGGTCAAAGGCGGGCAGGCCTAAACCTCTAACAATTGAAGTAACAAGATAAAAATTACGTCACGTCTAGTTAAGCTAACCTGGCTGCTGAACGTAAATTTGGCCCGAAGCGCCGTATGTGCGCATGTATGTATGTATGTATGTTTGGGCAGTGGGCAGATGTTCACATCTGCACGGGACATAGACGACCCCGCCCTCCACGAGTCCCCTGCTGCCTTGCAGGTCTGGCCGCTTGGCTGCGGAAAGGCTAAGGGAGGAAACCCCTGACATCAAAGCCCCCGTGTCTCCGGGGAAAGCTTTTGAGCCAGAGACTAGGACAAGGACAGTCTGATATAAAACCTACGACCCGAGGACCTCGATGCCATCGTCCCAGCTTGCTAGGCCATGGCAGATGAACCAAGGGTTTAAAGGGTGGGGCCAGTACTGCGCACACTGCACTCCACCAAAAAGCTCCTCCGCGCAGGCTTTAGGAAACGTCCACGGACCATGACACTGACCATTCCAAGTCCTGTAGCGACGGGCGAGGGGCGAATCGGCAGGTGAAAGATGTCACTGGAAGCCGCAGTCTCAAACCTGCATGCAGGCGGTTCAGGATATTGGTCGCCTGATGTTGACCTGGGGATGACAACATCACTCGGCACACCCTGAACGACCAAGCAGCCTTCTCTAGGAACAGCACTGCTTGCTCCACACGGAGAGGGGCCTAGAAAAGGTGGCCTAACCAAAGCTCGTCCCCCCCGCAACCCCAGTTGGCTAGCCGCGGTCAACGGGCATCTTTTCCTGCGGTAAAAAAACAAGAAAGAATAACGGATCCACTCTCATGACGACCACGACCGGACTCAACGTAGCATGCTGGAACATCCGAACCATGCTCGACAAAGCAGACAGCGGACGCCCTGAACGTCGCTCCGCCCTCATTGCCCATGAATTGCGGAGGTTAAACATCGACATCGCCGCGCTTAGTGAAGTACGCCTTCCGGACGAAGGCAGCCTCCAAGAACTTGGCGCTGGGTACACCCACTACTGGTCAGGCAGGCCTGAATCAGAAAGACGGCTCTCAGGCGTGGGTTTCATGGTCAAGACCTCCATTTCGACTAAGCTGGAAAACCTACCAACGGGTCACTCAGACCGCATCATGTCCATGCGCCTCCCACTGAGACACCAGCAACACGTCACCCTTCTCAGTGTGTACTCCCCAACTCTCCTGGCAAAGCCTGCTGAAAAGGACAAGTTTTACACTGACCTGCGCAGCCTCATACAGAGCACCCCTGCAGACAGCAGTCATCATCCTTGGCGACTTCAACGCCAGAGTGGGCCAGGACTCTGAAGCCTGGAAAGGAGTCCTCGGCAAGCATGGCGTCGGAAACTGCAATGACAATGGCCGCCTACTGTTGGAGTTCTGTGCGGAGCAGCAACTGGTCATCACCAACACTACTTTTCAGCAAAAGGACAGTCGAAAGACCACCTGGATGCATCCTCGCTCCAAACACTGGCACCTTATCGACTATGTCCTAGTGCGTCAGAGGGACCGCAGTGATGTCCTCCTCACCAGAGTGATGCCCAGCGCAGAGTGCCACACTGACCACCGCCTTGTCCGCTGCAAACCCAGGCTCCACGTCAAGCCAAAACCCAAGAAATGGGGGCCCCCCAGGTAAAAGCTTGATGTTGCCAGCCTTCAGCGTGACGACGTAAAAGCTGCCTTTCAGACAGATTTACAGCGCAGGCTCAAAGACACAGCGGACCCAGCAGACTCCTCCCCTGAAACACTCTGGGAACAACTGAAAACTGCTATTGCAAAATCCTCTGCAGAAGTCTTGGGTTTCGCTAGAAAGAAGAACAAAGACTGGTTTGACGAAAACGATGTTGAGATCCAGGAACACCTAGCAAAAAAAAAAAAAAAGAGCCGCCCATCAGGCCCACCTAGCCCAGCCTTCCTGCCCTGTGAAGAAGTCTGCCTTCCGCCTCGTCTGCAGCAGTCTCCAGCGCAAGCTCAGAGATCTCCAGAATGAGTGGTGGACCAGACTTGCACAGAGGACCCAGCTTTGCGCTGACAATGGTGACTACAGGGGCTTCTACGAAGCACTGAAAGCAGTGTATGGCCCCAGGCACCTGGTACAAAGTCCCATGCGAAGCGCGAATGGCCAGGCACTCCTCACAGATAATACCTCCATCTTGAACCGCTGGTCAGAGTACTTTCAGAGCCTCTTCAGCGCTGAGCGCACTGTTCAAGAAGCAGTCGTCCTACAAATCCCACAACTCCCAGTAAAGGTTGAATTGGACGAACCGCCCACCGCTGAAGAGACCCTCACAGCCATCCACCAGCTCAAGAGTGGCAAAGCAGCAGGCATTGATGGAATACGCCAGAGATCTGGAAACATGGAGGCACAGCACTGCACAACAAGCTCCATGACCTCTTTCTCTGCTGCTGGGAGGAAGGAACACTACCAAAGGATCTCCGTGATGCTGTCGTTATCACCCTGTACAAGAACAAAGGCGAGAAAGTCTGACTGTTCCAACTATCGGGGAATCACCCTGCTGTCAATTGCTGGGGAAATTCTTGCAAGGCTGCTCCTGAATCGGCTGGTACCTGCCATCGCTGAAGACCACCTCCCATAGGGCCAGTGTGGCTTCAGAGCAAACAGGAGCACCACCGATATGGTCTTTGTGCTGAGACAGCTTCAGGAGAAGTGCCGCGAGCAGAACAAAGGGCTGTACGTAACGTTTGTCGACCTAACAAAAGCGTTCGACACTGTGAGCAGGCAAGGCATGTGGCAGATCCTGGAGCGACTTGGCTGTCCCCCAAAGTTCCTCAGCATGATTGTCCAGCTACACGAGGAACAGCAAGGCCAGGTCAGACTCAACAATGACCTCTCAGAACCATTCCTTATTCTCAACGGCGTAAAGCAGGGCTGCGTGCTGGCACCGAGCCTCTTCACCATCTTTTTTAGCATGATGTTGAAGCAGGCCACAGTGGACCTCGATGATGACGATGCTGTGTACATCAGGTATCGTCTCGATGGGAGCCTGTTCAACCTCAGACGACTGCAGGCCCACACGAAAACCCTAGACCAACTAATTCGTGAGCTGCATTTTGCTGATGACGCTGCCCTCGTTGCACACACAGAGAGAGCCCTGAAGCGCATCACGTCCTGCTTCGCAGACGCTGCCCAGCTCTTTGGACTCGAGGTCAGTCTGAAAAAGACAGAGGTCCTCCATCAGCCGGCACCCAAGACAGTGTATCGCCCTCCTCACATCACTATTGGCGAGTCTGAACTAAAGTCAGTGCACCAGTTTACTTACCTTGGCTGCATTATCACGTCGGACGCCAAGCTGGACAAGGAGCTTGACAGCAGGCTGGCAAAAGCAAACAGCGCTTTCGGGCGACTTTTCGAGCGGGTGTGGCACAATCAACAGCTGAAAACAGGCACCAAGATCAGCGTGTACAGAGCTGTGGTCCTCACCACCCTGCTTTATGGTTCCGAGTCCTGGGCCCTCTACCGCAGCCAACTACGACTCCTCGAACGCTTCCACCAGCGCTGCCTGCGCACCATCCTGGTCATTCACTGGAGTGACTATGTCACCAACGTCGAGGTCCTTGAACAGGCTGAAACTGTGAGCATCGAGGCTTTGCTGCTGCGGTCCTCTGACTGACCGATCTGTCTTTGACAGTTTGAGGGGAGTGCTGTGGTCACTTAGGGGCTTGTGTTTTGATTTGATTTTACTATCTAAGTTTACCATGTTTTAGGTTAATCTGATCACTTGTTTGGATGAAGATACTATGTTTATGTTGATCCTTTGCACCAATTTGAGCAAGCCTAGACCATTGTTCGGACTCCTCTCATGGAGACCGATCGGAGTTTATTTAAGGGATGTAGATGATCGTCTTGTTATATACCTGCGTATTTCTCTGTGGGCTGGCGAATGGGTGCCTGATAGGCGGGGGCAGGGGATCTAACTGTTCTGTCCAGCGCTGAGTAATTCCCCTTGGTTTGTTATACAATTCTGCCAGCGCTATCCTCACCTATCTGGTTTGGGAGTTTATTCAGGTGTAAACGAATTTGCTTGCGTTTTAATGGGCGCCATTATCTCTGGCACCTTTTCAGAATTCACTTTTATCAACCAAAAGAAACTTTAATCAATCATTTGGATTGTAGTCAGGGCTTGTTCAATGGTGCTGGGGATCATTTGGTCAGTTACGTTGCTTTCTTTCGAGATCGCTTAGTACCGGTGATAGGATGATCAGTTGCATTTTCTGGCATCAGTATCCCTTTGTGTCAGTAGTTTACCATTGTATCACGCGCGCACTGTGTGGGATTGGGTCACGTGATCTCATTCTTAGCATGGATTGTTCAGCTGGCTGGCTGTGACCGTCGGTCAGCCAGTGTGTGTGGTTTTGGTGACCGCTACCTGCTAGTAATGTGATCGCGCGAAGAAGTTGTCATAATCCGAGTGCCTGCGATTAAACCTGTTACTTTCTAAACATCTTTTATTATAATAATGTCTGTAGTCATCGATGTCAGGCGTGACAGGTTATGATATGACGGACATAGAACTTCTTTCCATTGATGTTTACCTGAGGGAGAGTAGCTTCCCTTAGTTCATTCTTGATAGGGAGACTTGCGTCGTCTGCTATTGTTTACATGTACTATGTGATAGCATGCGAAGCCAGGTGTGCGTGCATACTTGCTGCAATGGGTCTTTCTTTTGAAGAAATGTGTTACTAAGGTTCAGGACTTGGGGATATGATGTGTAATGCCGTTTTCTATTAGAGCTTATGTATATATTGTGGACCACAGCATTCCTCTCTCTCTCTCTTTCTTTCTCTCTTCCTCTCTCTCTCTCCTGTGCTCATACTCCTAACCTATACTAATATGGCACAATGTTTCAATCTTATACTTTATGATAACCTTGTTATTTCTAGTCATATTGGGTTTATAGTATTTAGTTGAACTTAGTTTATAAAATGCTGCCTTGACCAAAGTACATCAGTGGATGGTGGATGTATGAGAACCTGTGTGATGATCTTTTGAATTATCCAGCCACTGTAGTATTTTGTAATAATAACATGCCTATCCCTCAATTTTATGTAACATCAATTTTCTATGTGGTATGTACACTTTAGATGGAAATTATATTGTGTGTTATTTGATATTCCAGGTGTACTGCCTCCTTGGTGGAGAAATAAAAACATCTTCACAAGGCACAACGTGGCCTCCCTGTCTCTTTTGTTGTAATCCGCCCCACCACATCTTTTGGCGTCGCCGACAGGGACGGATGCAAACTTGCTGAAAAATTATAGACCAGTGTCTAATCTTCCTTTTCTTTCTAAGATTCTGGAGAAAGTTGTGCTGAGTCAGCTCATGTCACATCTCACTAGTAATGATTTACTTGAACTGTATCAGTCTGCATATCGAAGAAATCACAGTACTGAGACAGCATTGCTTCACATTACCAATAGCCTGCTTACACATGCTGACGTCGGACATGTCTCTTTGCTATCATTATTAGACCTGTCTGCGGCATTTGACACGCTGGATCATGGGATTCTTTTAGAACGCCTACGCGTGTCTTTTGGTATTTCCGGTCCAGCGCTGTCATGGCTCAGGTCTTACCTTTTTGAAAGATATCAGTCTGTATGTGTGAATGGGATCATGTCTCAGCCTGTGCTTTTGAAGTATGGTGTCCCACAGGGGTCTGTTTTGGGTCCTCTGCTGTTCTCTCTGTACACTAAACCAGTTTCCCAAATCATCAGCCAGAATAGCTGTGAGTATCACAAGTATGCTGATGACACTCAGGTCTCTAAGTCTGACCATCCTGGTAAACTGCAGACCATTGTCTCCAATGTGGAGAAGTGTATAGTTGAAGTCAAAGACTGGATGACTTGCAACAGACTCAAGTTAAATGATGACAAAACAGAGAGCATGCTTGTTGGTACTCGAGCTAGAACATCCGCCTCCAGCAGTGATCATATTTCCATAGGTGGCCATGACATTTCTTTCAAATCCGATGTAAAAAATCTGGGTGTATTCCTGGATTCAAGTTTATCGATGGAAAAAACAGGTTAGCCATCTTTGCCGCACTGCCTACCTGGAGCTCCGCAAAATAGGCATGATCAGATCCTTTTTGACAGAAAAGGCTACTGCCCAGCTTGTATGCTCTCGCATTCTGTCCCGTCTAGATTACTGTAATTCCCTCCTTGCTGGTATCTCATCTGATCAACTCACTCGCATTCAGCGTATCCAGAATAATGCAGCCCGGTTAGTCCTTCGCAAAAAACGTACTGATCATATCACACCACTGCTAAAGCATCTCCACTGGCTACCTGTCAAACAGAGAATAGAGTACAAGTTGGCCACTTTGGCATACAAACACTATGACAATACGCTTCCTGCATATCTGTCTTCTTCCCTTGCATCACATAATCCTAGTAGAAGTCTACGCTCAAGCTCACAAAAACTGCTCGTTCAGCCCAGAGTCAGCCTAAAAACTGCTGGTGCCCGTTCTTTCAGTTACCAGGCCCCTCACGTCTGGAACTCACTTCCACTGCATGTCCGTCTTTCCCCTACCCTGATGACCTTCAAAACAAATTTGAAGACCCATCTTTTCCTGGTAGCATATCAAGATTAGCTTAGTCTGGATGTGCTGCCTGGAAATGTTGGTTGTTTCGTATGTTGGTAGCCCATGTAGATAGGCTGTGTGTGTGTATGTGTGTGCGTGTGTGTGTGTGTGTGTGTGTGTGTGTGTGTGTGTGTGTGTGTGTGTGTTTCGTGTTAGAAATGCGCCTACATGGTGCGAGCAGATGTTTATTTAAAGAGTGAGTGTGTTCTAATTTTTCTCCTTTTTAATGTTTTTTTATGTGCTGTAAAGCGCTCCGAGCTTGCTGTTCGTGGGGAAGGGCGCTATATAAAAACTATGTATTATTATTATTATTATTATTATTATTATTATTATGACAGGACAAGGAGGCAGTGCACAGATGGCGGAGAACCAGCGACAGCCTGTGGCTATCCCACCCCCCACGGCTGCTTCGGTTTGCTGGCGATGGCGTGGTCAGTTCAGCCGAAGACCGGATCACAGAGGCAGAAACACAAACTACCTAGAAGTGTAGTAATGTAGGGATTAGAATGTCCCTAGATTTGTTTTAAATCCATGGACGCAAAGGACAGGACCTTACATGCCCTATTTGATTGAATTTGTTTTTTTTTGTGTATTATTCTGTTGAGTGGTGATTATTTTTCTTTTCTAATAGCGCCAAGGGGTATAGTATGACTGGGAACTTTGAACTGCTTTGGCGACCGAGTTTTGATACATGTTATATCATTGACTAGTAGGGTGTTGGTACATGTTTATTGTGTATGTTGTCAGCTGTCACTAGGGAACCTCGGCCAGGTACTTTCCCCGAGACTCTGGTGACTGAGCTGGCAGACTGCAGTTGTGTTTAGTGTTGTTGTTTTTTTTAAAAATCTGTGATTGCTTGTGTAACCTTTTCATGAGGCATGAGTAAGTCTTAAAGGTTTTGATGTTGTCCAAGATTTTTTTGTTTAGTACTTGTGTAACTAAGGGGAGACGATTTATGTCTTCCTTGGTTACAAAGGGGTTGTGAAGCAGGTGCTGAAGTTTTGCTGGAATTTTTATACTTGATGTATTTACAGTAAGACTATGTATGGGTTGTAGTCACGTACCTCTCAGTTGTGTTGTGGTTTTGTGCTGCTGTGACTTGATACTTTGGTATGTACAGTAGCAGTGTTGTGAGGCCACTTCTCTCCTCTTATCTATTTTTGGTGCTAGACGTAAAAGAATTTTCTTGTTTAGTACCATGATTTGCACTGTGCGTGTTACCGCGAGGACGCGGCTACTAGAAAGAGTTCGGGGGGATGTGACGAGCTGTGTTTTGTATATGTGTTAATATTATATTTTATTACGTCACCCCTCTGGTCAATGGTCAATACATTGTAGCATGATTTTGCGCGGCCGGTTGCCACCGAGCTGCCGAGTGTGGGTTCTGGCAGAGGTGACCTACTTAGCCCCAGTCTTAGTGATTTTCCTTTTGGCCGTCCCATCTAAATTTAGCTGGAAGTGACCAATCCTTTAATTAGACCAGTGGTAGACATCGACCTTGACCCAGTAGCGCCCCCTCGTGGTAGCGTCTCCACGCGAAGAACGCATTTGTTGTAACGCCACGACGGAAGCAAGACCTAATTGAGCATCGAATTACCTACACAAGTTTTGTCGAACTGGGCCTCTGTAAGTTATATATTTTACTATTTTTTACTTAGAAATGTTGGTTGCCTTTGCATATTTCGAAGATATATTTTGTGCACTGATTTTGATGTATTTTGCAATTCCTCTGACTGACCGGTCTGTCTTTGACAGTTTGAGGGGAGTGCTGTGGTCACTTAGGGGCTTGTGTTTTGATTTGATTTTACTATCTAAGTTTACCATGTTTTAGGTTAATCTGATCACTTGTTTGGATGACTGGAAGATACTATGTTTATGTTGATCCTTTGCACCAATTTGAGCAAGCCTAGACCATTGTTCGGACTCCTCTCATGGAGACCGATCGGAGTTTATTCAGGTGTAAACGAATTTGCTTGCGTTTTAATGGGCGCCATTATCTCTGGCACCTTTTCAGAATTCACTTTTATCAACCAAAAGAAACTTTAATCAATCATTTGGATTGTAGTCAGGGCTTGTTCAATGGTGCTGGGGATCATTTGGTCAGTTACGTTGCTTTCTTTCGAGATCGCTTAGTACCGGTGATAGGATGATCAGTTGCATTTTCTGGCATCAGTATCCCTTTGTGTCAGTAGTTTACCATTGTATCACGCGCGCACTGTGTGGGATTGGGTCACGTGATCTCATTCTTAGCTTGGATTGGTCAGCTGGCTGGCTGTGACCGTCGGTCAGCCAGTGTGTGTGGTTTTGGTGACCGCTACCTGCTAGTAATGTGATCGCGCGAAGAAGTTGTCATAATCCGAGTGCCTGCGATTAAACCTGTTACTTTCTAAACATCTTTTATTATAATAATATCTGTAGTCATCGATGTCAGGCGTGACAGGTTATGATATGACGGACATAGAACTTCTTTCCATTGATGTTTACCTGAGGGAGAGTAGCTTCCCTTAGTTCATTCTTGATAGGGAGACTTGCGTCGTCTGCTATTGTTTACATGTACTATGTGATAGCATGCGAAGCCAGGTGTGCGTGCATACTTGCTGCAATAGGTCTTTCTTTTGAAGAAATGTGTTACTAAGGTTCAGGACTTGGGGATATGATGTGTAATGCCGTTTTCTATTAGAGCTTATGTATATATTGTGGACCACAGCATTCCTCTCTCTCTCTCTCTTTCTTTCTCTCTTCCTCTCTCTCTCTCTCCTGTGCTCATACTTCTAACCTATACTAATATGGCACAATGTTTCAATCTTATACTTTATGATAACCTTGTTATTTCTAGTCATATTGGGTTTTGTAGTATTTGGATGAACTTAGTCTTATTTTATAAAATGCTGCCTTGACCAAAGTACATCAGTGGATGGTGGATGTATGAGAACCTGTGTGATGATCTTTTGAATTATCCAGCCACTGTAGTATTTTGTAATAATAACATGCCTATCCCTCAATTTTATGTAACATCAATTTTCTATTTGGTATGTACACTTTAGATAAAAATTATATTGTGTGTTATTTGATATTCCAGGTGTACTGCCTCCTTGGTGGAGAAATAAAAACATCTTCACAAGGCGCAACGTGGCCTCCCTGTCTCTTTTGTTGTAATCCGCCCCACCACACATTTAAAGACATAACCAACCGTTTATAGGAAGTCGATTGACCCAGATTAGATTCCGTAATGTTTGTTATATTTCCTTGACATTTTGTATATAGCTATTTTGGAGAAAGACATTAGATGAGTTCATTAGTCAGCGTTGTAACCTTTCAATTTCTTTAGTAAAAATTAATTCTTTTCAGAAAATAATTAAAACAGTAAAAAACCTTGACCTACAGAAAGTCACAGTGGCGGAGACGTAAAAGAGGCAATTCCGTCACCACGCAGACATTGAAATAATACTCTAAATATGTCGTAATTCTCTCTAGCGCGCGCCGAAGTCTCTCTCTCTCTCTCTCTGACAGACATGCACGCACCTCCAAGAGGCATAGATCCTCATGCGCCCTCCGAGGATCAATGTCTCTTGGAGATGTTTGTAGCGCGCGCGCATGCACGCACAAGCACACACACACACACACACACACACACACACACACACACACACACACACACACACACACACACACACACACACACACACACAGTGTGTGTTCACAACTCTACAAGTGGGTTCACGCATATGTTACACTCACGTACCACTGGGTTTAAAAAAATAGTCGGTTCCAATTTGTGGAACCCACTTTTTTTAAGCATAGTATCATAGCAAAAACCTTCAATTATCTTTAAAAAACCGGATTTTAGCTTGAGACCCAAAATTGTGGTTGGGTCAACTACGTGTGTCTTGCCATTTTACACCCTCGCTGTGTATGCCCGCGGGTGAAGATTGGAATACACTTTTACAAGGGAAGTCACTCTTCCAACAAAAATCAACGAAACATGGCGGTAAGTGTTGACTTTTTGTGCGTAAATTGTGCGAATAATGTTGTTAATATATATAAATAAACAATGCTTTTGGCGACCAGCAGACGTCACAACTAGATAATTTTGTTGTTTAACGACATAGGCCTAGATTTACAATATTACAATAAGGTTTTGGTAGACATTTTGCGGTTCAATCTCGCACTGTCTCTGTTTTACAGGTGTAGTCTCAAGTCTGTAGTGTAGATTCGATTTCGAGTCAAACTCAAACTAAACTTAATCTAAAGGGAAGTCCTGTGTTTGATTATTTATTATTATTATTATTATTATTATTATATGATTATCAGGTTTTGGTAGACATTTTGCGTTTAGTCTCGCACTGTCGGTCCCGGTACACTGCTGTTTCCGTACTGTACAGTCTCTTCAGCCCTGCCACTGGGCGAGACAAACCCGAACCTCGTCTCGGCGAGACACCCGAGACAGTCTCGGCGAGACACCCGAACCACGCCTTGTTCTTAATTAGGTTCGGCGAACCCTCCGAGACAAGATCGGCGAGACACCCGAGACGTGTCTCGGTGTGTCTCGGGCCGGTCTTTTGTCTTGCCGATCATGCACAGCAAACCTGCCCGAGACACTCTGAAAAAGTGAACGCTCTTCTCTGCCGGAGAAAAGATTTCACTGAATCAACATGGCAAATCTGCAAGAACATGTAGCGAGCATTGATTTATCGGAAGAAGAGTGCGCATTATTTGTTGAAATTTGGGAGACTTTTCCCATCCTGTGGGATCCGAGGGACCCCCAATTCAAGAATAAAAGAGCCAAGGCCAGGGCCCTTTGAGGAGTTCGTGGAAAGATTCGGGCACAGTTGGACTACGGGTACGTTTTCATTCCTTTTTCTCCTCAGTCTGCAATGACCGCAATCAACTTGTCGATTATCCTCAGTCCTTCATGGACGACCATACACGCAGTCACGTTCCTTTGAAATATATTACCAATCTTGTGAATACATGTATTTCTGAGGCACCACTGCGGGAAACAAAATAAGCAGAAATCTGATTTTTTTTCAGTCCAACTGATCAAAAGATCAACACTATTATTAGTATTATTAGTACTGGGTCTTCACGGGTCTGTATCATCTGAAATAATATTCGTTTCACTTTAGAGTTTAGTGATCATACAGATCGAAATGACCAGTTTTATTCAGTACTTTGAGTTTGATATGATTGTTTTTCTTTGACTTTAGTTTAAAGTAATAAACTTTGATAGATAAGATACTCAGTCGTGGATACTATACATATTTGCAAAAAGTAAACTATATTCAATAAGTTTTGTTTTGTTTTAAAGTTACCCTAAATCTGTGCTCCATGTGTATGGAATCATTGTTGTACACTGTACCAGACAGCTTTGGTGACATTGTTACTATGTAGAAGCATATTGTTCTAGATGTCGCTGCTTATATATGTTAAAAGGTGGGATTGCTGATGTTTGTGTTGCTGGCATTTTTTTTCAGAGCAAGTGTCTCGCAAGATTGACTCTCTGAAAGCTTGCTACAGAAAAGTCAAGAGTCGGAAAAGAACAACAACAGGTGCCCCCGCAAGCCAACGCAAACAGTGGGCCCTGTTTGACAAGATCCACTCCTTTTATGGTTCAACGAATTACATGGGAGCAGGGGTGGTGCGGAGCATTTGCCCCGGGGACTCTCAATCTCAGAGTTTTCTGGTAAGTTTGGTGTTATTTCAATTTGCTATTGGCAGTTGACTATTAACATTTGAACTACAACTGTTGATTTTAAGATACCAGCACCCCTTTAACTGCTTTTTATTTTTTTGTGCTCAAGATTATGAAGGCAGGCTCAGTGTTTAGATTTGTCGGTTCAGTATGTATTTGTAATCTTTTCAAGTAGAACAGATATTGTCATGATTGATTTACAAGTAGTGTTTGAGGGAAAACAGACACACACACACACACTCACCATGTGCACTAATAGTAAAAGCCACATAAATCATCTGAAAGTTTCTATATAGATTTATTAAACCATCACCAAATAAAATACACAAAGACAGAATTCATTGATTTCAAAATTTTCTTATAACTCCTCTCTCTGTCTCTTGTTTGCTATCTTCAAGATTGATTTTCAAGCAGCGTTTCAGAAGAAACAGATACACAAACATACAAAGTGTTATGAAAAAATTGTGTAACGGGGTAGAAGACATGCATGAAATGAGATCACTCAACGTCGAAGACAGGCGTCGCAGTGACATGTCTTTATTAACTAAAGTAACTGACGAAACAACGCCCAAGAATAAACAATGGCGCAACATTAGACATTCTTTGATGGTACATATGCGACTTCTGGTGATGTTTAAAGCTAGTAACCACGGCAGACTGTCAGCTGTATGGTTTTCAATATCAAACAATATGATAAATGTTAAAGTCAAATAACCATTCACATAGCCCCAGCATGTCCTCATGTGAAGTCTCAAACTCAAAGTATCAAATAAGACTGCAAGTCATAGAGTGCAATTAAAAAGCAGACAGAAAAATATTAAGTATAAATCATCGCAAAAAGAGACAAAGGTAACTAATGAACTATTATACTGTATGCATGGCCACCCAAACTATGAGTAAGCAATACATCAAATATCAATACTAAATCAGAGGACAGAACCAGAAGAGCATGTAATAAAAAACATAATACTAAGCACCGAACAAAAGCAATCGCCCAAAATCTGTTTAGCATTCATTCCCCATCCACAGTCATACACAATGACAACACTCTCATACATCCACTATACCAGGTCAGTTGCACACTCTCAGGCAATAACAGAAAAGGAAGGGGGATCCTAGCACCATAATACCTTTACTGGCCCACAGAAGTGCAGTGTGTTGGTCTGTGATCTCGGACCACGCGACACTAGGCCAGAGGATGCAAAATCACATACCAGCACCCGAAAAGTTCTCACAATACCTTGGTGGTCTGAGTGCACTCATCTGCAATTCCGGACCCCACGACACAAGGCCGCAAGATGCCGAATCACAGATCAGCACAACGTCAAAGTAACTTGACTAGTCTGGTGGGCAAGCTCATGTGGTCATCTGCGATTCCGGACCGAACAACTGTAGAGCAGATCACAGATCAGCACACCAGTGAGAAAAGTCATTTACTCGCTCTGTCTAGCTCTAATGTGTCAATCTGCGATTCCGGGCCCCGACGACTCTAGGCCGCCAGATGCAGAGTCACAGAGTGCACCCGGTCACAATTGATAACTGAAGAGTTCCTCACGCGATTTTTTACCTTTGTATAATTATTTTATTGTTTGGGTACATTCACATTTGTGCGCTCATTATACCCAACACCGAAATCCCTAAATTTTGCTGTTGCTGTATGTGAGTTTCTTTAACTGATTCTACCCCAGACACACCACAGCAAGACTGATGAGGATCGACCATGATAGTTTAAGGGTGATGCCAGAATAGCTTGGCGTCCATAGGCACCAAGCTATTCTGGCATCACCCTTGAACTATCACACAATATATGATAAATGTTAAAGTCAAATAACCATTCACATAGCCCCAGCATGTCCTCATGTGAAGTATCAAACTCAAAGTATTAAATAAGACTGCAAGTCATAGAGTGCAATTAAAAGCAGACGAAAAATTATTAAGTATAAATCATCGCAAAAAGAGACAAAGGTAACTAATGAACTATTATTCTGTATGCATGGCCACCCAAACTATGAGTAAGCAATACATCAAATATCAATACTAAATCAGAGGACAGAACCAGAAGAGCATGCAATAAGGAACATAATACTAGGCACTGAACAAAAGCAACCACCCAAAATCTGTTTAGCATTCATTCCCCATCCACAGTCATACACAATGACAACACTCTCATACATCCACTATACCAGGTCAGTTGCACACTCTCAGGCAACAACAGAAAAGGAAGGGGGATCCTATGCACCATAATACCTTACTGACCCACAGAAGTGCAGTGTGTTGGTCTGCGATCTCAGACCACGCGACACTAGGCTGCAGGATGCAAAATCACAGACCAGCACCCGAAAAGTTCTCACAATACTTGGTGGTCTGAGTGCACTCATCTGCAATTCCGGACCCCACGACACCAGGCCGCAAGATGCCGAATCACAGATCAGCACAACGTCAAAGTAACTAGTCTGGTGGGCAAGCTCATGTGGTCGTCTGCGATTCCGGACCGAACAACTGTAGACCACACATTGCAAAATCACAGACCAGTACAACAGTGAGATAACTCATTTACTCGGTCTGTCTAGCTCCAAAGTCTCAATCTGCGATACCGGACCCCGACGACTCTAGGCCGCCAGATGCAGAGTCACAGAGTGTACCCGGTCACAATTGATTTAATTGAAGAGTTCCTCACGCAATTGTTTACCTTTGTAGATTTTATTTTTGGGGGTACATTCATATTGTTTTGTGCACTCACTTTGAGTTCATCCATGCTGTACTTCAATTCATTTTAACAACTCTCTATTATCTCTGCAAACAATATCGCATGCCATACTCAAGCAAGCCCTAGAATTGTAAACAGGCACAGGAACAAAGGTACAAGGGTCAACACTGGTTGAGGTCAGACTACCAATACATTCAAGCTTTTTCATTTTGCCAAGGCACAGCTCCCTCGTTCACGACGTAGTCCTTCAGTGCATCGCGGATGTTTCCACCCGTCACATACTGATTTTGAGGTGCTGGCTGCAGGCCTGGCAGTTGTGCACCATGCATCTGTCGCCACCCCCCGTCCACAAGGTGGTGACCATTTCCCTGCTCAAAATCAGCATATCCTGGACCGCAATACTGCTGATCCTTGCGGTCACAAAGGAAATTATGCAGTGCAAGGGAAGCAAGCACAAACTTCTTCACCTGTGGTGGTTGTTGTTCCATCATTCTTTGGTACATACCAAAACGGGAGGCCAGTATGCCAAAGGCATTTTCAACAATCCTCCTGGCCCTTGACAGTCTGTAGTTGAAGATGGCTTTGTCACGATCCAGCCCTCTGTCAGCATATGGTTTCATAAGGTTGGGTGACAGAGCAAATGCGGCATCAGCCACAATCAGGCTTGGAATGGCCACATTGGTGCGAGGAGTGCACATAGGCGGAGGCGTGCTCCATAGGCCCATCTCCATGTCCCTCTTGAATGACGAGTCATTTCAAATTGTGGCGTCTCCGTTGCGCCCCTCGGCCCCGACCTCATGGTACAGAAACTTGTATTGCGCATCCACGATGGCGAAAAGCACTATGCTATGGAACCCTTGATAGTTATAGTACGCTGATCCTCCTCTATTTGGGCATTTGATGCGCACATGCTTGCCGTCGAGTGCTCCCAGGCACTGGGGGAAATTCCACTTCCTTTGGAATTGTTCCTGGATGCTGAGCCACTCCCTTTCAGTGGTTGGTGTCTAAAACACACACAAAGACAAATCATGCATAATTCTGGTACAGAACTGCTATATATAAGAATTTATAAAAAAAATATTTGTATGTTATGCTTTATGTTTCAGGATATCGATGAGGATGCCGAATATTTCCATGAGCAGGCTTCAGGCGACATTGAAATGTTAGGACAGCGGCAGTTGACGGGTGAAGACAGATCGTCAAGTGGCAACTCCACAATCAGTTCAGGCAGTTCAAGTTTGCAACCTGGAACAAGCGGGTGCAACTTGGCTGACCGCTCGGGCAGCACAGACTGCCCACGACCTGTAACAAAGCAGCTGCTTACTGCAACAAATGGTAGGACACCAGCAAAAATGTCACGAGTGTTTGGGAACCGATCAGCACCTGCCACAGCACAGGAGGATGGAAACTTTAAAGCTGCAGCGGTTGGCTTTCTTCAGCAGCTGAAAGAGCAAAGGAAGAATCCAGCAAACTCCCACATCCACTTTGCCATGGCCATCGCTGAAGACCTGTGCAAAATTCAAAGTTCAAGAAGACTAGCAATCTTAAAACACAAGATCAATGGTTTAGTACATGAGGCATTGATGGAAGAAATGTCAGACAATGATGATAGCATTCCATAAGTGAAAGTCATTTCAAGAGTAATATAACCCATGGAAAAAGTGTTCAGTACATGAGTTATTGCTAAAACAATATAGTCACAAACTGGACGTTGTCACTGTAACTACATTACATGGTGTATATTTTCAGGTCCATGAAGAAATCCATTCAGGTTTAATGTTTTGGAAACCCCTGCCATGTGTTAAGCTGTAATTTTCTTTTTACACTTTAACACATTATCCATATTATCTGTCTATCTGTGAATGAATGTGCTTTTACAATTGGCTTGGAATACAAATGTCATGTTGGTAGTAGGTAGTATTTGATATGTGTCGGTTATTGTGGACAGTCATCATTTTGTATGGACCCATGTTGAAGCCATAATAATAAATCATCAAACATGCTCTCCGATCTGATTTGTTTTTCATACTCAGTGAGGCACAATAATGTCTGTTTTTTGTCATACTTGTCTTGTTTTATTCGGGGTTTTTTAATCATTACTATAAAAAAAAAACACATTTAAACTCATTGTACCCAACACCAAATTCCCTAAATTTTGCTGTTGTCCTCTGAAGACACAGATCGACCATGATAGTTCAAGGGTGATGCCAGAATAGCTTGGCGCCCATAGGCACCAAGCTATTCTGGCATGACCTTTGAACTATCATGGTTGATTCTCATCTTGCTGTGGTGTGTCTGGGGTAAAATGAGTTAAGAAATTCACATACTATCACACTTTTATTCCAATGGGAGAATGCACTACTTAGCCAAACATTTTCTGTACCTTTAGATATGTGTCCTTCAGGGCATTGTAGATGGCTTCACACGTCTCTGCTATGTCATAACCCAGTGTTGACACCGGGATGCGAAACAGGTAGAACATGCTCAAGTAAGGTCCACCTGGAACCCACAGAAACAAAGAACAGAAATGAAATTACATATTGTACTGTGCCAAGTGAACACTTGAAGTTTATTTTGAACACTTTAATCATGGACATGCGGATTACAACAATGGTGAACCACCGCATGACATTTTCTACATCCAAGGAAAAATGGCAGTTCAGCTGTGCATCGCTGCATATATATAGAATTACAGAATGATTAGACAAAAAAAAAATGTTTAGGGCTTAACGTCGTCCACCACGAAGGTGATTTCAAAGACGGGACACTGAACAAATTTTGACCCAAGCTGGATTCGAACCCGGAACCTGTCGGTCGAGAGGCGAACACTGTTACTACGGAGCCACCCAGCTCCCCGAATGATTAGACAACAGATTTAACAACCTGAAAAATATTTTAGCTTTGTTAGCTTTTTTTCCTCTGCAAACAGCTGTATAGAAAAACTGAGTGAGGTACTGGAACAGTGGTAGTGGTCTAATAAAACGGCTTTAAACGATCATTGATTTTTTTTAAATAAACAGTGGAGACAAAATATATAACCTTCTGCCAGAAATCGTAGTGTCACAGCCAGCCTTTCCTCTGGAGCTATGGCGTCTTTAAAGTTGGTGTCACGTTTTTCAATGAGGGGTCCCACTGTGTGAAGCAGTGCATCAAATGCCTCCCCACTCATCCTCAAAAATTTGTGAAGATGTTTTGGGTCCTGCAAGTTATCACACAAATAAATACATGTACCACTTGTTAAGTTATTATATTGTTTGTTCCAGGGTGAAACTATTGTTTTCATTTCTTTTAAATTCTTCACCAGAACATTAAAAACACTTCAATCCATTTTTAGTACAAACTTAAAATCATTAAAAATAACATTCAACTAACAATTTAATTAAAACATTTAAAAAATAAGACGAAGAGGACAATGAAACAATATTTTGTAGTTTTACCTCGCAACCTAGGCTAAAATGCCTACAGGTCCCTACCTAGTCAGTGTTCGATGCATTCAAAATATTCGAATGAAACTGTACAGTGTGTAAACAGATATGTGGCATTTACAGAAATACTACAACACTTTATAATTAAAAAAGGTGCACCAAATCCAAACTGCACTTCAGAGAATAGTGAAAATACTGAATGAATCATACACGCTCTATGGAATGAATAACCGCACTCGCCTGTTCAGCCAGCTCTTGAACCAGTGCATGAAATGCACCTTGCTGGTGTCTTTGCAACACGTAGGGCAGTGTTGCCCTTCGCTGTCTTTGTCTTTCTCCTGCCCCTTCCTTCTCGCCTAGCACATACAGCGCTAGAACAATGCCAACATCTTCTGCATCTTCTTCTAATACACGAGCAGACGCCATTGTTGCTGATCAACTTCCGTCTCGGCAGGTTCGGCGCGGCTAAAAATAGACCCGGTTAAGAAACGAAAAGAGTTCGCCGTGACCGCCCGATCCTCTGTCTCGTCTCAGCTGGTCTCGGCTTGTCTCGGGGAGACCCAATTCGGAAGAAACCGCATTTTGACCGAACGACGAACCTCGGTTCGCCGAGACATTGTCTCGCTCAATTAAGGCAGCCTTATAGTCAGTCCCAGCATAGACCACAATAACCGGACAAGCATCTCTTTGCCGAGAAACAGACGAACCGCAGGCCGAACTCCCGTCGCGCATGCGTCAATTGATTCAGTCAACCTACGCATCCGCTTTTCTTTCCACACACAACAACAATGGAGATCGACACTGTTTTGCAGGTAAAGAGGAGCAAACATTCCCAAGATTTTATACCTTGAACACTTATTCAATAAATAGGGGCATACATGGTAGCCTTTTTTTGTTTTTTGACGGTTTATATTTCGATTGAAGTCTTCCTTTGTGCATTCTATCGTTTATTTGTGTCACACGTGATAGGCTGCTGGAGTCAGATCAAGTGAAGTGTTCTAGTATTAGTTTCACGTTTACACGAGATGGAAACTGTTGAAATATAACAGGCTAAAAGAACGTGTCGTTGGTGTGCGATGTTTGGCACCATTTTATATACATACTTCACAGCAACGGGAAATCTCCCACCTTAAAACAACAACACGCAATGAGACAAACGGACCCCAAGTAAAACAAAGGGAGGGAACAAACACAGCAACGAACGAAATATAAATACAAGGTTAACTCCCCCACTAATAACAAACGCACAAAACACCAACAGTGCTACATGCAGCCCCTGACAACGCAATGAACCGGACAACAAAAACCAGTGACAATTATTTAAAAAAAAAAAAAAAAAAAAAAAAAAAAAAAAAAAAAAAAAAAAAAACACAGAACAATCACAAGTGTGGTTAGGTGGGTCCGCTGACGAGAGCAGTACCTAGCTTATTGCAAGCCGGAAAATGTGCTCGAAATACACAAAGGGAATGAAGTGACGTAACAAAATCTACACCTGGGTCATAAAACCTTGTGTATACGGCCAAGCCAGAACAAACAGGCTAAAAGAACGTGTCGTTGGTGTGCGATGTTTGGCACCAGTTTATACACACACGAGTCCCGAATAAATCGCAGGATAAAACTTTTGTCAGTATAGTGAATTGAACTTAATGTGATTAGAACGAGCTTATATTCTAGGTAAATAATACTTACCCAACTTCACGCATTCCTGTCGAAAGTGTCTAGAACAAATCTTTGCAGTGTCTTTGTTAAAATTGCTGTCTGCACGATTCACGGCGTGAACAAGCTCTCTCTCCCACTTCAAGTCCTTTGGTTGGCGAATGGAGAAAAACGACAGCCCCTTGTGCTTTCCGTTGCATGCACCACAACCCACAATCGTACAACTTGCACCAGGCATAATGCAAGACAAAAGACACTTTACAAACTGCACCACCAACCAAAATCATAGATAACTAAAAACATTCCACGTGAAAAGCTCTCCGATGTACTGAACCGGAATAATGAGTTGACTGATGCGCAAGAATAGTTGCGCGACGAGTGCAGAGACCGGAAGCAGGAGAGAGAGCGGTCCGGTTATTTATGGTCTATGGTCCCAGGCATCCCCTAATATTTCAATCCCCTAAAAAACACTACTTCCCACCAGCTGCACATTTGCCATGCACAAAATAACAATGAAAACAGCACATTGACAGTCTCATTTCTTGGCTATGAACCCGATTCCTTACCAACCCCACACCCAAGCACAGCTGAAATCAGCGTGCCCCTCAAATCACTACGTCAACGGCAACTCAACATAGGCCCACAATTGTCCACTGGATAAGCTCAGGATGGTATGAATCAAAGCACCAAACATGTCTCCTCTCATGTAACCAGAAATTTCCAGCAAATTCTAACATTCAGCCCTACTACAACATTTCAAACAAGGCAAAAATTATTTTAAAAAACACCAGTCCTTTTACTGCCTGAACTGGCCAAATTTGACTATGTAATGTGACCTGTCGGCTGTTGTTGTTTACTGTTTAGTGTAGAGTCGAGTCAAACTCAAAGTCAAATACGTGTCGTTACTCAAAGTCAACGACTAATCATTAAAGACTGGCTCATGTGATTGTGAATTTCCGAGTAATAATACTAATAGTAATAACTTTTGTAATAATTATAGTGATCTAGATTTACGCTAATCAAATCTTTTTTAATGTCATGAATTTGTGCATAAGCATTTTACAAGCCACAGTGACAAGGTTCTCTGTCATTTCACTTAATTATTAATTCACTTAATTAAATTATTACACTAATTTTTTGGCTTGTGCCTCAAGCTGAGTTAGGGGCATGGGCTAGCCCTTGGGGCCTGATTATTGATATTTTATTTAGTTATAATTGCTCGTTCCATTTTTAGCAAACTTGTTTCTTATGAAGTTATGTTATAATAATCACAGTGAAATCACTTTTTTTCTTGTCTTATTTATTTATTTTTTTCTTATAAGTTATATAAATTTTACTTAGGCCTGATGTTAATTTACATAATGATACTATCTATTGATAATGATAGCTAAGCCTATTTTGGTAACAGAAAAATAATATTAATATTTAATATAACAGCCTATCTTTAGATTTTTATGATCTGATTAAACTAAGAGTAAGAAAACAGACTGTTTGCTAGTAATGTATGCATAGTTTTCTCCAGCAAGTAATATTTTAGTATTGGTGGTGAATGACTACAACTGTAACTTCAGAATACCAGGCCTACTACTACTAGTACTACACTGCTAGTACTAAAATATCTTAGATACCTCCTGGTCTCTCTCTTGGCTTGACTTCGCGAACGAAGATTTTATAGGAGTTGCCCACGACGTCTGCAGGCTTGTTCGTGGCTGCGGAGGCCAATCCGAGACAGGCAGGTTCGACCGCAGTGGCTGCAGGGGAAGGTATGGCCAGGGTTCTGAGCTGCGGCATCTCTGTTTTTTTCTCCTGAGCCGCTTGTCCTTAAGGCTAGCTCTGTGAGAGTCCTCAAAGGAGACAGCTGCCTTGTAAATGGTGGAGCGCCAGGTGTCACGGTCCGCAGAAAGCGAAGACCACTGGTGGTGGTCGATTTGGCAGGCACTAAGTGACTTCTTGAGACAGTCTTTGTATCTCTTCTTTGGTGCCCCTCTGTCACGGTGTCCAGTAGCAAGCTCGCCGAACAGGGTGATCTTTGGTAGGCGATGATCCTCCATCCTGGAGACATGCCCCGCCCAGCGGAGCTGTGTCCGCAGCAGCAAAGCCTCAATGCTCACAGTTTCATCCTGTTCAAGGACCTTGATACCTCCTGGTATTGCTACAGTATACTACTACTTAAGTATTACACTGTTGAAACTAAATGTAGCCATTGCCACTAATATAATGATTAGCCTGCTAATAAAGTGAAGTCCTGTGTTTGATGATGTTGACTTATTATTATTATTGCAGACATTCAGATCAGTGTTCAAGTATTTAAAGCAAACAAAAATCATTAGAGATCCTGAAGATGAGCAAGTGTATATTGGCTTCATTAACTTTTATTATTATTGCCAGAGGTGGTCCAAATAGCCTATCAGCTCACCCCAGGCGATCTCGAATAACTGCAAACTACCTCTAATTCTAGGGTTGATAGTCTGACGGACTATCTCAAATTCTGACTCATCATCTATTAAGTATTGTTCAGCGGATACAGAAGTCGTGACAAAACAAGCGTCATCCACTTAATAAATTATCAGCATCCTCTTAATTGTAGTCACGTAGCCATCAAGCGACTTTCTGTCAATAGACGACAAGACACTTCTTTCGTTTTGATCTTTGTGATGCATAGATTTGTCGTTCGTGAAAGCAATCCTCCAGGTGGGGGGAGGGGGGGGGGGGGTAGATGAAGAGAAAAAAGCATGCAACAGTCTCTATTACCAACAAAAGAATAAGCGTGAATGCGAGGAGACCTGGATGGCAAATCCACATGGATGCAAGCAATAATGGTTGTTTTACGACCATGATCTAAGTCCATGTTTTGCAATTTTTGAAAAAAGTATGTGACCGGGCGACACCGTGGTTGGATCGAATAGTTGTTTTCTCAATTTTTCATTAAATTTTATGAGCATTCTGATTTTGGTGGTTGGTAGGCGGACTAGTTAAAATTCTGCGGACTAGTTCACTTTTTGTGGAGCTAGTCCGGCGGACAACCTCGGAAAAAAAGATTTGGCCACCCCTGATTATTGCTATTAAGTATTATTATTATTATTGTATTATTGCTGTTGTTATTTTATTATTGTTATTATTAAATTATTTAATACAGCTGTTTTCTTATTAATAATAATATAATAAATTAATAATGGATGCTCATACGCGCTTTACTTCGAATGATTTCAAACTCAAAGCGTGGCAATCTATACCAACATACACGCTCACGGTCAACAAACATATTACAGACACACAACAAGGACAACAGTATACAAGACACACATGTGGTGTAAAGGCAGGGAGATCACTATTAGGAAACTGTAAGGAAAATAGTTTTGTAATTTTAAAATTAAATTGGCTGCATCCAATATTATTTTGAAGGGAGGGAGGAAGCCGGAGTACCCAGAGAGAACCCTCGGTGACCCATAAAGTCTCATACCTTAGTAATAATTTTTTTGCCACGTGTGGGGCTCGAACCCACTACCGTCAGCATTGGAGACCAGCGCCTACCCACTGCGCAACGGGCCACCCCATTTATGGTAGTTAATGCTTCTAATTGAATTGGTGGATAGATCTGCAGAATAAATAAGTATGACAACAGCATTCAGCATAGTATACAGAATATTATATTAGTAAATCATTTGAAAACATTTTACTTGGTAATAAAAGTCGCATTGGAATGGTAAATTTTAAAATGAGTATTAATTATGACTTTATTATTATTATTATTATTATTATTTTTATTTTTTAGTTTATTTTGTTTGCATTTTCTTTCTTTCTTGTGCAGTGCAATAGACACTCACACTGGCTCTGGTCATGACCGCAGCATCAGTCCAGGTATCTCCGATCGTGATGTTCGTGGCCGAAGACGACAGCGCATGGTACCCTTCTTTGTCACACGGTCACCGGACAGTAGCTGGTATGTAACACTAACATTTTTTTGGCATATTTTATTAGTATGTAATTGACAAGACAGTGAACTACCTGTTCTTTTAGTAAGTTTTCTTGAAGCTGTTTCTCATAATTATATATGTTATTGGTCGGTGATTGTTTATTTATTTATTTATTTTGTACTTTAGTTTGTTTACATTTTCTTTCTTTCTTGTGCAGTGCAACAGACACTCACACTGGCTCTGGTCATGAACGCAGCATCAGTCCAGGTATCTCTAATCAAGATGAGGTTTTTGGCCAAAGTCCATCACCTTCACGCTCTTCCTCACCTTGTTCATCAGAAAGTAGCTGGTATGTAGTAGCATTTGCACATTTGATTACTTGTACTATATTGGCTATTTTGCTGGTTGCTTGCTTTTTTAATTGTAAACTGCATTAAAGCAGATGGTTGATTCTCTAAACATGTATCCCACAAGTGTGACATGAGGCTAAAACAGACAAGTTTTTACCGATCGACTTTGACGATTTTTTAAAAATTATTAAGACATGAAAATGCATGTATTGAGCATAAGAGACAATTTCTTTACATAGATATATGCTTTAAGAATGTTGCCTAAACATTAAATACATCGTTTATATAAAAATATTCTTGCACAAAAAAAACCAACTTTATATACTGAACTCGGTTGCAACATGCAATTTTCCGGCTGATGATGAAAAATACAATTTTTTTTTTTTGGTAAACGATTCCATTTACCGGAACAGGAAATGACATGCATTTTTAAACATCAGGTATGCATATGCAACATTTAATCATTAAAAATAGTTGATATCTTGTTTTAATTATTTTTAAACAAATTTTTTATGCTCCTCATCACAACTGAATATTTTGGTGACGAAAATAACTTTTCACGTTATTTTAAAATCTCGGCATGTATTTTTTTAAATGACCGGAAATAATAATTTTGCTGTTCATCCGCGCTAAATTGAAACATGACTTTCGAAATTTCTTGATGTGGATTGTTCTGTAAATGTATGTTTAAAATGTGTATTTTTATAGTAACTAACGTTATGCGCGCGACTTACATTTTTCTTGCATCGTTGTGTTTTCTATCAAGGCGTTAGTAAACCTTTATTATGTACTTATTTGATTTAAGTGTGTTTGGGTTTTGCGGTTTATATATTAATATGTATACAACATACGTTTTTGCAACAGCCTACAGCATGTCGCAAATCCGCTATGTTTTTTTGGGGTATTTTTGTGATATAATATTAAACCAAAAAATAATGACATATAGAATACACAAGTACGTTTTAAATTATATAAATTCAACATTCTTTTTAACAGAAATGCAAAGGTTGAGACAGTTTCAAACACATAATAATTTTTTTCCTAAGCACCTAAAGTAGGTCACCCTAAAGTAGGTCAAATGGGATACATGTTAAGAGAATCGCCCAGATCCATATTTTTAATTTGGGGGATCAATGGTTAAATTAAGGAGATTGCGCTGGTTTGCAGAATATGTGTGTGGCATACCGGGGCCTCTCAATATAGCCAAACGCTGTTTGGAACGCACCAGTTCGCAGTTCATGTGTTTAATTGTAAAGCGCACATATTTTACTGTAGAAGGCCAATACAGTTCAGCTGATTAAGGGCCCATTTTTGTATCCTAAGGGGCTTAGAGATCATGAGAACTGGGGCCTCTATATTAATTTTATACTAACCACTGCACATATCTATGTCTAGCTCACCTTTAGCTAAACTAAAAAAAAATTGTGTTGACAGGAAACCAGGATCTACAGATGGGAGTTCAGAATCCAGTGAATACGAAGTAGGAAGAAAGAGGGAGACATCACTAGGTGCTACTGCTGCACCTTCTCCATTCCGTTTTCCCAAAGACCCGGAAATATGCCGTGATAATAACTATGTTAGTGACAGTGACGGCGACACCCAAACAGCTCCATTTCCTGCCCTCGTCAAAAAAATATTAGTCAAAGGCAAATCTAAACAACACTGTTGCATGTTTTGTAGCAAGTTAAACAATAAGATGTCCACCCATTTGCAGCGTATTCACATAAATGAACCGGAGGTTGCAAAGATCCTGGCTCTAAACAAAGGTGATCCAGTGCGCAGGCAAGAATTTATCAGATTGCAAAATGAGGGAGACTTTCAACATAATTTTAGAGTTCTTAGTGGAGAAGATGGTCATTTGATTGCTAAATATAATAAGAAAGCAGGTCTGAAGGCAGCTTCACAGTACTCGGCATGTCCCTTTTGCAAAGCATTATTTCAACAAAATCTTGTTTCTAAACATGTTCATCGTTGCAGGCATAAGCCAGAAAACTGTGCTGAGATGAAAAAAGGCCAGTGTTCAAGAATGGGAAAGCTTATCCTACCTTTGCCTAAAGGAATTTCCTTGGCATTTTATGAAAAAGTAATTTCAAGGATGAAGAATGATAACATCACCAGAATTGTGAAAGCAGATGACCTTATTGTTAAATATGGCCAGCGCCTGTTTTCAAGGCAAGACATTGAAGAGCACTCTTCTTCTAATGTCAATGGGTGGCTCCGAGAGCTAGGAAGGTTATGTATAATTCTCAGAAAGAGCACTGACATGAAGATTTCAAGGTTATCACAAGCTTTGGATCCTGAGAATTTTGAGGCTGTTCTTGATGCTGTGCGTGAGCTGGGCGGGTTCATCCAAGAAACAAATTTGTGCACGAAGGGATCTCTTGTCCACAAGATTGGCTATAGCATCAAGAAATGCTGCCAGATCCTGAAAGCTGACGGCATTAAAAATGACAACGTTGAATTGGTCAGAAAATGTGAAAGGTTTGAGTCTCTTTATGATGGAGATTGATATGATCACATTTCAGCATGTGCTTCTCAGTCTGTCCGGAGAGCTCGCATGAATCGTCTGAAGCTATTGCCATCACTGGCGGATGTGCAGAAGGTAAATGAACTGGTGGATCAGAGGCTTGGGGCTGACTCGTACGCTGTTCTGGCAAAATCTGTTCTTGCCGCTATCACCATCTTCAACCGTAAGCGTGGCAGTGAGGTACAAAGAATGAAATGTGATGACTATTTGCAGGGAAGGAAGTCCAGCCAACCGGAACAGAAGATACTGGATAATTTGACAGCAACTGAGAAGAAGCTGGTGTCAGTTCTCCAAAGAGTTGAGATAAGAGGAAAGTTGAACAGAGCTGTACCAGTTTTGTCGGCGAGGTCGTCAGAGAAAGAGTTGGGTCGCAAACATAAAAGAATGGACCGAACTCGAGATGCCAGACTTGCTTGCCACCGCCCAAAATAGAACTCAGTGGAGAGCACTGTCTGTTGCTGCTGCCTTTCAGTCCCCCCAACGCCCAGCTCGGGCAAGGGACTGATGATGATGATGATGACCAGTTTTACTGACTCCTGCTATGACATCTGGCATCGACAAGCTACTAGTATTGCGCAGACTTATGGGGATTACTAGTCCATATTTGTTTGTGAGTCAGACTGGAGAGCGACCCTACAGAGGCTCCGCTGTTCTCAAGGAGTTAGCTGATGAGGCCCATGTCGATCCTACATTATTCACAGCAACATCACTGCGCAAACAGCTCGCTACCCTAAGTCAGGCACTAGAGATCTGTAAGTACAATCAGGATAATCTAGCCACTTTCCTTGGCCACGACATCCGCATCCACAGAAACATATATTGTCAGCCAGTGGACATTGTGCAGAAGGCCAAGGTTGCCAGCATCCTGATGAAGGTGAATGCAGGAGTGCAGATTGACAGCAGCTGTGTTGAGAATGTGGAGCGTGAAGAAGTGGACCAGCAGTCAGATGAAGGAAGTGACACTGACAGCTGTTCTGAACATGACATGCCTATTGATGACCTACCTATATCTTCTTCTGAGCATGACAGGGCCAAGACCATTTCCCCATCTCAGACCATGACCCTTTCTCTGCCTACTAGTGGCAGCGATACCAAAGAGAGTTCCAGTCAGAAATGTACAAAAACTAAGAGCCGGAAGACTGCAGTCAAACGGCCCTGGACTGCAGATGAAGCAGCTGCAGTGCGACGGAATCTTGCCAACTGCATAATAATGAAGCAAGTGCCCCAGAAAGATGCTTGCGAAAGAGCTCTTGCTGCTGAGCCAGTTTTGCACAAGAGAAGCTGGAAAGATATTAAGTATTTTGTTTACAAGCAATTAAAGAAATCTAAATGAAAGCATCATCTGTATCCTACATCCTAATGTTTACTGCATTAGCTGCATTACTACATTAGCTCAGGATGATCTCCTCCATTCATCTAAGGCCAAAATTCAAATTAGTTAAATGGATTTTTTTTTTTTAATAAATAGATGCTCCTAACGCTAATTTTATTGACTTGCTGTTTAAAATTTGCATATTGTTCCGAAAAAGTGTAGAGATTAAAAATATGCTTCTTGTCCATAAGTTAATTTTCATCTTACTAGCAAACAGGCGATATGGTCTTGTTCCCAAACTTGACTATTTTCAGTAGGTAATAGCTTAACAGCTTTTTGTAATAGATAATCTGTGTGCCTTTTCCAATGTAACTTACAGGTTAAATACACTGATCCTTAAGAATTTAACCTCCTTAACATATTTTAGTTGTATCCTGCCCAAAACTAAAAAGTAGAAACTTTTTTTCTCTTAAGAAGGCCATTTTGATTTCATAAACTGAGAAATGCTGTTTATTTCATTTTGATATAACTCAGTTATTTGTTGAATTTTATACAATTGTATCTGCAAAATATACAATTTTGGACATACCACTGCAGCCTACTGGTAAGATTGTTCAGTATTTTATCTAAACTGAAATATATTTGTTTCTTCAAAAACATTACCGATGACATGACTACATGGGAATGTCTACTTCTAGGCTCAATTTTAGCCTACTTGCCCGTTGTGTGCCTACACAACCCAAGAGGCACTCGGGGAAACCCCCAGAGGGGCCGAGAGTTATCTCCCCATACCCGCCTTACCAGATCCGGTCACGAGACCGTTCAGTCTTGCTACTTCGCTCGTGATGAGAAGACGTGGCTGGCCTGCGCTCTCGCGGCCTCGACCGGTCTTCTGCCTACCGACGCCCGTTGCCGACTTCGTGTTCTCTGCGCCCTCTTCTACCCTGCCGTCTACCCTGCCTTCTCTTCCTGCTTCGTTGAGGCTGCTTGCGGGGATTCTTCTGCTGTCGGTGGACGGCGGTTTGATTATCCTTCCCCCTTCCCTTCGTTGCAGAGGTAAGGTAGCGGTAGTTCCCTCGGCCGTCCCTCGGGCTGAGAGCCGGCTGACTATTGGGTGCTTCCCTGCTTTCTTTCTTTCAGTGCGTAGTGCCTGATTAGCTCACGGTCGGTTTTTTACCGTTTCACGCCCGTTTAGCACGTGGGCCTTGGGCTCCTTGTGTGTTAGCCCGTTTAAAGGCCCTTTAGCCCTCCGAGATTTCCCCATTACGCTTCACCGGGAGCCCGCTTGCGCTTAGCCTTTATGCTTTGTGCTCCCGGTGCGGTGACTTTAACAGACCTGTTTACCATTCACATTTGGTGTATTAACGTACACAATTTTGCTTTGGGGTACACATACATAAAACACGAGTATTCACAAGATACACTTTTTGGAGAAACTGACAACTCCCTGGCTTGTGAATAAATACACACTATTAGGCAGTTGAAAGTACACTGACTGCACCCAGGGGGTAAACAGGTCTGCTTTAAGTGGCCGACGGACACCCACTCGGTCTGCCTACCGTGTTCGGGTTGTTCCTCGGGCCGCAGGTGTAACGTTTGTGCGGCCTGGCCTGAGGTTCTGTGGGCGGACCTTTGGTCCTTCTACCGCCGAGAGCGTTCCCGCCCGGCTAACGAGCGTCCGGCGCCCGTTGAGACGTTGGCCGCCCTTGCTGTTTCCTCTTACCTCTCCCGCACGGAACGGTCATCTCGTCGGGGTTCGCGTTCTTTGTCTGACCACAGGACCGCCACTGCTGCCACGCCCGCTGACCCTTCCGGAGGGTCTGTTTGCCGGCTTAGCGCCCTTCTCACTGAGAGTGGCCAGCAGCACTCAGTCGTGAGCCGTCCTTCGTTGACGAGCCGTCCTCACCACTCTCCCCGCAACGAGCCCGCTGATCCTTCCGGAGGATCGCCTTGCCGGCATAGTGGCCTACTTCCGGAGTATGGCCCGGAGAGACGTCAGCGCCGTCCTTCGCGACGCAGCCGCGACCCTGATCCTCACCGTTCCTCCTCCAGACACCGACGCTCTCGCTCGCCTCGCGAGCGCCGTGAGCGGGATCCTCGCCGCCCTGCTTCCCCGCGCGTGCCTTCGCGCTCCGCGCCGCGCCGGGCGTCGCCTTCATTGCGTCACCGCCCTCGTCGACCCTCCTCGCGTCGTCGGGACTCCTCGCCGCGTGCTCGCCGGGCGCCTTCCAGTCCTCGCTTCCGCGTTTTGGAGAGGTCTCGTCCTCGGTCCCGCTCCCGGTCGCCTCCTCGATTACCGCCGCGCTCCCCGCTGCCCTCGCGTCCCCTGTCTACGCCGGAGGTTCAGCGCTCTCCTTTGACCTCGCTGCGGTCAGTGGTGGTTCCGGTGCCTTCTCAACGCCCCCTAGAGGACGACGCGCTCAGCCTGCTGCCCGGAGACTCCGTCTCGGCCCTGTTGAACGAGGAAGTTCGCTCGACCTCGCCCGCGGCCCTCGAGGATGCTTCCCCTTCGGCGCTCCCGTCTTCTTCCCGGTCAGAGACGCTCTTAGCTCTGGATGAAGCCGCCAGGATCGTGGCCGTGACGCTGCCGGCGGACGCCTTCCCAGCTTCCCCGCCTTTGAAGAGGAAGGTCGCTGCCTTCGTTGACGCGGAGAGGCAGGTCAAGAAGTTGAAGTCGCTTCCCCAGCCGCCCGGCTTTAAGGACCTTCGAGACGTCCTTTCGTCGCACCTGCAGCTGGCCACGTCCCAGGAGCCGTTCTTCTTCTCCGACCGTCGCTGGCCCGCGGATTTGGACATGTCGTTTCGGCGGGACTGGTATGCTGGCCATTCACAGGCCTTCTCCATCACTCTGCCTACGCTGGACCCGTCGGCCGTGTCGCTAGCCGGCGGCCCGAGTCTGCTGCGGCGGTCCCTGCCACGGGGCCTGGACAGGACAGCGTCCTTGGTCCGAAACACCTTAGCCTGCTCGGGGGTCTTGGAGCTCCTCACTCAAGCCTTGGTCCGTCGGGTGGAGGAACCCTGGCATCCTTCCGTCTCTCCCCTCCTAGGAGACCTGCTGGTCCTCGCGGAGACCGCCAACCGCGCCGCCTACCACTCGTCGGTCAACGCGATGGCTGCGTCGGCCACTGCGACCTCATGCGTCGAGATGCCCTGCTCCTCGCCTGCAGTACGTTGCCGCCGGTCCTGCGAGCGCAACTTCGCCGTGCCCCCTTGGGTGGGCCCTTGCTGTTCGGCGACACCTGGTCCGCTGTGAGAGCCTCGGGGTCTCCGGTCGGCGGGCGGCTAGCCGATTCTCGCGGAAATTGGCTCACGCTCTTTGGCGACGACCCCTGGATTGCAACACCGTCTCTACGGGTCTGCGGATCGTCTTCCGAAGCCCGCCGCCCTTACGTCGTGCCCCTCTCTGGACCGAGATTTCCAGCGACCCGCTGAGGGCCGCCGCTTGAGGGAAGAGGTAGCCTCCCTGCTGAGGAAAGCCGCCACAGAGGTTGTCAGAGTCCCCGACTCACCGGCCTTCTACGGCCGCCTTTCGTCGTGCCGAAGCCTGGAGGGAGATGGCGTCCGGTCATCGGTCTTGCGGCGCTGAACAAGTTCATTTCGGCCCCTCCTTTCGGATGGAGACTGCCAGAGCCCTGAAAGCCGCGGTCCAGCCTCTCGACTTCGCAGTCAGTCTGGACCTCTCCGATGCGTACCTGCATGTCCCGATGCACCAGGCCTCCAGGAAGTTTTTCAGGTTTGCGATCGACGGCGTCGTTTACCAGTTCCGGGCACTGCCTTTCGGACTCAACCTCAGCCCCTGGGTCTTCACTCGGCTGATGGACGCCGTAGTCGCCTTAGCCCGACAGTCCTCCTCCAGTCCGACGTCGAACTACCTGGACGACCTCCTTTTGCGCAACCAGTCGGAGACTGCGCTAGCCACGGACAGAGATGCTCTCCTGCACCTCTTGGCACACCTGGGCTTCCTAGTAAACGACGGCAAGTCGGATCTCTCTCCCTCCCGCCGGTTTGTGCAACTGGGTATGGAATTTGCTACCGACCTCAACTCGGTTCGCCTTCCGGCGCCCCGGATCAAGAAGATTGCGGATCTAGCCGACCAGTTAGCTCGGGAGGATGCAGCCCTCGCCAGAGTCTGGCTTCAGTTGCTGGGTTTGATGACCGCCGCAGCGGATCTTATCCCACTAGGGCGTCTCTACTCCCGGCCGATTCAACTGCATCTTCTTCCCCATTGGCGTCCGTCTTCCGGAGACTTGACAACCGCGGTCCCAGTGTCCCAGATGCTCCATCCGCACCTTCGTCGGTGGACCGACCCTACGTGGCTAGCGTCGGGAGTTCCCCTGGCCTCTCCCCCTCCGCAGATCTCTCTTTGCGTCGATGCCAGCCTTTCTGGATGGGGGGTCCATCTCCTGCCGCGGTTCCTCGCGACCTCGGGCCTCTGGCCCTCAGACTTGGCGCACACCCACATCAACTGGCTGGAGATGCAGGCCGTCTGGCAAGCCCTTCAGGTCTGGGAGGACCTCCTCCGACACCAGGAACTTCTCGTGCTTTCGGACAACACGACGGTGGTCGCTTAATCCAGAAGCAAGGGGGCACACACTCCCCCGACCTGTGTATGTTCCTCTACAGGATGATGCGTTGGTTTGAGGACCGGGGCATTATCCTTCGAGCCCGGCACGTTCCCGGACACCTGAATGTCTTGGCCGACTCTCTGTCTCGCCGCGGCCAGCTCCTACACACGGAATGGACCCTGCGACAGGACATCTTCCGGATGATCTGCGCCCACTAAGAAAGGGAGACTCCCCAGGTCGACTTGTTCGCCACGAGGTGGAACCACCAGCTTCCCCTCTTCGTCTCCCCGATTCCCGACCCCCTTGCCTGGGCTGTTGATGCGCTCTCCATTCCCTGGGACGGCCTTGTGGCCTATGCCTACCCTCCTACCGTCCTCGTTCCCAAAGTCCTCCTCAAACTGCGGGGCTGTTCAGCGATCCTCCTGTTGGTCGCGCCGTTCGCCTGGAACCGCTCCTGGACCACCGACCTGCTCAGCCTCGCCACGGACCCGCCCCTGCAGCTGCCCACCCCGCGGACCATGCTCAAGCAACCGCGCCAGCCGCTGTTCCACCCCTGCCCGGAGCGACTCCTCCTTCACGCCTGGAGGTTGTGCGGCAAGCCCTCGGAGCTAGAGGCTACTCGGGTGCAGCAATGGAGGCGATCGCTGCGGCCCGTAGACCATCGACCCTTCGAGTCTACGAGGGAAAGTGGCGAGTCCTCTGTTCCTGGTGCACCGATCACGGCCTTACGCCCACGGATCTGACTCATCCTCAGATGGCGGACTTCTTTCTCTGGCTCTTCCGAGACCAAGGCCTAGCCCCCATCACGGTACGCGGTTACCTGTCCATGATTGCGGACACCTTTCGTCACCTGGGACGACCCGATCCGGGCGCCTGCAAGGACCTAGCCGACCTTATGGGACACTTCGGCTTACAGCGCCCGACACTCCGCTCGCTCATTCCTCGCTGGGCCTACCCTGGGTGCTCACGTGGTTGACCTCCGCCCGCTTCGAACCTTTACCTTTGGCCCAGTTCGCGGACTTGACACGCAAGACTGGTTTCCTGCTGGCCCTTGCTACCGCTTCGCGTGCGAGCGAGCTACATGCGCTTTCGGCACGCCCTTCCTGTCTGCAGTTCCGTACAGACGGCTCCGTCCAGCTGCGCACGGACCCGGCCTTTCTGGCGAAGAACAGGTCTCCTTTAACTCCGCCTCAGGTGATCACCATTAGGCCGCTGAGAGACCGACCCCGGTCCCAGGAGACCAGGCTACAGGTTCCCGTGCGCGCCCTTAAAATCTATCTGCGGCGATCTAGGCCCGTCCTCAGGGGACGGTCGCGCCTCTTCCTACCTCTAAGACCCAACTGGCGTGACATTACAGACCAGACGATCCAGACGATCTCTTCCTGGCTCCGCTGGGTCATACGCTCCGCTTATCAGGAGATCTCCCTCAGGGAGCGAAGAGGCTGCACATTCACGCACACGAGGTACGAGCTATGGCCACGAGCGTCACGCTTGATCGAAACTGCGCTGTCAAGGACATCGTGGCAGCCGTGGGCTGGAAAACCGAGTCGGTCTTTGCCCGTTTCTACCTCCGGGACCTGGCTAGCCAGCGAGAGAATCTCGCACTGGTGGGGGACATCGCCGCGGCGCAACACTCCCTCCCGGCGCCACCGGCACCGTGGTATGCACTTCGCTAAAATTGTCGGGAGTGTGCGACGGGGAGAACGGCGCTGTTCTGTTGGGGAGTTGTGGGCGGCACCCTCCTCCTCATCGCAATTCTCCCATGTAGTCATGTCATCGGTAATGTTTTTGAAGAAACAAATTCATTTTTCTCTAAAAGGTATTTTTTCGAAAAATACTTACCGATGACATGACTCGGATGACCCTCCCTCCTGCCCCGCTTGCCGCTTTCGAGCGAAGTATCAGACTGAACGGTCTCGTGACCGGATCTGGTAAGGCGGGTATGGGGAGATAACTCTCGGCCCCTCTGGGGGGTTCCCCGAGTGCCTCTCGGGTTGTGTGGACACACAACGGGCAAGTAGGCTAAAATTGAGCCTAGAAGTAGACATTCCCATGTAGTCATGTCATCGGTAAGTATTTTTCGAAAAAACACCTTTTAGAGAAAAATGAATTTTTCATTATTATTTTGATTTAAACAGTTCTTCTGAATAAACATTGTAATGCATTTATTTTACTTTTTTCGGTCATTTCGCTCATTATGTAAAAAAGTACCTAATTTGTTTTTCTTTAGTTCCAGACCATTTTGATTCATAAACTGAGAGATGCTGTTTATTTTATTTTCATACAATTTTGTTATGTGTTAAATTTCATACAGTTGTATGTGACAGAATAAAATGTTAGACAATCATACCACTTAACTGGTACAATTGCTCTGTTTTTTGTTTTTTAAATTAAAATATATTTTTTATTATTATTTTAATTAAAATATTTCTTACTAAACATTGCAATGCATTTATTGACTTTTTTGTTGTTGTCATTTTGTTGTCTGGATGGCTGCACTTTATGTCTTCTTCGAGATTGTGCTTGCTGTTCCTGCATATATTCTACTTCTATTTATAACTACAAGCTTAGTCCTCTTACTGTTCCAAGAGTTTATTCCTACTCTGCTTTTTTGCTAATAACAAAGGGTGAATTTTTAGTAAAACGTCAATCAAGAAAACTAGGGAAAATGGGAAAGGAGTGATAATGCAATGTAAAACGTAATTGCCAGGAAAGCAGAGACATGTCATAAGTATTCAACATTAGTCAAAAGTATTACATACAAAATTGGCAAATCACTATTTAGCTTTTTGTGGAGAACGAAGAAAAAAAAAACTACAAAAATCAATTCAATAAACTATTTAAAAAATACTTTTGTTGCAGACATGTAGAAAACAAGCTGCAAAAAATACTCAAAGTCTTGAATTAAACAGCAATAAACAGAGCATAGACAATTAAAATTTGAAGCATTTACATGCACGTTTTCTCATAAAATATGTTTTTCCTAACCGCATAAAGAGCACCCATTTACTCAGTTTTGCTCGTCAGAAGTGTATAAGAAACCCACTATGTTGTGTGTAAGAGAGATACCTGGTTGTTGACTTTTTGTAAATGCAAGTGTATGAACCCACTGGTATGAAATATCCCCACTATTTCAGTCTGATGCAACTTGCAGAGTTTTTGTTTTTTCCTCATATCCAATTGCCGGCATACTAACTAGAAGGATCAAAATCATATGAGAACAATGCTGTCAGTCTAACATAACTAGAAAGTGTGGAACCCACTTTGCCCAAGTTTGGAAAGAAACCCACTTTGGGCTTTGTGAACGTATGTACACACACACACACACACACACACACACACACACACACACACACACACACACACACACACACACACATCGTCGCGCTTTTAGAAGAGCATGCAGGTGACCCGATATTGCTTGTTTGGTGAAAGACATTGGATGAGTTCGTTAGCCAGGTTTGTACCCTTTGAACTTCTTCAGCCAAAATTTATTCTTTTCAGAAAAAAAAACTGTAAAAAACCTTGACTTCTGGTGAAAGTCAGACAGTGCCGGTGACGAAAAAGAAGCAACTCCGTCACCAGGCAGACCTACTTTAAATATGACGTAATTCTCTCTCTCTCTCTCTCTCTCTCTCTCTCTCTCTCTCTCTACCCCACCCGGGTCTGCCCTGGGGGACTTGGGTGGGGTTAGGTATTTTTTAGTTCCCAGGGTCACCCTGGTCAGCCCCACAGGGTGGGGTTTTCTCTCTATTCTGGGGCATGTGTTTCTGTCTACCCGAGGTCCATTCACCTGTATTTGCCTTTTTTAAACTCTCCCTACTGTCTGCACTGCCTGTAGCTCTTGATATTGGATGTGTGTTGCTAAATGGTCTTAGCTTTATTTAGGCCCCATGTGTTAGGTTTATTTAATGTGTTTGACCGGCTGGCGACATACATTCAATGTTCTGTTTAGTTGGTTGTTTTTTTTTCACAAGCAGTGCAGGCACGTCCTGAGAAAGCCTTGTTGCTGTCGGGACGTTAAGCAATGTACAATCATAATCATCAACACTCTCTCTCTCTCTCTCTCTCTCTCTCTCTCTCTCTCTCTCTCTCTCTCTCTCTCTCTCTCTCTTTTTTCAATATAATATTTTTCACACTTTGTGCATTATTTGTAGATTAGATTAGCAACGGCAAGTTCGAAAAATGGTTGTGCCAGCCGAAACTTACACCCTTGTAAAATAAAGAATCATTTTCATTGTCTCACACATATGCGAGCATCTCCAAAAGGCATAGATCCTCATGTGCCGGGAGGGCACATGAACATCTATGCTTCTTGAGGATGTTTGGAGCGCGCGCATACACGCACGTACACGCACACACATACACACATCGACGCGCTTTCAGAAGAGCATGCAGGTGTACTTAGTATAGCATGTAGCTGGGTAAAGTCAACCTGATTTCACACAAATTATAGCAAGACTGACTCGAAATTGTAGCTTGAAATTCTAGTTTTGTCACCATTTTCGCAAGTCTTGAAGCGAAAGCGAAACTCATATAATAATTACGGTATTTATAATGCGCATATCTTATAATAAAGGCGACCTCAGCAAGTGTTCCAACTACAGAGGAATCACCTTGCTGTCAGTACCAGGAAAGGTCTTCAACAGGATCATCCTGGAGAAAATGAAGAGCTCCGTTGACCCCCAGCTGAGAGACCAGCAAGCAGGATTCAGGAAGAACCGATCATGTACAGACCAGATCGCCACTCTCCGCATCATCGTGGAACAGTCTCTGGAGTGGAGCTCCCCGCTGTACGTCAACTTTGTGGATTATGAGAAATCATTTGACGGTGTGGACCGAGAGACTCTGTGGAAACTCCTACGACACTACGGTGTACCCACAAAGCTCGTCCGCCTGATCAAGAGCAGCTACGATGGCATGACATGTCGCGTGATCCACGAAGGGCAGTTCACCAGGGAGCTCCAGGTCAGAACTGGTATCAGGCAGGGGTGTCTGCTGTCTCCGTTCCTCTTCCTACTGGCCATAGACTGGGTCATGAAGATCCCCCACCCGGGTCTGCCCTGGGGGACTTGGGTGGGGTTAGGTATTTTTTAGTTCCCAGGGTCACCCTGGTCAGCCCCACAGGGTGGGTTTTTCTCTCTATTCTGGGGCATGTGTTTCTGTCTACCCTTCGTCCATTCACCTGTATTTGCCTTTTTAAAACTCTCCCTACTGTCTGCACTGCCTGTAGCTCTTGATATTGGATGTGTGTTGCTAAATGGTCTTAGCTTTATTTATGCCCCATGTTGTAGGTTTATTTAACGTATTTGACCGGCTGGCGACATACATTCAATTTTCTGTTTAGTTTTTTTTTCACAAGCAGTGCAGGCACGTCCTGAGAAAGCCTTGTTGCTGTCGGGACGTTAAGCAATGTACAATCAATCAATAGGTCATGAAGATGACCACAGAGCACAGACGAAGTGGAATACAGTGGACACTGTGGACACAACTTGACGACCTCGATTTTGCAGACGACGTGGCATTACTGTCCCACACTCATCAACAAATGCAGGACAAGACCACGAGGCTTGCTGACATCTCGTCCCAAGTGGGCCTCACCATTCACAAACAGAAAACAAAGACAATGAGGCTGAACGCAACCAGGGAAGAACCAGTCATGCTTGCTGGCACCCCGTTGGAGGAGGTGGAGTCCTTCACCTATCTCGGGAGCATCATAGACAAAAAAGGCGGCACTGATGCAGATGTCAGAGCACGAATCGGTAAAGCCAGAGCAGCCTTTCTCCAGTTGAAAAAAGTGTGGAGTTCCAGAGAGCTGTCACAACACACCAAAGTCCGGATTTTTAACTCCAATGGAAAAGCAGTTCTCCTATATGGAGCAGAGACTTGGAGATTGACAAAAACCACAGTCAACAGAGTACAGACCTTCATGAACAGTTGCCTTAGAAGAATTTTGCAAATCCACTGGCCAGAGAAGATCAGCAACGTCAGACTCTGGGAGAGAACAGAGCAGATAACAGCAGAGTATGAAATTGGGCGAAGAAGATGGGGATGGATCGGTCACAGTCTGAGAAAGCCAGCTTCCAGTATCACTAGGCAGGCATTGTCATGGAACCCCCAGGGAAAGAGGAAAAGAGGTAGGCCGAGAAACTTCTGGCGTCGAGACCTCCAAGCAGACATCAAGAGACTGGGAACCACCTGGAGTAGAATCGAAGGAGGGGCACAGGACAGGAGTTGCTGGATGTCTCTCGTCGACGGCCTATACCCGGGTAGGGGTGACAGGCGTAAGTAAGTAAGTAAGTCCCCCAGGGCAGAAGGGAAGCACTGACAAGATTGAAGACCATATGGCAGGACAGAAACATCACCTTCTGCTCCAAGATCAGACTGACGCGCTCCTTAGTCATCTCAGTGTTCTTGTATGCGTGCGAGTCATGGACCCTCACAGCAGACCTTGAAAGGAAGATACAAGCCACTGAAATGAGATGTTTTCGAAGGCTGCTTGGCATTTCATACAGAGATCACATCACGAACCAGGAAGCGGGAAGCAGAATCAGGCAAGCCATCGGGCCCTATGAAAACCTATTAGCCATTATGAAAAAACGCAAACTGAAGTGGTATAGTTTTACAAAGTAAAGTAGGTAAGAGCACTGTCAGGGGAGAGACAGTGCTCTTACCTACTTTACTTTGTAAACTTCCTAAAATATGAGCTCTGGCAGTCTCCCCTTTTCTTTTCATTTTGAAGTGGTATAGGCATGTCACGCGTTCAGCAGGGCTTGCCAAAACAATCCTGCAAGGCACTGTGCAAGGAGGACGAAGGAGAGGAAGACAGAGGAAAATATGGGAGGACAATATCTCAGAGTGGACAGGACTGAGGCTAGGCGATACGCTAAGAATGGCAGAGAACAGAAAGGAATGGAGGGAGTTGGTTGTCAAGTCATCAGTGGTGCCCCACCGGTCGTCAAGACTACGGGATATAGATAGATAGAGAGATAGATAGATAGACAGATAGATAGATAGATAGATAGATAGATAGATAGATAGATAGATAGATAGATAGATAGATAGATAGATAGATAGATAGATAGATAGATAGATAGATAGATAGATAGATAGATAGATAGATAGATAGATAGATGATGGATGGATGGATGGATGGATGGATGGATGGATGGATGGATGGATGGATGGGTGGGTGGGTGGGTGGCTGGTTGGATGGATGGATGGATAGATAGATGTTTGCACATATACATCAGCATATAAGATGAGAACATACGTGTACACATATATGGTAAAAGGTACCAGACCACCGGCTCCCCACCCCACATACACACACAAAACGTGCATCAAAAGTCATGCACGTCTGTGCATGTTAATAATATATCCTTTACATTTATTCATATGTCCCAGGTATCTTTGATTTATCATTTTTTATTTATTTAATTTATTATTTATTTTTGTTTGTTTAATAGGTTTTGTACATACGCATCAGCATACAACAATAAAATATACACATACATTTATGGTAATAAGTGCCATACCACCCACTCCCAACCCCTCTCCACATACACACACAAAATCGCTGATTACCCGCCAAAAGAGTTAGTTAGTTTTTGGGTTTAACGCCGAGCAGGCAACTAAGGCCATCTCACGGCGGGATGGGTAAAAATCTGGCCAGCCAGACTAACGGAAAGGTCTTAAGACAAGATGTAAATATACTTTAAAAATATTTCATGCTAAAATGTCGCACAGGTCTTTAAAGAAAACGTCGACAGACTCTCAAAAAGGTCAAAATAATAGAAACATCATAGTCTATAAATGCTCAAATCTTATGAAAAATATGGTACTCTCTCAAAAACTGAAGATCTTGTCAGGGGGCACATCCCGGAACAAAACCTTCAAGGAGTCTGTGAAATGTTTATACCTTGTGTCGATTAGATCAGCACAAGACAGCAAAAAGTGTTGAACAGAGTACTGCTCGTCGCAGGTATAACACCATGGACGCTCCTCCTGTTTTAGTAAATAAGAGTACGTAACATACGTGTACCCGATGTGGAGCCGAGCAAGGACAGTCTCCTCACGGCGGCTGCCGCAGCGATAAGGTAGACCGTCGGACAACTTAGGAAGGGTTTCACGCAGCTTGTTAGCTTCCTCGTTGTCCAACTCGGACTGCCACTCACGGGTTATGTACGCACTAACCACATGTCTAAAATCACTATAAACAGTATGTGCGTCAGGGACAGGGTCGTTGCGGGCATCGTTAGCAGCAGAATCTGCGATCCTGTTGCCTTCGATGCCCACATGCCCTGGGACCCAAATAAAAATGATGTCATAATATTCCTTCATCAAGTCTGTGTAGAGCTCTCTGATGTGCACCAGCAGTGGGTGGTCATTTCCCGCGCCCTGAAGGGCCTGCAGGGCAGAAAGAGAGTCAGACAGAATCAGGAAGTTCCTTTCTCTAGATCGATAAGCAATGCTTGAGTGCCAGCAGAACCGCCTGCAGTTCTGCACTAAATACAGATGAGTGGTCTGGGAGGCGGTGCTTAAATGGGCGTCTAGGATGGCGAGAGGACACTGCGACCGCAGCCACTCTCCCATCCTCTGACTTTGACCCATCCGTATAGATACGACAATAGCCAGGAAAACTTGAAAGAAGTTCATTGAGGCTCTGTTGGTATATGGCTGGTGGAGTAGTCTTTCTTGTGGGCAGTCAAGTCAAGCAAGATGTCAGGAACTGGTAAGAGCCAGGGTGGAGTGATGTTTGCAGAGATTCCGAAACTCTGTCCAGGTCCAATCCGACCGCCTGCAGATGAGGTGGGACACGGAAAGAAAGTGGACGGACAGCTCCCGGATGGGTATCGTAAATCTCTGCAAACGATTTTTTTAAAAAACACAATCATAGGCAGGATTGTCTGGATGGGTCTTCGGTTTCAGAACGTAGCTGAGCATAAGGCGGATGCGACGGAGCTTGAGAGAAGGTTCCCCTGCCTCGGCATGCAGACTAGGAACTGGAGACGTCCTGAAGGCCCCAAGACATATCCCAAGACCTTGTGTTTAGACGCTGTAGCACAGACTTGGAAGCTGAGCCATATACCACCGAGCCGTAATCTAGTTTGGTTGATTGTACATTGCTTAACGTCCCGACAGCAACAAGGCTTTCTCAGGACGTGCCTGCACTGCTTGTGAAAAAAAAAAAAAAAAAAACAGAACATTGAATGTATGTCGCCAGCCGGTCAAATACATTAAATAAACCTAACACATGGGGCCTAAATAAAGCTAAGACCATTTAGCAACACACATCCAATATCAAGAGCTACAGGCAGTGCAGACAGTAGGGAGAGTTTCAAAAAGGCAAATACAGGTGAATGGACAAAGGGTAGACAGAAACACATGCCCCAGAATAGAGAGAAAAACCCACCCTGTGGGGCTGACCAGGGTGACCCTGGGAACTAAAAAATACCTAACCCCACCCAAGTCCCCCAGGGCAGACCCGGGTGGGGGGTAATCTAGTTTGGACCGAACAAGAGCCTGATATAGTCAAAGTAAGACAGTACGGTCCGCACCCCAGTCAGTACGACCAACGACACGAAGAACGTCGAGAGCCTTCTGACAAGAGGTTCTGGGGTAATTAATATGGCATAGTAAGTCTTTTGTCAAAGATGACCCCCAGAAACTTTGCCTTCTCGGCCACCTTAATTGGCACTCCAGACCCGCCAAAAGACATGCACATCTGTGCATGTTCATAATTGTTACGTGGTGGAGTTGTAGTCGAAGTATGATAAACACACCAGACGCACGCACGTAAGAGTTCTTTAAAATAAACCTCGTTCAGCTGCAATCCGTCACACGTGGCTTAAGGATGTAGGCAGTACTGGAGTAACAGTTCCAACAATATTTAATTCAGCGATGCGATATCCACACAGTAATGCACTTTCAAATGCACAAGCTACTGATACAAAGTCTCTTCTGCTATGTCCACACTACGACTCAAAGTTTCTCATACACAGCGTCTCTCGCAATAAACTGCGTGTCTCTACAACTGACAAAGCAAGACAATGTACCAACGGGCTTTCCCAGCGCCCTCCCTATATATATACTACAAAAATCTAGAATCATCTACGGAAAACATACAACTCAACCAATCAGAACGAAACACACAGCCGAAGCTCATTAACATGAACTTTCCAGAAAGACTATAACAGGCTACAACAACTCGGCTGCTCACTTCAGCTCTAAATTCTAGCGTACAATGAAGACACATAAAAGTATGGTATCTCTATCACCACCTTCCATGATAGCTCAAAAAGGTACGAGAACATTCCCAAAACAAAATAAAGGCTGCTCAATCCACGCGCACAGGAAAACAAAAAGTAGCGAAAAATGTAGCGAAGTGTTGCCAACTACCCGACGTGACACTTACGATGTCACTAGACAGTGCGACCTTTACAAAACGCACCGGACTAGACACAACAAAACGAAATCGGCTCTACTCACGAACAAAAGAAAACCCTACTAAAAAGGCACTTGAATCGTAACCGTGACAGCTCAAAAAAACTTCAGATCGTTACCCATGAATAACACATGTACGCTCTCACAGGATAACACAACCACAATCGTAACAATAATCTATCCTTTATTTAGCATTTATATGTCCCAGTTACCTTTGACGTACTTTATCTTATTTATATAATTTATTTATTTATTTATTTTGTTTGTAATGTAGGTTTTGTACATACACATCAACATACAACATGAGAACATACACATACATGGTAATAGGCGTCATACTGCCCACTCCCAACCCCACTCCACAACCACAGAACACCCACCAAAAGACAAGTACATCTGTGCATGTTCATAATCTATCCCTTACTTAGCATTCATATGTCCCAGGTATCTTGATTTACTTATCTTATTTATTTAACCGCCATGAGATAGCGTTAGTCGCCTACTCGGCATTAAACCGAAATAATTATGTATTTAAATTATTTATTTATTTACTTTTTTGTTTGTAATGCAGGTTTTGTACATACACATCAGCATACAACAAGAAAATATATATACACATATATAGATGGTAATAGGTGCCATACCGCCCGCTCCCAACCCCTACCCACATACACACACAAAACCGCAGAACACCTACCAAAAGACATGTACATCTGTATATGTCATAATCTATTCTTTACCTAGCATGCATATGTCCCAGGCACCTTAGACTTACTTTATCTTCTTTATTTCAATTATTTATTTACTTATTTTGTTTGTTTGTAATGTAGGTTTTGTACATACACATCAGCATACAGCATAAGAACATACACGTACATGGTAATATGTGCCATACCGCTCGCTCCTAAGCCCACTCCAATTACACACACAAAACCGCAGAACACCCACCAAAAGAATGTACATCTGTGCATGTTCATAATATATCCTTTACTTAGCATTCATATGTCCCAGGTGTCTTTGACTTACTTTATCTTAGTTATTTAACGGTCGTAGTTACCTGCGCGGCGTTAAACACCAAATAATTATTTATTTAAATTATTTATTTATGTTTGTAATGTAGGTTTTGCACATACACATCAGCATACAACATGAGAACATACACACACATGGCAACAGGTGCCATACCGCTCCTCTTTCAACCCCACTCCACATACACACACAAAACCGCAGAACACCCACAAAAGACATGCACAATTGTATACTGATGGGCACTAGTGGACTGTAAAACCTATATAGAGACTTGAAGTTAAGAAAGTGGCTTGTATTGACTCTGTATTTTAGCTGCCCACCTACAAATCTCATGTGTACAGTTACACTTTTCACGACCCCCGCTTCCGGGACGCGAACTATGAGCGCTACCACTCAAGAACAACCAACCCACACTAACACAAACACCAGAGGAACAATTATGACAAAATGTATTACTTATAAAACTAACAATAATCCAAAATATCCTCACTCAATCCTAACCACGCACTCACACATCACATTCACACACACACACATACGTCCAAATTCCCCAACCCGAATATCCATTATACACAATACAAAATAACAACAAATATATAATAAAACAAATATCCTTAATAAAATACAAATGAAAACTGAGAAAAACGAATATAATTCACAAGCTACTGAATCTCCTCAGGGGGAGCACGAACGACAAGTTCAAATTAAATTATTGCTTTCGCTTCCGCAATAAAGACCTTCATAGCACATGGCTCCTTTAAAGAACACAATATTTCAGAATACACAATATCAAACATAATAATGAAACAAATATCCTTAATAAAACACAAATGAAAGTTGAGCAAAATTAATATAGTTCACAAGTCACTGGACCTTCTCGACGGAAGCACAACCGTCAAGCTCAGCTCAGCTTAACGCCCTTGCTTCCGCGATAATGTCTTTCGTAACACATGGCTGCTTTTAAATAATACAATATTTCAAAATCTTTCTGTCACTGCGACAAAGCTCCTCTCACAACATTGTCACTACGAGGAGGTGACATCAATCTCACAATGTCCTTCGACCCGACCTGGCTAAACACGGGGCGTGCCGCGACGCTCGCAACAGCGCTCAGGTACGGCGTCGTAGACCCACAAGGCGGAGTGACACAGCCAGCCTCCACTCTCACAACGAACCACCCAGGCCTTCCGCACAGCACGGCGGCGGACTTAGCCAGTTAGTTCTTTAGATCTTTAGGTTTTGGGATGTTTTTGACAGTTGGATGCACTAACACACAGGTGCAAAAATCCACATATGAACAACTAACAAAAAAACCCCCAAAGTAATCACATCACCCTTCCCGCAATTTCAATTGCCGTCTTCTATATTCCTTCACCTCTCTCCAACAACAATAATAATTCAAACTCAACAAATACATATTTACAGGTCACCATACCGCTCACTTCCAAATTTACACTCCGACGCTAGATACTACCAAATACAATAAATGGCATTTACTTCTACATTCTTACACTTGCCACCCAAAACGCACTAACCAAACTAATAATAATAACAGAACAAGCAAACACAGACCCCCCCCCCCCTCCCCCCGAGCATATGGCCACTAAAGAATTGTCGCGTGTACTTACTGTCATCCCTGAGGACGCCCCAGCTGGGACGAAGACAAACAAAGACAATACAAGCCAGGGGTTAAGTCGTCTCAGCTTTTCTCTCTGTCCTTTCCAGAGCATCGACTCCGGGACGACCAGAGCCGTATTGCGGGACCACTACAGAGGAACGGCATAACCGCTAGAGGGCTTCAGCAAATGGAGAACCAACGCCTGAAAGCCCCCCCCCACCCCCACCCCCACACCCCACCCCTTCCACCCCCCCTTCCGCCACCCCCCCCCCCCCCACCTCGGAGACTGCTGTTTCGTTCGCTGTTGGAAAGCGACTGACTTCGTTCTCTGTTGGAAAGCGACTGACACAAAATGTTGGATATCATACGGTTTAGCAAAAATGCGCTCAGTAAATCACGTGAATATAGACTGAACCACCCGATCGCGCAGACTGAGCGATCATGTGCGTCACGCCAACCTCCGTATACTCGCATGGCAACAATTTCTCGTGTAAAGGCCAAACAACTCACCTCTGCTATCCTTATGTCCAGTGACTAACTACTCCCTGTCACCCCTCTAAATTTAACTCCCCTACAAAAACAGGGGGGAAAAAACCGTGTCGTGACAACACTGCACATGCAGCCATCAGTTCTGTGAAAAGTACTGTTGGCCTCATGCACAGGGGCACCAACACTTAATAATGTAATAATGTACATTTATATAGCGCATAACCACAAAATGAATGGTGCTTTAAGCGCCTAGAGATAAGGCCACACCTGATAGTTCAATAACAGAACTAATATGCATACTCAGCCACTAGTTCTGTAAACAGCACCTTTGTAAACAGTACCAGTGGCCAAAAGCACGCAGACATCATGTGTGATGCCACCACTAATCACTTCAAACAACAGACTGCCCAGTTTACATTGATCAGTGATACCATGAACTAGCCTGCACATGCAGCCATCAGTTCTGTAAATAGTACTGGCGGCCACATGCACAGGGGCACCAAAGTTAAAGGCGAGGCCACAACTGCCATCTCAAATAAAACGCTACCTACACACACATATCAATGATACAGTTAACCTCCATGTGCGTTAGGCGGGACACGCATAAAATATGGGACTGTAAATCTTACAGCGAAATGTCAAAGCCAGTAAGAAAATAATATAACAGCAGCAAGTACATGTATTTTGTAAATCACTCAAATAAAACATGAGAACTCATCGAGCCCAATGGTGTTATGATTGGGTGATGAAAACACTGAAAGAAATAGTACGTGTACATTATAAAGTATGTGCCTCATCCCCTTCCCACCCCGCCCCCGCTCCCTTTAACTAGATGTTCATCATAAAACATATTTCATTCATATGATCACTTGACAGTTTTATTAAATCATCCCTGTGTCACCTTTTCCGTTTTCTTTCTCGTTTTAATCCCAAAATATATGTGTGTCAGTGCTAATGCCATCTGCTAAGAATCCTTACAGCGAACTGCAAATGTCTATATGCAGACAAACTGCAAATTACGCAGCAGCAAAATACACTTCCTGTTTTGTGCAGTAGGCTACTGCTAGCAAGATAGGGTTTAAATTTAAACAAAGCATTGCTTGAACTTCCAAGCGTGTTCACATTGTGCTGTGTGTATTTTGAGTGTGAAGTGTGATCAGTGAAACTGCATTGGCACTGGCAGTGATCGCACATCACAACATAGCTTGCCACCCAGTGCAACTGATTGAAATAAATGTTACAGTAATAAATAATTAATCAAGTTCCAAAACTTTGTTTAGCCATGACAGTTAAAACCAAGTGGTGTGGCACTCTTTCTCTTTTACAGCATGCAGCACTTCGGATTTAGGTTTCGAAGATAGCGTTTGTTTTTGTGGGTTGCGTTTTGTTTTGATGCTGTGGTGTCTAAATGAAACGGGCAAAGCGATGGTAAAGTGAATGAAAATAAACGTGACAAACCTTTATCAAGATGTAAAAATGTACAAAGCAACTTTGCACATTCGCTTTTTAAAAAAACAAAACAAAAACAAGCTTATGTAGAACAAATCAAAAAGAACTCATCGGCACACCGAAATTGACGGCGAGTCCGCGTGTATCTTGTATCATGTGTCGATCACTTGATTTGGGATACTTTATTGTTGAGTAACGATATTTGAGCTTAAGGCATGCTTTTCGCAATTGTTTCTTCTCTTAATATAATTAATTGTGAAATTTACTTAAAAAATAAAATGAAGTTCTTTTAAGTGACATATAGTGCATACTACCACTAAATACAGGAACAATGAGGCCCGTGTAAACTACTGATCCCCAGTAAATATGGCTGCGATAGTCCTGGTTTCGTCTGCAGCCGTACTGGAAACAACATGTGCTACAGAAAAATGTCTCCATCCTCCGGTGGTTTAAAGCCAGTGCGCACTGCTTTTATTCATACTAGACTTCATTTTGATATACCCAAACCTTTGCTACTCTCTTGAAAATCACTATCTCGTAAACGGCTGATCGTCTATGAAGGGCATCTGCTAGACTACATAATTGCCGCCATTGCTCGGGTCTTTCCGGAGCGTTTCCGTCAGTGATCGGAAAATCGAGCTTCTCTGATCCTTTCTTCAGTCATAACGGCTGATCGGTTCACCTCAGAGCGAAATGACTAGTATCATTTGAAGCAAAATTTAACAGTCTACCGATACGATTCTACTTCAAAAGCTGACATTATAGGCACTTTAAATATAAAAGTACCTAAAATAAAATTACGTAAAAACAAAAATAGCGTCATGACAAATGACGTTTGACAAACCAATGACGCGTATGCACTGCGCGCGCCCCTTATAGAGTTCACTAAGACGCATTGGCACATCTGCGAGGCTTTTTCAAAAGGAGATATTTCAACATCAGAATCAAGTCAAAGACAAAAGGTAGAGACCCTTGACAGCGATAAGCTGTCAATAGGATCCATCTACAAGACAAATAGATCCTCATGAGCTCCGCGGGTGCGAGGGCTCATGGCGATTTTGGCTCTTGCTGACACAACTGACATTTATTTGACGGTTGGGGTTCTTTGGGACTGAAATAAGAAAGATTTCAGAGCAATATTGGCGTCCAGTGGTAGTGAAGAGAATAAGACGGATATGTCAAAAACCAAGTTTATGTCGCTACATCCTACATCCAGTTGTTGGAAATGCTTTCAGACAGACAAAATGACACGTTACTGTCTGCGGGGTGGGGGGGGGGGGGGGTGGGGGTGGGGGGGGGGGCTAAGAAAGTCTTAAACCTTGTTGTCTTAGGTGTGACAGCAAATGTGAAACAGTATAAATGTAGTCACAAATCGTCCATGCATCCGCTCTTCAGCCGTCGTTTGTAAGGTAATTTCTTAGGGACTAAACTCGTCACAACTGTAGTTATCGAGAACACATTTACCTACATATTCCACCAGTAGAAAAGGTCATGGTCATCGTAGGTCGATGTATTTGTAAAGATTAGTCATTTTTCGCACACATTTTAAAAAAGTTAACTTTAGGCGCAAAAGTTTGAGAGTACCTAAGTATGCTTTTTATACCACGAATACTATTCCGAATGACCTCTTTTTAAGAGAGCATTAAAAAAAAAAAAAAAGAATGTGCGGGATGTTCCGTAGACCTTTTCATGGGAACGCTTCCTGTCGGCGGTGTCACAGTTGCTGAGATTGTGAAAATGGTGAGGACCTATACTCCATAAGCCAGTCCTGGGTACCGTCCCCCCCCCCCCCCCCACACACACCTTGACAGCGAAGGCAGTTCTCATGTAGAAGGCACTTTGTGGGTTATGGTTCAACCCATCTTTAGTCTAGCAGATGCCCTTCATAGACGATCAGCCATTTACGAGATAGTGATTTTCTTCAGGGTAACAAAGGTTTGGGTATATCAAAATGAATATGGGATGAATACATTACCCCCATGTCAAAATTGTGCCGCCGGAGGATGGAGACATTTTTCTGTAGCTAAGTTTGTACCGACGTTACCGATAGACGATTTTCCGCCATTTGCAGTTGTATTTTGGGGGACCAGCTGTTTACACTAGCCACATTTGAAACGTTGCTTCAATAAATTAGAACGCCTGGAGTCACAGTTTAATATCATAATATTGTGAACACTTTGTTAGAGATAACTCACAATAAATGACTAAAAATAATTTGTACTTTGCGCAAAACAATATGTGCTAATGCATTCAAATAATTAGCGCTCATATCTGTTTACACTCGGCATTCTTCGCATGTGGCCCCGATGGCGCAGTGAACTGTACTGTGCGGGGAGCTGTAACGGCACGCATATCCTCTCAAAACAATTTGATTAATTTGTTTTATGTAATGTTCCGAGGGAAATATGATCAGAACTATTCAAAATACTGATTATGTCGCTGATATTTGATTTACACAGGATATTCCGACTCAAAATGTTGTGGTCCATTATACCGCCCATACATATATCAGTCCCAATGCCAATATCCCCATACGAAATGTATAAGGATGCACATTAATCATCAATAGCTGGCAATTAAAATGAAGGTAGCTGCACATCCAAACTTCTGCCAGGCTAATTCTTGCCTTTCACGGTCAGTGCTAAATTACATTGTCAAATGTGTTTACATAACACGCTGACCTATTTTCTCTTAACAGAGAGAAGTATTCCCCATGAACATAATTATTAAATTCATGTCAAAGGGCTTATTACATATTGATTCTTGACAGTACAGCCTTGATGTGCAGTTGCGCAGGGGGTGGGGGTGGGGGGGGGGATCTACGTACTGCATAATGTACACATACTATTTCTTTCACTGTTTCCATCAGCCGCTCATATCACCATTGGGCTCAATGAGTTCTTATGTTTTATTTGAATGAGTTACAGGAAGGCAAGTGACAGTCCAGCCTCACAAAAAATCAACCATAGGAATCAAAATCTTCAGATTTCTTCTCCAATAATATTTTGATCACCAAATAAAAATACAATTCATTTTTTTGGTGTTTGTCAACACATATTTCTGCATTTGTTTTCCAAAGATATTGGGATTAAGAGTTATTCTGGCACCCCCTTTAATTTCATTCCCCCCCCCCCCCATCCCGCATCCTCTTTAATTTCATTGGGCCCCTCCCCCTCCCCCCTCCTCACTGGTGGCACAGACCCACGTTTACATCAGCTAATGCACCAAACACTCAATAAACTGCCTACTGATCCAAAGTGTTTGTGATTGTAAATGACTCATGCAGATGTACAAAGTGCAACATGTTGCATGCTGTAAAAGAGAGAATACGGCACCACTTGGTTTTAACTGTCATGGCTGAACAATGTTTTGGAACTTGATTAATTATATATTACTGTAACATTTAATCCAATCAGTTACACTGGTAAGCTATGTTGTGATGTGGTCAATGCCATGCAATCTCAGTGATCACTGATGGTACAGTCTGATGGTACGGTACACTATGCATTGAAAGAATATACAGCACAATGTGAACACACTTGAACGTTAATGCAATGTTTTGTTTAAAATTAGACCCTATCTCACTAGCAGTAGCCTAGCTGCACAGAAGAGGAACTGTATTTCGCTGCTGCATAATTTGCAGTTTGTCTGCATATTGACATATGAAGTTCGCTGCAAGCATTCTTAGCAGCTGCCACTAGCACTAAACTCATATATCAGGATTAAAACAAGAAAGAAAACGGGGAAGGGTTACACTGAGATGATTTAATAAATCAGTTAATCTAGCTATCAATCATTGAGATATGTTTTATGATGAACAGCTAGTTTTAGGGCAGGATGAGGGTGGGAGTGGGGGGGGGGGGTGGGGTGGGAGGGTGGGAGGGTGGGGGCGGGGGGTGTTGGTGGGGGATCTACGTACTGCATAATGTACACATACTATTTCTTTCACTGTTTTCATCAGCCGCTCATATCACCAATAGGCTCAATGAGTTCTTATGTTTTATTTGAATGCGTTACAAAATACATGTACTTGCTGCTGTTTTCTTATTTTCTTACTGGCTTTGTCATTTCGCTTGAAGATTTACAGTCCCAGACTTTAAGCCTGTCCAGCCTAACACACATGGAGGTTGAATGTATCATTGATGTGTGTGTGTAGGTATAGCGTTTTGTTTGAGATGTCAGTTGTGGCCCAATCTTTAAGTTTGGTGCCCCTGTGCATGTAGCCATCGGTATTATTTACAGAACTGATGGACACATGTGCACGCTAGTTCACGGTATCACTGGTCAATGCGTATTGGGTAGCCTGTTGTTTGAAGTGATCAGTGGTGGCATCATCCGTGATGTCTGTGTGCATTTGGCCACTGGTGCCGCTTACAAAGGTGCTATTTACAGAACTAATGGTTGCATGTGCATATTAGTTTTGTTATTGTTATCAGGTGTGACTTCATCTCTAAGGTTTGGTGCCCCTGTGCATGAGGCCAATAGTACTGTTCACAGAACCGATGGCTGCATGCGCAGTGTGAATTAACTGTGTAAATGAGATTTGTAGGTGGGCAGATAAAATACAGGCAGTCAAGCCAAGCCACTTTCTTAACCTCAAGTTTCTATATAAGTTTTACACTCCACTAATGCCCATCGGTACACATTTGTGCATGTCTTGTGGTGGATGTTCTGCGGTTTTGTGTGTTTATGTGAGGTGGGGCTGGGAGCGGGCGGTATGGCACCTATTACCATGCATGTTTATGTTCTCATGTTGTATGCTGATGTGTATGTACAAAACCTACATTACAAACAAAGAAAAATAAATAAATAATTTAAATGAATAATAAATAACTAAATTTGTAAAATAAACTATGTCAAAGATACCTGGGACATGTGAATGCTAAGTAAAGGATAGATTGTGAGCATGCACAGATGTGCATGTCCTTAGGTGAGTATTCTGCGGTTTTGTGTATGTGGGGTTGGGTTGGGAGTGGGAGGTATGGCACCTATTAACATTATGTGTATATTCTCTTGTTGTACGATGATGTGAATGTACAAAACCTACACTACAAACAAAAATAAATAAATAATTTAAATAAATAAATAAATAAAATAAAGTCAAAGATACCTGGGACATATGAATGCTAAGTAATGGATATATAATGAACATGCACAGATGTCCATGTCTTTTGGTGAGTGTTCTGCGGTTTTATTTGTGTATGTGGGGTGGGGTTGGGGGCGGGTGGTATGGCATCTAATACTATATATGTGTACATGAATTTTCTGATATTGTATACTGATGTGTATGTACAAACCTACATCACAAACAAAGAAAAAAATTAAATATCAAATTTAAATAAATAATAATAAATAAATAAATAATAAATAAATAAATAAATAAATAATAATAAATAAATAAATAAATAAATTTAAAAAAAAAAAGCCAGAGATACCTGGGACATATGAATATGCATGCTAAGGGAAGGATAGATTATGAACATGCACAGATGTATGCGTATTGACAAATTTCTTCCTTTCCTCTCCTTGGTGGCCACCTCCATACCACTAGTGATTGTGTGCATCAAGGAATTCCTTCCGTCCATAATTAAATAATACTTAATAAATAAGTATGTAAGTGAATAAATAAATTAATCAGCAACAAATATTAAACAAATAAAATAAATAAATAAATAAAACATGCAATATAATGGAGAGGGCTACTATCAGTATTGTGTCTCATGCAGTCCTGATAAAGTTTGATCATAAGAGTTCTTGTGAGTCTTTGAGGATGGATTTGTTGAATGAGTTACAAAAAGAAAAATTCCAACATTTACGTGTTCAGCTGAACATAGTGATTTAGATGAAATGGTTCGGAGAAGGATTTCAGTCTGCCTAGCGTGTGCCTATACGTCCAAACAGATAAGACCATGTTTGAGCTGTTAAAAAAATCCCATCTCCACTAATCAAAAAGAGCAGGTATACACTTAGAGCCGGTAGGCTGGAAAACAGACGAACAACATGCAAGTTGTATCTGGACAAAAAGTTTTCAGGATGTTGACGGTGGTCGGCAGACACAATGCAAAACATGTACGAAAGGAGTCTACTTTCAATATGCTTTCCTCCTACAAAAGACCGAGTTCTATGTAAAAGACTGCTTTCAAGACCAGGAAAAATAACGTATATGACATTGATAAGACGTGCTTCAAGTTCAAACCCAAAATAATCTATGTCTCACTTCAAGAGCAAAGTAAAGCTGCATCAACCGTGCGCGTCTGATTGACTTCGTTCGAAGGCATCTCGCTGACCGCCATTTTGAAACTAGCGACGCGAGCATGCATACGACATTAAAAATATTACCTTTAAATTATTTTATGGTAAATATGTATATATGTCTATTTGCTGCTGATTTTAATTTGATCACTGGAATAAACTTGTAACTTGTATGATTGAAATTTTAAATGATATGCACAAACAATGTCTTGCGTCTTATCCGGGCCGCGTACGCGGACTGGTTCCCCCTCAGCGAACAAACAGCGCTCGAAAAACACTTCTACAAAAATGCCTCCATCCTAAGGACAATTATTGTTGTTATGCATAAACTATATGGCATTAGTACTTTCGTTTCATACTTGCAACCATTGTTACTCTTTTGACGAACTACTTACCTCTGCAGAAATTGCGCAATCTGCTAGACTATCGTGTTTGACAGAATTGTAGTTTTTTTTTTTTAAAAGTTTATGCAAAATTATTTTTTTTAATCAAATTTGGCATAAAGGTAGCTGACAATAACACCTTTCTAAGCATACTAGTTTAGTCGATCCTTCACAAAGGGCAAGGGTCACGGAGGGTTGACAAAGACATGCATACATCTTGAGAAAACTCATATTTCGCTGGTACAAAAGTTATGTTAAGACACTTGAACGCTTGCTCATTTCAGTGACCTGTTGGAAAGGTCAATGTATCATCCACATCCCTGGCAGTTTCTGATAATTTATTTCATAACTCTACTGTTGCGCGGCGAAAGTTCCGATCGACCATTCGTTCCAGAAAAGATGATAAACATTTTTGTTTCACCATCGTAAAGAATGCAAACGAAACATGCAATTGGCGAAAGACGCGCAGCAAACATTTAGAAATGTTTATTACTAAACCAAGAATTACAAACAAACAAGAATGGCAAATTCGTCGTGGGTCACGTGAACGGCAGGTAATAAATGTGACCTTTTGTAACCTTGACCTTTACAGCAGATCACTGAAAGTGTTCAGGCATCTTATTACGAGAAGAGGGTTAGCATTTGAACCAGTGAAATCTAGGTTTTCTCACAACATTTGCATTTTCTCACGTTCGTCAAACCCCTTTGCGATTGATCAGCCAATTTGATTATTCTTAGAAAAGCCTTATCATCGGCGACCTTGTGCCAGATTTGATGGACAAGTTTGCAAAAACGCAGATGAATATTATGAAAAAAATACAAAATTGTACACTTATTTTCTCAGCTCTGGTGACGTTGACCATTGGAGCTGGGGTGGGGATGGAAAGGGGGGGGGGGGTTTCGTCCAATTAAGTATGCGTAGGTATGTCTTAGTATTAACAATTACACTTGTACCAAGCTTGGGTTTCAAGCTGTGAATAGTATTTGGGACCAAAAATGGCTTTTTTTTTTAAACCTATTTCCTAAAATCTTGTGACATTTCCATGCAGTCTGTCAGATTACGATTCATAAAAGGATATTACCGTCAGGCGTTTTTGTACCAAGTGTAGGTTTAACGTTGCTAACAGTATTTGAGGAAAAACAACCAAAATATGGCAATTTTTGTCATGTGTCATGATCCACTCTGACCTTAACATTTGAGAGAGGTCAATGTAATTGATATGTATAGACAGGTGTTGGCCACAAAGTATCTTTAGGTCAAGGTTGAAGACTGTGGCTTATATAGTCTCCGAGAAAATGCCAACGTTAAAGTTTCCGTTCGACGCTGAACAACGGCGGACGGACGGCGGACGGACAGTGGACGGAAGGACGACTATTGGCCCAACACTTCCAATCACTTTAGATAAATTATAGCAAGTGAGCCAATAAAGTATTAATGATGATCAATCTTGTCTTGAACTCTACCAGTGCGATATCTGCGGGCAGGCGAAGACAATGGCGGGCCCAGGACACGACAACCACGTTCTCCCAGCCAGCGATCAGCAGCCGGTTGACCACTAGCGATGGACAGTAAATTTCCGCTGTGCCCACGCACAGTGTACCGCAGAAAATAGTTTCAAACTCTTTTGCGCGATTTTTGGGAAAATAAAACAACTGGTCAGTCAAAGCAATGAAATTTGGACACGAAGCCTAGTGACCTCACATTTTGCTCGACTGTATAGCACAGAGTCGTCCAAAAAGAAGTGCGTTGCGTAATTTCATACCACATTCATTCCCTCAACGGCACGTGTTAAAAATCAGTCATGTGAACACGATTTTATGTGTTACGGGGAAGTTAATTCTAGGATACGAAACTCTTCGACTGTCACACATTTTGGCCCTTCAGGGTACAGATTTTGGAAAATGTGCTACAGTATGCGCGAAACTGCTCCAATTTTCTCTTCATTGATGATTTCCCAAATTTGCTTGACTGCGAGAGACACGAGCTTGGGGCAGCTGCAGCAAGTTTTCCCATGTCACAAAATAAAGGCATAGTTTTGGGCATTTTTCAGCCTGTTTAACAACATTCAAGACAGACGAATTGATCACGACTAGTAATATATTGGTGAATATTTCTTTATTATGTCTCAATCAAATACAGCATTAATTTTCAGAAACTTTTGTTTGTTTGTTTGTATTGTTTTGTTTCGAAAGTAGGTTACCCCCGTTGGGCCATGTTTCTGAGAACTACCCAAGTACACCCATATCGGAGATTTCCTGTTTACATGCATACGCACGCACGCACGCGCGCACGCACGCACGTACGCACGCACGCACGCACACACACACACACACACACACACACACACACACACACACACACACACACACATACACACACACTTCGCGCCAAAAGTATATTCAGCAGCGAGGTTAGCATAACTAGACATGACGCAATTTTTATGTTGTCAGATTTTTAGATCTGCCAGCCTATGTCGTCATGGGCAAGCTACTGAATTCGCCCCGCCGTGACCCTAAGAATTCTCGTCTATAAATAGAACAGATTTTAAAAAAGACATCGTGATAAATTAATGACGCTTTACAAACCAATGACGTCTATTACTATAAGTATGCAACACCTCTGCCGCACATGTAGTAACATGTAACTTTAGTGGACGCATAATGTTCTATCGCCCTAGCTTAAAGGTTCTGTAGTAACATAAAACAACAAGTACACAGACTCCAAAGAACAAAATCAGACGGGCGTCATGGAAAGGTTGCGTAGAAATTCCGACGTTACGTCATTGTCTTAGGTAAGATGATGTAATCAAATTATATGCAACGACGGTCATTCAATGCTGCTTGAATGTTTCTGAAAAGATTAAAGACGAAGAGGAAATTTTAAAAGTACCCGGACGATTCTTTTGTCTGATGATTATGAGATATGAGCAGGATTTTTGTTTGCCTCTTTACATCAAAACAGGGGCAGAAAAAGAGACACAAGATGCGATTTCATTCCAAAGTCTACCGTATTGTTTTGAGCTCAAATGCGATTTTCTTTAGGAACATTCAGAGTTGTTACTATTTTTAATTTTCGTATGTATGTAAAAAAGAGAATCTCCGATATTTCTGTACACACAAGCTTGAAACTTGGCTAAATACTTCCTTAAGTGGGTGGCTAAGACAGCCTCAGAACATATTGTAGTTGAATGTCTCATTGAAGACATAAACAACAATAGGACACGTCGGTTGACCCAGATTAGAGTCCGTAATTTTTGTCATTATTTACTTGAACTTTTGCATATAGCTAGTTTAGAGAAAGACATTGGACGAATTCGTTAGCTTCATAGGCTTGAGAAAATGCTGACAAAACAAGAACTTCACGGTACAATTTCAGTCTTGCTATAATTTGTGTGAACGCAGGTTGACTTTAACTAGTTACATGATATACTAAGTACACGGGTCAAATGCATGCTCTTCTGAAAGCGCGTCGATGTGTATCTGTATGTGTGTGCATGCGCGCGCGCTCCAAACATCTCCAGGAGGCATAGATCCTCATGCGCCTGGAGAGTGCATGAGGAACTATTCCTACTGGTGATGCGCGCATGTTTGTGTGTGTGTGTGTGTGTGTGTGTGTGTGTGTGTGTGTGTGTGTGTGTGTGTGTGTGTGTGTGTGTGTGTGTGTGTGTGTGTGTGAGAGAGAGAGAGAGAGAGAGAGAGAGAGAGAGAGAGAGAGAGAGAGAGAGAGAGAGATGAAATGAAATGAAACTTTATTTTTCAAGGATAAATGATTAGGTACATTCAATTACCTTTTTCAATCATGTCCTTGCTAAACTATAGCATGCACGTAAACACACATACACATAATTTTATATATAAAAGTGTACATAATAGTGAAAAGTACAGGCAAAAATAATTCCAGAGAGAGAGAGAGAGAGAGAGAGAGAGAGAGAGAGAGAGAGAGAGAGAGAGAGAGAGAGAGAGAGAGAGAGACGCGCGCTCGAAAATGACGTCATATTTAGAGTATTACGTCAGTGTCTGCGTGGTGACGGAGGTGCCTCTTTTACGTCACCGCCACTGTCTTAATTTCTCTAGAAGTACAATTTTTTTTTAGTGTTTTAATTCTTTTCTGAAGTTGAAAGGATACAAAGCTGGCTAATGAACTCATCCAATGTCTTTCTCCAAACTAGCTATATGCAAAATACGACAAAAATTTATCTAATCTGGGTCTTGAGTGTGATTTTCACAAGTATGCGAACGACGATACTGAATTGTCAAGAAGTAGCGCGCCTAGCCATTTCAGCTCCGCTAAGATGAGCTACAGTGTTATATAGACGACGTCCTGTCCTGGATGACTAGCAACAAACTTAAGCCTAACACTGAAAAAACCGAAGTCATGCCTGCTGGGTCTCAGTCTTGCCTTAGTCTGATTGACGGCGAGTTCGCAAACATTGGTGGCTGCAGCGTTCTCTTCCAGAACTGTGTCTAATATCTGGGTGTGACGATTGACTCGACGCTCTCCATGCATGATCATATCAGTAGCGTCTGCCGAGCTGGTTTCCTTGAGCTGCGCAGAATTTCTTCCCTCAGACCGTATCTCACAGAAAGTGCGGCGTCAAGACTTGTAAATGCATTCATTATGTCCAGGCTCGATTATTGCAATTCTGTACTGGCAGGTTCACCGGCAGATCAGATTTCACGCTTGCAGATGATTCAAAACAATGCGGCGCGTCTTATCTTGAAGAAACGAAAGAGAGACCACGGTACGCCTCTACTGAAGCAGCTGCACTGGCTGCCCGTAAAATTCCGCTGCCAGTACAAAATTGCAATTTTCGCCTATCGACATTTTGAGGGTTCTCTCCCGCCGTACCTTTCTGCCAAGCTGTCTGCTTATCAGCCATCATGCACCTTCCGTTCCTCCAGTGAAAAAAAAAAAACTTTATAAAATCCCGAAGCTTAACATGAAAACTGTCGGGGAGCGTTCTTTCACCCTTTTAGCCCCAAGTGTGTGGAACTATCTGCCAACTGAAATGCGGAATCTGCCCATATTGTCAAAGATCAAAGCTCACTTAAAGACTTTTTTTCTGTAACACTTAGCTCATCTTTAGCAAACTGTTGACTGACTGCCTTTTATTCTGATCCTAGAGGAAGTGAATGTAAGGTGTTGGGAAGGGATCGGGTGGTTTAAAGTAGTATATAATTGTGCGTGTGTCTGAGAGAGAAGGTGTGCTGTGAGTATTGTGTTCTTCTGGAGAACAGCGCTATACAAAAACTATGTATTATTATTATTATTCAACCGACTTCCTATAAACGGTTTTTCATGTCTACAAAGAGACATTCAATTACAATATGCTCGGAGGATCTCTTAGCCACCCACTTAAAAAAGTATTTCGACAAGTTTCAAGCTTGTGTGTACAGAAATATTGACGATTCTCTTTTTTACATACATACGCACACACATAGGCACATAATACATACGCACATAGGGCGCTTCGCTCCAAATGTACGTTCAGCAGCGAGGTTAGCGTAACTAAACATGACGTAATTTTTATCTTGTTACTTCAATTGTTAGAGGTTTAGCCTGCCCGCTTTTGACATCATAGGCATGCTATTGAATTCGCCCGCGACCCGTCCTAAAAAGTCCCTTCTATAAATCGAAGGGACTTTAAAAAAAAATCTTTTGTCAAAATATGACAATTTTGGACCTATTTCTTGAGCTCTTGTGACCCTTGACCTTTCCGAGGGATCAACCAAATTAGTATGCATAGAAAGGACTTACCATCAGGTATCTTTGTACTACGTTTGGGTTTGATGTTATGGATAGTATTTAAGATTAAACAACATTTGTAAAAATATCGCTATTTTGGACCTATTTCCTGAGCTCTTGTGACCTTTGACCTTTCCGAGGGATCAACCAAAATAGTGTGCACATAAAGGTCTTACCATCTGGTATCTTTGTACGAAGTTTGGGTTTGAAGTTGTGAATAGTATTTGAGAAAAAATAAATTATGTCCAAAATAGCTATTTTTGATATATTTCCAGATCCCCTGTAACCTTAACCTTGTGAAAGGTCACTGAAATTGGTATTTTTAGAAAAGTCTTGCCACAAAGTATCTTTGGGCCAAGTTTGAAGACTATACCTTGAATAGTCTCCAAGAAAATGCCAAAGTTAAAGTTTACCACCGACGACGGACGACGGCGGACAGACGACGGCGAACGGACGACGGACGGACGACCACTGGCCCAGAACATAGACTCACTTTTGCTTCGCAAGTGAGCCAAAAACAGGTCTCGAGATAATTCTTTTAAAGACGAAATCCTAAAGTTTCAAGCCTATCCGTCCACAAACGCGGCCTCTAGTCGCTGTCACACACACACACACACACACACACACACACACACACACACACACACACACACGCACACGCACACACACACACACACACACACACACACACACACACACACACACACACACACACACCACGCAAAATCCTGCACGGTACAACAAAAGTATCCTTTCAACATTGCGTGCTTGGAACATTATAATTACGTTTACATATCAATACCTCAAAAGAAGAACATTTATTATTACGTAAAAGATGTGTAAATGGCACTTGCTTTTCTTTTGTCAATATGTATACCAGTGTGCCCTCGACCCCCTGTCTGACAGGGTTTCTTTGTGTCAAAAGAAACACTTGAATTGTCACCTGGGAAATACCTGTTGCCCACGACACTAGGCGTCGATAGGCAATGCATACTTATAGTAATAGACTTATTTTCGTATGCACTGCTCCCCTTATAGAGCTCACGGACGCACTGGCAGATCTGCGAGGCTATTTTCAATTGCAGATATTTCAACCTCAGAAGCAGGTCAAAGAAAACAGATGGAGACCCTTTACAGGGATGACAGCTGTCATACAGAAGGGACTTTGTGGGTTATGGTTCACCCCATCTTGTTTTTTTTCAGATTAGTAAGCCATAATTTAATTAGCTGTCAAAGTTACATTTATTTTTCTTAGTAGATTGTGCACGTCTTTCACTATGAGGTCCGTCAGTCGCCAGATATATGGGTCTGAAACTGTGTCTATGTCTTTCCTCGCATCTCCGTAGGTAAAGTGTTTGTAATGTTGAAGAAACCCATTGCTGGGATCCACAGAACACTGCTGGAAACCTTTTCGTAAACTTTCAATTACATGCACACTTCCTGCAGAGACTTTCCGTGGATCAAGCGCGGGTTTTGAGCGATCGCCTGCATTGTGTACAAACTTGTTTCTTGTAATGTGTGTCAGAATAGGTAAGTTATGCCGATGAATGAACTGCACAGACTTGGGATCAGTTGGCGGCATTTTCGTGGACGACATGAAACTGAAGAAGGTGTTCCGAAAAAGGAAGGCCCCGCACTGTGGATTCTGAAATAGAAATACAGTTAAACAGATTCCTTACCCTGGCTTCTTACATTACAAGTACATTTAATTATTTTTCGTTAAAACTTGAAGCAACGGTTATGTAATAATAATCTAATGTTACGCTTTATTATGAAAACAGTCAAAACAAACTAGGAACAGGACTGATTACTTACATGGGGCTTGCATGTCAAGCATATAAGCATGCAACATTTTATTTATAGAACCTTTCAAGACCACTTTTCCATAGATAGCATCCCCACACTATATGTGATAGTCTTATAGCGCTAAGGTGTCTGGGATATCATGGTGAACCTTTAGGCAGTGCGTAAGCTAGAGTGTGTGACTGTTCGCATTATAAAAATTATAAAAAATCCATATTTGAATGACTTAAGGTAAAGTGGAAAGTTGTTTGAAATGGTTTTTTTTCTTCTTTCTGGTTTTTGAATCCAAAATTTTCAGCCAAATCTACACGGATTTTCATGATTCATGCATCAATTTCTTCAGTCTATTCAGCGGAACTTCACTATGCTAACCGCCAAGTCAGCAAACTAGTAACGGCCGCGTATTGTACCTATACAGGTGTGCATTATTAGGTACATAATACGGACAGCATAGTGACTTTAACAGCGTATTGTTTGAATGACGACACCTCGTTCACTACTGCACCGAAAGCAAAGGGTCCGCCTCAGCAAAATGCGATACTTTCGAAGAAAGAAGTCAAATTCCAGCTTACCCACATGTCGGCGGTTTAGCCTTGTGAAGGTCAATGCTCTTTATAACTTTTAGAGCGCCCCTGGCGCTAAATTTGCGCCGGGTTGATAGTGTTCCGACATTTTAAGCATTTATCTTTCTTCTCAAGTATGCGTCGTGTGCAAAGAACCAGTCAAACGTGTTTTATATACACGATCGTATGTCCGTATTATTGCGCAAACTCCATAGAGCGACTATAGACATACGAATAAAACAGTTATAGAGCTGAAGGTTTATCTTGTTCGACGTACATTTTCATAATAACAAAAGCAGTAACGCGGACAGTTTTAATCGTGCTCTTAGAAAAATAATACGCACATCTAGTGTGGACTATACTGACAGTGACGGACAACGTGTAGTTCCGGCATGTGCGCAGTCTTGAGTGTGTGTTCGGTTTGTGCAGACGTACACGTTTCCTCGCAAAAGTACGATCAATTCTAATTTTCTGGACAAACAGTTAAATTCTAAGGAAGTGTAAGGTACTATCCTAACCGGCTGAAAGCTACACTTTTGGCAGGTAAGTGGTTGAGTGGGTGAGTGTAGTGTTAACGTTCGCCTTACAATGTTTAATTGTTTTTCGTTGATCATGTCCATTTTTTCTTCGTGTGGTGTGCAACACTGACTTCGCCATGTTCTGGCCTACGTTGTGGTGCCTCTTACTCCATCTTCTGACGGCCGAAGCCAAATTCCTGGAGAATTTCTGATTCTGACCCACTTATCGGGACTCTATGCGAGTTTGCCGACCCAGTTCGCTGATCTACCTGTGTTGTCCACACAGTCGTGCGCACGTGCGTGCCCTACTTCTGAACATGACGACATGCGGGTCACACGACCCGTATGTATGCAGTACGACAGGAATACACTTTTCGCGGTGAAACAACAGTCCAGTTCTGCGTTGTCTGTGACCTGTGACCGCCTTCATGAACGGGGCGGTCCGTGGCGCAATGGTTAAGGCGCCTGCGACCAATGCCAAAGGTGCAAGGTTCGTAAACGGGTTCCGGTGTCGGACTTTTCTCCTCTGGTAAGTGTCACCGTTAATTCGGGCGGACCGTCGGGGAAGAGAGAGACAATAGGAGACCCGTAAGACAATGAATTCAATAAAGCCGCATCCGTCATTAAATTACGTCATTTTTAATATTAAAATTTTTTACCCCATTACACCCCCGTTATTACCGAATCAACCTTTTGATTTTAAAAAGTGACGAGCATGACTGATGCGGCCTTTTTGATCTAATTATCTTACGGGTCTCCTATTGTCTCTCTCTATAACTATTGTCTCTGTCAATACCTAATCATTTACCTGATCAAGTGATGCCAAGTGAAACTTAATACTTATTAACAAGTTGCAACTAACTTTTAGGAACCTGCAGAGGTAACCTTTAAGTGTGTTGTCATAAGAACTTATTAATTACTTACCCTAAGTTCTTACAAGTACTTTACCCTAAGTTCTTACAACAACTTGACTTAAGTCACAACTTACTCGGTCAGATTTGTCAAGATACAAGGACAATAAAAAAACTTTTTTTCCTCAGTAATACTCTGGCAGTGGTGCAGATGGGGTTAAACAATCAGGCACAAGTGGTGTAAATGACGTGTCATCTCTCTGCGAAGCATATGACAAAAATATTGATTGATTAACAAATCTGATTTTTATTTGTTTAAAAGATTGTGTAGTTTTTCTGTGGTTTCCTGAACACCGATCTGTTTTCCCATCTCTAAAAAACTGGCCTTAAGTTCTTCAACATTTACGGGAGATTGACTACGCAACTTATTCTGTATTTCAGATTTTTATTTCTTGTAGTTATTCAAATCATCTTGGACGCGCTTAAATTCTTCATCATCAATACAATTATCATTTAATGCCTTACTGATAATAAGTTTCATACTGCTCAGCTTCGCACCAGCCAGCGTACTCAATGCTTCATGTTTCTGTAATTTTGTGTGAAACCTTTTGTTTAAGGCTTCCAAACCAAAACAAGTCAGGCATGTAGCAACGCTAACACCCTCAATTGCTATTCCAGCCAAACTTCCAATTCCTGTGGCGAACAGAACTATACCCCCTACAGAACATGAAGCTGAAACTGCACCAATAGCCATAGAAGTGTTTTGAACAAAATTAAATACTGACTTATACCTCCTTTTGCACCGTGAGTACTTAGCCTCTTCACTTTCCAAATATTTCAAAGCTTCTGTAATATTATTTAATCTGAATGCGTCTGCCTGTAATGCTTTATCTGATGCAATTGGCACAGCTGTCACCTGTGGATCAGGCACAAGTGTTGTTTTAGTCATCTCATTTGTTTCAGTCGGCTCAAGCGTCGGTAGTTGCGGATAGAAGTTTACCATTTTTTTTATTCACAAATATTTTTTTTATTTATTTAATCAGCAATTACATTTTGCAACTCTTCAAAAGTATACAATTTGCTGGCATAATAAAATGCAACAAGATCAATGTGTTCAAGGTTTATGTAAGTTAGACGAACAAAAGTTGTTTTGTCGACCACCACCTTGACAGGGGGAATACTGCTTGAAACATTAATAACATCATTATTTTTTGTAATAGCAATAAAGACCTTTGATGATTTTCTGTTACTGTTTCATTCCATGTAAGTTTAATTCCTTGTGCAATTTGAGCCTCTTTAGCAGTAGTTACTGATCTCATGATAATTTCAAATACTATTGTCGCTTCTCTTGCGATGGGAAAGTTTATTGGTGCAAACACGACCTTTGCATCAGACCTACCCTTCCTATGCGTAAGAAGATATCTCCGTCTCTCATAATTTTCAACTTTCAGTTTATCTCTGCTATTGTCATCTGAAGCAAAGCTTGGAACAAGGCTTGCAATCAGCGGCCCAGAGTTAACAACCTTCCTATACACTAAGGCGCCTTCGTCATCAGTGTATACATAAGGACTAATAAATTTAATCTTTATGTCCCAGTCAATTGTCGGTGCTGGTGCCGGCACAGGTGAAACCACCCACTTATTTCCCACATGTATTAAGTTGTAAGGCGCATTATTTACAGGTGGAGTAGGTACAGTAACATCACGTAGCTGACCAAGTTTAGGAATCTGTCTTTCACCGTCTTTCATGTCAACAATTACTTTCCTCTTGTACATGCCATTTGAATCAAGTTCAAAACCATATATTTCTCCAACATCCCCTTCCTTCTCAAAATCCTGTACATCTGCCAAATCTTTCAACTCTGTTACTGGACACGCAACTGGTATGATTCTCGGCTTTGGACCACCACTCATTTTTTATAAACAAAAATAAAATTATTTAATTTCCAACACAACACTAAAATCATGCATAACAACTGGTTTGTCATCCTGATTAGTTACAGATATACTCAGTGACTCAAAGAAACTAGAACATAATTTCTTAAACTGCAAATTAGGAAATCTAACAACCACACTTTCACAATAAGGAGCAGTTCCAGCTGGCACACATCTCAACAAAGTTGAAGGCGTTCCATTGTGTACATTTTCAGTCGTGTTTAGTTCTTTCAAATGCACATTAAATACTGTGTGTACTGTCAAATAAACAGGGCATCTGCCAGTTATTTTTTGTTTTTTTGGGTGCAAATAGTTTTAAATCTGTCAGTTTCCAATCTTCATCATCTGAAAATATAAATGTGCAATAAAAACCAAGTAAAGTTACAAGAGCATTTGATAAAGAAAAATGACTATCTTTTGGAAATTCTAATGTAACAAGTAGGTTAGCTGGATTTAAAGTTGCTTTAATTTTAAAAATACTTTGAAACCATTCAGCTATAGTACAAAAGTCATAATACCCAGCTGGTAATGTTTCAGTCATATCATAAAAAACTACTTTATAATCTGTATCATTTGTAACATTAAACCACTTTACTGTATAGAACATTTCATGGATAGCTACAGCCTTGCTACCATCACGATTATCAATCCCATTAGTTAACCACACTGGTTTGCTTGTATCAAGATTTGTTAAGGTAATAAACATTTTTATTATCTCATATAAAAAAGGATGGAATTTAAATCACCAACCATTACCACAACAAACGCATTTCAATTTAATGTAGATGCCAAATATAATGTTGCACCTACTTATGAACAGAAAATAATTCAACTAAATCAGCTTGACATAGCTGTAAGCGAACAAGACCTATTTCAAGTCAAAGTACCCAATCCATTTGATCATTACCTAAACCCTCCAATAACAGATGACTCAACTGCAAGAAAGTGGTCTTCAAGTCCACTACAGATGTTTCAAAACCAACTCAACTTTGCTATACTGTGTTCTACTACAGGCTGTGGTGTTTCATTCACCGACCATTTGAATCACTCAAACAAACTGATTAGGTCTGTGTATCGTTTCCATGTTTATTACCAGCTTAGACGTATACTGTCAGAACTTCATACACCACTGCCCACTGAATCCAGTTTCAACAGGTTTAACAACCCCATGGATATGAAAGCATTTGAACGCATCTGTAATGAGTTTAACATCAACCCTGGCACAAAGTATGACTTCACACAAAAACTTGATGATCACAACGGCATGGGAACACTGTATTACGCTATGAGTCACAGACAATACCCTCAAGATTACTACCCCGGTTACACTTCATTCTCATCTAAATCTGAAGTCTGGTTAGGCTCAATAGAGCAGAAGCAGACTAATGCATGGACCACATTTATTTTAGATAAAACTGACGGGTTTACTCAAGCAGGAGTCGAGCGCGTCAATGAGTCTATCAGAACATATGTCTGGTGTATACTAGGAGCACAATCACTAACAAAATCAAACATTTTGAATGGGAGTGGAAAATTTGAGGCACAAAAACAGTTTCTCGCTAATCTTGAAGATTCAATTAACTCAACAGTTGATCTCCCATCAAGCATACAACGCTACCAAGACGTTCTTAGATATGCCAGATCAAAAGTTGACTTTGTAGTTGGCATCGGGTTATACATGTTACCATCTGATCTTCAACTCCAAATGGGTACAATAACAAATTATAATAATGAAATCATTGTTGCAGGTCGTGATAAAAAATTAGGTCTTAATCAATCTGTAAACTTAGGAGCAACAACCACACATATACAGCCGTTAAAATCATTACAGATGGTAACACCCCCAGCCCCGGCCCCGGCCCCAACACCGGCACTCATACAACCAGTACAGTCAACACCAACCCCTGACACTCATGAGTCAGAAAGAACCGCATTGGTAATAGGTCTAACAGGGTTAGGGGTATTACTTCTTTATCTGTTTCATTAAATAACCCACCATCAACCCCCCTACTGTAACCAAAAATACCCACACATGTTCTGCCATAAACCCAACTACCTTTGCTGCAGTAGTGATTAGCCAACTGACAACAGTGCCAATTATGCCAGGCAAAGCATCCACTGCTTTCAGAGCCAATTTTTTAAGCAAGTCTGATATGTGAGTCAATTGTTTCTTTACCCATGACTGTAAATCTTTTGGGTCTGTTGGTGGTGCTGGGGCTGGGGTTGGTGGTGCTGGAGGTGGAGAACCACCGGGTCCACCAGAAACAGCTAACACAACAGTACTGATAATAAAACCAAGAGCAGTAATTAAACTAGCAATTGTAATACCCTGTTCTCTGAAAAGTGTTTTAAGTCTCTCAGCCAGAGTTGTGTCTTCGTGAAGTATTTTCTGAATAGTTTCTCTAATTCTGTTGACCTGTGATTTTAGTTTTTGTCTTCCAATACTAATCACTTCTAATCGTCCAGATCTTTCTATCTGCAAATCATTTAATCTGTGTTGTATTCTTTCTTTCATTTCTGTGTCAAGATTCCCATTGTCTGCTGTAGTCAGTTTCTCTTTTTCACGTTCTATGTGTTTATCAAGCTCACCTAGTTTGGCAATATTATTTACCATCTCACCTCTTATCGTCTGCAGTTATTTATCCAACCCTATAATCTCCCTCATTGACAAAGGTGGATCATCTATTGATTTCATAGCATCATTTATTTGTCCTTCAGTAAATGAAGTTTCTTGTATCACTGTGTTTGCTATTTCTGGTAGGCTTGTTACTGGTGCCATTTCAATTTGTTGCCCTGTTGGTAATTTTGTTTGCGTGTCGTGAAGCACACTAACCAGTCTTGGCGTGACAGGAGACCCTCCAATTCCAAGTTGACGCAAGGCACCAATACCACCTTCATTTTTTATTGTACTTAAAGCCCTAAACCTACTAGGGTCTTTTTTGTTAGTCAATAGTACTTTTCCTTTGTCAACAGTATTTAAATATAAATGACCCTTGCCATCAAGTTCAAACTGATTAGGATCTACGTTGTCTGGGCGGCCACCAACATGATCATAAAATGAGTTTACTTTGGTTTCTAAAAGTTCATGACGTAAACTGTAAATATTTCTTGTACCAGTCATATCTGCCATATCTGTCATATCTGTTGTATTACCAAAATCATGCATGCTATCCATTTCAAAATCTTCATGATTAAATCCTCCCGCTGCCATTGTTTTATTAATTTATTATTTTTTATTGTGCATAATAAAAATGACACAGTCTTACGGATCAAAGTTAGATCCATACAGAAAACTACGTGAGCCTCTGGGTGTTAAGGGCATAAGACAATCAATCGTCATCACAAACAATCCAAGTACCATAGACCAGAACCAAACACTTACAGTCAAGTTTCCAAACCTAGGTCCCAGTGACGTTATTGTTCCTGGCACTGCACGCCTAGCATTTAATATTGAACTATCATCAGACGCAGATGTGAACAGAACTCTAGTTGACAATCTTGGCAGAGCAATTGTTAGAACTATTAAAGTAAAACTTGAAGGACAGGAAGTGTTTAGTCTTGACGACTCAGATGTATTCTACTGTTACAAAGACCTTTGGCTCACAAGAGAAGAACGAGAAGACCGTGTTTACCAAGGCATACAGTCTGATAATGTTGGTAAACTTCGAATCAATGCAGCAGATAAGGTAACTACTGGGGTAGCCAAAGACGTTATTATAGCAGAAACATATGGAACCAGATTTTACATTCCACTTGAGTTTGAAATCCTAACAGCACATTTGCCTTATTATCAAGGGGCACTGAATGACCGTCTGAGCTTTGAACTAACTTTCAATGACTACTCCAAAATTATAAAATCATCTGATCTCAGTGCAACATATAAGATCTCTAACATTTCTTTGGAATACGAAATTGTCACACACACTGAACTAGCCAGACTCATTCAAAATCAATACCAGTCAAGACTTCCAATTTATTATGACAGGGTGATTAGACATAGTTTAATACCCAAAGACAAAAGCGACCCAATGTGGAACATAAACTTGAACACACCAGCCAGGTCACTGAAAGGTATTCTTATGTTGTTTGTTGAACCGGTGAGTCCATACAAAAGAGATTCAGAAAAATTCTACAATCCAAAGATTACACATTTGTCCTGTACAATTGAAGGCCGCCCTAATCAAGTGTACGCTTCAGGTTTGTTACCTTATCAACACTACGATGAGATCACAAAGTATTTTGCGGGTGGAAGGATTAGAGATAAACCAGCAAACATTGCGTGCAAAGATCTACATCTGTATGATGTTAGGATTGGACAATATCTTACAAACAAATATGCTCTTTGGTTAGACCTTCCTAGTACAGACGACGATTATCTTCATGGGTCAGGTCGAACTGTTGAGAACGGCAGTGACGGGATTACAATCCAGATACAAAAGAAGGTTGAAAAAGCCGAAGCCATTAACATATATTTGTACCTGATATATGACGCACAACTCAATATTGCAGAAAGCAGACTGAGTGGACACATATATTAAAATTATATTGTGTATTAAAATGAACCGAAGCTTAATGACCCTTGACCCCCATTGTGGCTTATTTGTTGGTGCCACAGGGTGTGGAAAAACTCAATTCGTACTTGACTTATTACAAACAAGATACATACACCACTTTGAAAACATTGTAATATTTTGTCCTACAATCAAACACAACAAAGCTTATCACAACCGTTTATTCATTTGGACTGACAGCAACATTTACTTAGTTGACCCTGAGAAAAAACTGAATGACTACCTACAATATTTTTACAAGCAATTTGAAGGACAGCCAACCCTGTTTATTGTTGATGACTGTTCAGCAGAGAAAGACATTGTCAAGAAAAGAAACACTCTAGCAGAACTTGCTTTCAGTGGTAGACACGCAAACGTCAGTGTATGGATTCTCACTCAAAAATATAATGCTGTACTGAAAGATTTTCGAGAACAGTTAAAGTTTATCTGTTTGTTTTACTGCAAGGATCATGACAGCTTTGAAGACTGTCTCAGAGAGAATGATGTCATCCCAAATAAGCATGAACGAGATGATGTAAAAAATAAACTGAAATCAACTAAGCATCTAAAGCTCATTTTAAAGACAGATCAGCCCACAGGGTATGGGTTAGTAAATTAATTTTTGTTTTTTTGAAAATAACAATATAAATGAACCCTGATGAAATCATTCTATTGAATGATATCAATGCTGTAGAGAACAAAGACTTAGACTCGAAAAAACAGCGTCTTTTGTCTGTGATTGTCTCAGGCAAATCAAAGACTTATCTCGGAAAACAATACACGACAGAGGATATTGAATCTCTTACGGCTGACGAGCTAATCAAGCTTCATTCAAAATATGAAAACCACATTGCCTCACTAATGACATGTGATTTAAGTCGATCTCTAGTATGCCTATACACAAAAGCAGTGAGTCACTTTCTACCTGTGGATAGTGACAGTCTTTCACACGACCTTGAAAGCAATCCTATTGTTTCAAGTTCAATTGGCAAATTAGCATGTGTCATGTTTTACAAGTTTGGAAATTACCTTGCACCTGTTGTAACATTGCTTGTTACCGGGAGTCATATTGATTTCTCGAAAATAAATTTTACTGCAGAAGAAAATGGACGAAACCCAGACGACTCCACAACCGAACCCCAGTCCAGTTTTGACACAGGTTCAAACTGTGACTAAGGCTAAAAGTCCAGGCTGCGTTGATGCAAGAAAAAGATTAGCCGAATGGAACAGGCAAAAAAAATTACAGCTTCAAGCGCAAACAGAAAAGTCTCATGTGACTGACCCACCGTCAGCACCGTCAGGACCAGTGTCACTACCGTAAGGACCGACAGGACCGTCAGGACCATCACACCCTCGTCAAAGTGAGAGACAAACAACTAAGTCTGACCCTCAAACAACAAAATATATAGTTGCCGGATTTGTTGTCGGATTTGGTTACGTAGGTTACCAATTATACAAAAAATATAAACCACAAATTCGTACAGTGACCAAAAAATCAGACACTCCAAAAACAAAACCAGAAGTCGCCACATTACCAGTAACATCCAAAGCCGTTGACCCATTTTATATGCAGTAAATAAAAATATTATTTTAATTTTTCTTGCCTAAGAAAATGAATGACACAAAGAACTTGATGAACCTTGTCTATCACTCTGCCGTAATTAGTGGATTAGCAGTAGCTTATTCTATGCTGGGAAAAAGTCTACTCAAAATGAAATCAGCAGACCTCAGTAGACTCGATTTCGAAGACAGCACTAAGCTAATTGTAGTTGTTACAGCGTCAATTGCGACAAAAGATTTTCTTGTCAAGCAAGGAATTATTCCTGAAAATGTTTCTATGTAAATAAAATAAATATGGCGACGATAGCTATTATGATTGGTGGGGCAGTTGTTAATGCACTTGCATTCAGTGGCTCTGATTATCTCTTTTCAAAAATGGGTAGAGAGGAATCTGCAGAAGAAATGAAACGTCACAATGAAGCATCTGAGAAACTTGCTCAAGCGCAGCAGGATTATGAAAAGAATAGAATTGAGAAACTTGATTTCATCAATGAAATATTGAGGCTTGAAGGTCACGCACAACATACGTTTTCAAATACAGACGAAGCAATCCGTGAATACTATCTTGTCACAGGTGAAGACATGTCTATCCCAAAACCGAAACTAAGTGACTACTATCAACCGAGTACACAACAAAGAAACGGGGAGATAATCTTTGTTCTAGTGGGAATGACATTTGTTTATTTTACAGGAGTTTTCATTGCTAGAAAAAATGGCAGCCGAAAATAAACTATCGAAAATATATTACTCTCCATCAGGCTATTGGAAAGGAGCAACAGCTATTCAGAAATTACATGCCGCTGTCAGGTTTTGACTTTACAAAGTGTAGTTTAGCAAGCACACACCACATGAAACAATAGTTGTCATTGTTCTGTATATTAACAACAGCCTTTTTGTTTGCAACCTCTGTTGGCAGTGGCAACCATGATTTACCTAATATAGGATGATACCTAGACTGCTTTAGTTGTAGTTCATGTACATGTCCTTCGTGCCAACCAGACCCCTTCATTTTTGCACTGTCAATTGCCTGTAGAAAGTCTGGTAATAGTCTGTCTCTAAACACGTTCTCTACCCCCACCCGGGTCTGCCCTGGGGGACTTGGGTGGGGTTAGGTATTTTTTAGTTCCCAGGGTCACCCTGGTCAGCCCCACAGGGTGGGTTTTCCTCTCTATTCTGGGGCATGTGTTTCTGTCTACCCTTTGTCCATTTACCTGTATTTGCCTTTTTAAAACTCTCCCTACTGTCTGCGCTGCCTGTAGCTCTTTATATTGGATGTGTGTTGCTAAATGGTCTTAGCTTTATTTAGGCCCCATGTGTTAGGTTTATTTAATGTATTTGACCGGCTGGCGACATACATTCAATGTTCTGTTTATTTTTTTTTCACAAGCAGTGCAGGCACGTCCTGAGAAAGCCTTGTTGCTGTCGGGACGTTAAGCAATGTACAATCAATCAATCAATAAACACGTTCTCTAATTCTCTTCTTGTGTTAACAGTGTGTTGTCTTGTTGATATATACGATACAATTACCTCACCGTCCATTCTAGTGAATTCTATTTTCGCAACAACCTGAATTTTAACACTGCCTGTAAGGAGATTTTGCTGTATGACAGAAAAAGAGTTTTCTATTGATTCATAGACATTGTTAGTATTGGATATAGGTAAGTTTGTTGTGTGAAACACATTTCTTAAACTAGATGAGCCAGGGTTTGATGGGCCAGGGCTTTGTGAATTGTCCGTCATTTTTATTTGACCGACAAAATAATAAAATAAAAAAAATTACCATTGTCACACCATATGTAATACTGTATTATCTGTAGTTATGATAAACAAGTCAACTACTTTCCTGGTGTTTGTCTTGAAGTCTTGTCCTGCAGGTGTAATATCACTTTATTGAACGTAACACTTTCAATATAACAATGTTGTTTTCTTAATTGATTAAATATGTCATTACACAATACCTCAAACCAACGCAAGTGGCCACTGTTAGCATTATAAACTTTAAAAGCATTTGTCTTAAGATCAACAGTCTCATAATCATAACGTGGTAATCCATCTGAATATTCCAAAGTAATGTTATATGTCGTGTATATCCTTATTGACGGTGTTGAGAGTTTAAAGCTGGGTCCAAACACACATGATTTTAAGTCATAAAAACACTTAACATCTTTGAAGCATTTTGTAACATCAAACACTTGGATTTGTCCATCTGTCATTTTTATTAGACAATCAAAAGAATAATTGTTATCAAGCAAAATCATGTTTTATAGGAAATTACACTGAATAGTAACTTTATACGTTTGCACCATTCAGCAAAAGTAGCCAATAGTTTTTGAGTTTACCCCAGACAAGACTTGCCCTGTCCCAGTAGGTATAAAGCGTGGTTTCAGCATGCGCTAAAATCATGATTTTAGCGCATGCTGAAACCACGCTTTTTTTCCTGCTGCTTTTCTGCTATATTCCTGCTGGGCTATTAAATGATTTGGGTGGGCTTATAAATGGCAAGCATCACAGATTAAGAGACAACCCCTGTCACTCTAACCTGCTGAGAGACTGCCTTAAAACAATGAATGTGTCATGTTGCTTTCATTTGTATTCATTCCCCTGTTATAAACCTAATAAAACACATTAGGCTCACCATTGTGAATACTAACAATACAGTTTTAGTCAAGACATAACGCCGGTTGGCACTCACTTGGCAGTGGGCCTGAAATGTCTTACAAATCAATTGTGATGTCATGTGTAGTGACCCTGTCCCACCTGAAGGTCTCTATGTTAAAGCAAACAAACCTCACAGTCTATGTAATTATCTTATTATCAAATCTACCTTTCACTGAAAGACCTGTTTACCCACCTGTTCGCACGCTAGCAGAAAGCCCTTTGTAAGGCGATCACAGCTCTTGACACCTGCTATTCAATTTCAATCCTGCTATGGGGAAATTCCCTTCAGTCAATACAGGCCCCAAAATAGTCTAGACAGGTTGTTCCTCATTTAGATATGCATAACATTTTGGAAAGACCAAGACCGATTTAAAGGATCAGGTATGGCCGGATCGGACTTATTCTTGCCGGTTAGTGTTAAAATGATCGAATGTGTTATAATTTATTCATTGGACCATTTACCGGTTGAGATGTATGACGTCAGCACTGACATGCCGGTAAGTTGTGTATGCGTGTCTGTGTTGTTTGAGTGTTTATGTGTGTGTGTGTGTGTGTGTGTGTGTGTGTGTGTTGGGGGGGGGGGGTCTTGAGGATCTGTTGTATATGTACTCAGTCGGGTGTATAAAGCAAGGTATGATTTTCTGAGGTGCGTCTCTTTTCAGCTTTTACAGTCATGTACACCGTCTAACCAAACAGGGCGTGAAATTCAATAAGAGTTATTATCCTTTCACGGGCTGGTGGGTTTCAATGGCTCGCGTCAGACATGTATAAGACAGTATACACCCCTGAATAAAAATCTTAAAATAATATTGCACTGGCGTGAGGCCGTACTTACAAACCTTGTGTTTTTTGACGTCGGGTGTCATGTATGTGTGTGTTTGTGTGTGCATATGTGTGTGTGTATGTGTGTGTTCATGTGTTTGTGTGTGTGTACGTGTATGTTTATTCATGTGTTTGTGTGTGTGTACGTGTGTGTCAGTGCGTGTGTGTGTGTGTGTGTCAGTACTGTTTATAATAGAATGGTAGAGTGTCGACCTTGTACTGACTGTGTACAAACACGGCAGTCACCTTTCAGAAATTGTACTTGCAGTAAAATAATATTAAATAAGACCCGTTGGCCTGCTCGCTAGGAGAGAGCTAACAAACAAAAGTAGACTAATACTTGTAAACACGGGGTTATGCCTAGAGTCCAAGACTCTTGAGGATCTGACCTGTGTCCACTTATAAAAATCTAGGCTCGTGAGGATCTTAGACTCTGTAAAACCTCATATACTCGGTGCAAGGCAGTCAGCTACTGGGGATTTTAGTCTGTAATCGAATTATACTTCCTGGTCCAGTGTGTAATGTAGTTATGGGTTTAGAGTTTTAGGGTAAAGTTCATAAATATTATGGGTTTAGAGTTTTAGGGTAAAGTTCATAAATATTAAAACAAATTAACAGTACATGTTTAAGTGTTGTCAGAGACAATAGTTATAGAGAGAGACAACAGGAGAGGACTAAGAATCAAATTTCAATAAGGCCGCACCGATCATGGTCGCCACTTTTTCAAAAAAACAAAAGGGTGATTATGTGATAATAGAGAGGCCATGGTGCGTCACAGATTTTAATTTCAATAAAGGCGAGATTTATAGATCGGTGCGGCCTTATTGAAATTTGATTCTTAGTCCTCTCCTATTGTCTCTCTCTCGGGGATTCTTTCTCCGGGTACTCCGGTTCTTCCATCCCCACCCCCCCTCCACACACACACTCTGGTACCGGTTTCAGGCCACTTTATACATTTCAAATACAAGCATAAAAAATTTCTGTAACTTCAGTAGCCTTCTTCTGTTTTGTACTGTGCTTGTGTTCAGAGTAAATCCATGTCTATCACGTGAGCGTGCGTGTTGGGTTTTAGTTCGTGGCACTTTGAGTCGATTCGCAAAAAAAATGAGAAAAAGCGCCTATATAATACTGGTATTATTATATTATTATTATTATTATTATTATTATTATTATTATTATTATTATTATTATTATTATTAACTGGGCCTGCACGCCTTCGACCTGCCCTGACTACGACTTCGAAGGAGGAAACGCCCCTTTCGGGGGCGGACGACGGAAGCAAGGACGGCGCATCATGGTTAGAGTTACTTCCCGTACATCTGCCTTCCGTGTAAACAAACCAGCGTTAACCTTTTTACTCCAACGGAGTACTCCATATTGTTCGTCACAGTTCTTTTTCGAGCCTAGCCACATGGCTTCTGATTTATTCTTATTAAGCTGTAAGCCCGAAAACTTTGAGAAATGAGCAACTATGGCAAGAGTGTTTCTTAGGTCATGTTCGTCTTTCAAGAACATGGTTACATCATCAGTGTAGAGAAGAATCTTAAATAACTTCAGTTCGTCGGATCACTCATAATGCATTACAAGTCCCTTTATTTCTTTACATTGTCGAATCTTAATTGCAAAGAGTTCCATCGCAACGACAAAGGCTAATGGTGAGAACGGACAACCTTGACGGATTCCGCGTGCTGCTGGGAAGAACTCTGACAACCAGCCACAGTAATTAACACAACTCTTAGCGTCTGACATAATAACAGATACCACCGAACAAAATCACGACCAAACCCAAAGTTTTCTAAAGAATATAAAATAAATTCCTTTGATATACTGTCATAAGAGAAAGTATATAGGAGAATACAACGACACCCATTTAAGAAACAATTGATTTATTTAATCATTTCCGTAAATAAACAAACGCACTTGACCAAATTCATTTAACAGATTTATCTGCCCAGTCAGGTCCCCCAACCCCTTGGAAACAAAAGGCTAGTTAAAATATCTTCCCGAGAAATACACACCACCCCCCCCCCCCCCACACACACACACCCCCACACCCCACCACTCAATGCTGTCAGAGTTGGCCTTCCTGAGAAATAGTGTCTACTTCCTGTTCATACCACCATTGTAAACAATAGTCTTCTATGCCCAAATAGTGTCTCTCTCTCTCTCTCTCTCTGCACACACAAAACAAATTAGCATTCCTTTTTGTGTCAACGCTTCAATGTATGTCACTAAACCACTATGTCATTTTTCTTACTCTGGGGCAAACCAAAAATATAGAACAAATCTCTAATATAGGTTATTTCCCAAATGTGGAACACCACGTCGTTCGTAAATGAAACGTCCAACGTGAAAATTTATCTGTGAAAAGTTTTCACTTCATGCATCGTGACTGCTTCGACGCACACGGACATTGCGCTGTTGAACAATCGGCCTTTGTGCTCAAGACTGTCGCGTGATGAAACCGGATTCCTGTTGCGTGCAGTTATTGCCGTCATAACCTGTAGGTAGAGACAGCTGTTGTGTAGTCATTGTTAGTTTACAAGATTGCATCTCTTTCATAAGCAGAAAGTTGGGCTTGAAAATTGGTTGTGAAACGGTTTCCTGTTTTCGCTCAGTTGGTGACATTTCTGAACAATAGGTCTTTATGCTTAAGCTATTGCGTAGTCACTGTCGCATGATGCATTTAAATTGAAAGACAAAACCCAATAACTCTAATCCCAGTGATAGACCTAAATGATTCAAGTTACTAGTACACCCCATCATGTTTACAAGTGTTTTAGATCACTCGAGGAGAAAATTGGGAATGTTGAAATCGGTAGTGAAACGGTTACCTCAGTGAAACGACGCCTTTTATTTTCAGTTTAGTCCGTGTTTCAGCACAAGCGTGACGTGCCTACTAATACGTTCGGATTTTATAGTGATTTCGGTATTCAAAATGGGCTGTGAAGGATTAAAACCAAGCTAAGTGAATACTTTTAATATATGTGACTACTTAGCCTGCTCTCAGAGATGTTTAGTTGCGCATCATAAATCAAATACAAATATATATTGATTGCTTCAGATTTTTCTGTTTTTTTCTGTATTTGAATTGAGATTCCGTCACTACCGTTTTCGATAATACGGCCAGAACCATGAAGGAAATTATCCTCCGTAGAACGCAGATCTAGCCACAGTGCGTACTTGTCTGTCAGGTATTCACCGATTCTTACGTCATACAGATGCAGATCTTTGCACGCAATATTTGCTGATTTTTCTCTAAGTCTTCCCCCAGCAAAATACTTTGTGATCTCATCATAGTGCTGATATCCCATCATTCCAGACGCAAAAATTTGATTAGGTCGGCCTTCGATTGTGCAGGATAAATGTGTAATTTTCGGATTATAGAATTTTTCTGAATCTCCTTGGTAAGGACTTTTTGGTTCAACAAATAACATAAGAACGCCTTTTAGTGACCTAGCAGGCGTGTTTAGGTTTATACTCCAAATTTGGTCGCTCTTGTCTTTGGGTAATAAACTGTGTCTAATCACTCGATCATAATAAATTGGAAGTCTTGACTGGTACTGATTTTGAATGAGTCTGGCTAGTTCAGTATGCGTGACAATCTCATATTCCAAGGAAATGTTAGAGATCTTATATGATGCATTGAGATCCGTTGATTTGATAACTTTGGAGTAATCATTGAAGGTTAGTTCAAAACTCAGGCGGTCATTTAGTGCCCCTTGGTAATAAGGCGAATGTCCTGTTAGGATTTCAAATTCGAGTGGAATGCAAAACCTATTTCCATATGTTTCGGCCACAATAACGTCCTTGCCTTCTGTGGTTGTTTTGTCTGATGCATTTATTCGAATTTTCATAATGCTATCTGACTGTATGCCTTGGTAAATACGATCTTCTCGTTCTTCTCTTGTAAGCCACAAATCCGTGTAGCAGTAGAACACATCAGCATCGTCAAGACTAAACACTTCCTGTCCTTCAAGTTTAACTTTAATATTCTTAATAATTGCTCTACCTAGATTGTTAACTAGTGTTCTTTTGTCATCTGCGTCCGATGAAAGTTCAATATTAAAAGCAAGGCGAGCAGTACCAGGAACAATAACGTCACTGGGGCCTAGGTTTGGAAACTTGACAGTAAGAGTCTGGTTTTGGTCTATAGTACTAGGATTGTTTGTGATGACAATTGATTGTCTAACTGCTTTAACACCGAAAGGTTCACGTAGTTTTCTGTGTGGGTCTAACTTTGATCCGTAGGACTGTGTCATTTTTATTATGCACAATAAAAAAAATTAAATTAATAAAAACAATGGCCGCGGGAGGATTTAATCATGAAGATTTTGAAATGGATGACACGTATGATTTTGGTAATACAACAGATATGGCAGATATGACTGGTACAAGAAATATTTACAGTTTACGTCACGAACTTTTAGAAACCAAAGTGAACTCATTTTATGATCATGTTGGTAATCGCCCAGACAACATAGACCCTAACCAGTTTGAACTTGATGTCAAGGGTCATTTATATTTAAATACTGTTGACAAAGGAAAAGTACTATTGACTAACAAAAAAGACCCTAGTAGGTTTAGGGCTTTAAGTACAATAAAAAATGAAGGTGGTGTTAGTGCCTTGCGTCAACTTGGTATTGGTGGGTCTCCTATCACACCAAGACTGGTTAGTGTGCTTCAAGACACGCAAACAAAGATACCAACAGGGCAAGAAATTGAAATGGCACCAATAACAAGCCTACCAGAAATAGCAAACACAGTGATACAAGAAACCTCATTTACTGAAGGACAAATAAATGACGCTTTGAAAACAATAAATGATCCACCTTTGTCAATGCGGGAGATTATAGGGTTGGATAAATCACTGCAGACAATAAGAGGTGAGATGGTTAATAATCTTGCCAAACTGGGAGAGCTTGATAAACACATAGAACGTGAGAAAGAGAAACTGGCTACCGCAGACAATGGGAATCTTGACACAGAAATGAAAGAAAGAATCCAACACAGATTAAATGATTTGCAGATAGAAAGATCAGGACGGTTAGAAACGATTAGTATTGGAAGACAAAAACTGAAATCACAGGTCAACAGGATTAGGGAAACTATTCAGAAAATACTTCACGAAGACACTACTCTGGCTGAGAGACTTAAAACACTTTTCAGAGAACAGGGTATCACAATTGCCAGTTTAATTACAGCTCTGGGGTTTATTATCAGTACAGTTGTGTTGGCTGTAACGGGTGGTGGTTCTCCACCTCCAGCACCACCAACCCCAGCCCCCACAGATCCAAAAGATTTACAGTCATGGGTAAAAAAAACAGTTGTCACACATATCAGACTTGCTTAAGAAATTGGCTCTGAAAGCAGTAGACTCGTTACCTGGCATTTTAGGCACGGTTGTCAATTGGTTGATTAGTACAGCGGCAAAGGCAGTAGGGTTTATGGCGGAGCATGTTTGGATCTTTTTGGTGACAGTAGGAGGGTTAATGATAGGTTATTTAATGAAACAGGTAAAGAAGTAATATTCCTACTCCAGTAAGGCCAATTACCAATGCAGTTCTCTCGGATTCATGTGTGTCAGGGGTTGACTGTACTGGTTGTATAGCTGTTGGAGCAAGGGAAGTAATCACTTGTAATGTTTTTTTCAACTGTACGTGCACAGTTGTTCCTCCTAAATTTACAGATTTATTGAGACCTAGTTTTTGATCACTCCCAGCAACAATGATTTCATTATTATAATTTGTTATTGTACCCATTTGGAGTTGAAGGTCAGATGGTAACATGTATAACCCAGTGCCAACTACAAAGTCAACTTTTGATCTGGCATATCTGAGTACATCTTGGTAACGCTGTATGCTTGATGGGAGATCAACTGATGAATTTACTGAATCTTCAAGATTAGCGAGAAACTGTTTTTGTGTTTCAAATTTACCACTTCCATTTAGAATATTAGATTTTGTTAATGATTGTGCACCTAATATACACCAGACATATGTTCTGATAGACTCATTTACGCGCTCGACTCCTGCTTGAGTAAATCCGTCACTCCTGTCCAAGACAAATGTTGACCATGCGTTAGATTGTTTCTGTTCTATTGAGCCTAACCAGACTTGTGATTTTGATGAGAATGAAGTGTAGGGAGGCCAGTAATCTTGAGGGTATTGTCTGTGACTCAAAGCATAATATAATGTACCAATGCCGTGGTGATCATCAAGTTTTTGTGTGAAGTCATACTTAGTGCTTATGTTAAATTCATTACAGATGCGTTCAAATGCTTTCATATCCATGGGGTTGTTAAACCTGTTGAAACTGGATTCAGTTGGTAGTGGTGTATGCAGTTCTGACAGTATACGTCTAAGCTGGTAATAAACATGGAAACGATACACAGACCTAATCAGTTTGTTTGAGTGATTCAAATGGTCTGTAAATGAAACACCACAGCCTGTAGTAGAACACAGTATGGCAAAGTTAAGTTGGTTTTGAAACATCTGTAGTGGACTTGAAGACCACTTTCTTGCTGTAGCATCGTCTGTTATTGGAGGGTTTAGGTAATGATCAAACGGATTGGGTACTTTGACTTGGAATAGATCTTGTTCAGACACAGCAATATCAAGCTGATTTAACTGAATTATTTTCTGTTCATAAGTAGGTGCAACATTATACTTGGCATCCACGTTAAATTGAAATGCGTTTGTAGTGGTAATGGTTGGTGATTTAAATTCCATCCTTTTTTTTTATGTGATAATAAAAATGTTTATAACCTTAACAAATATTGACACAAGCAAACCAATGTGGTTAACTAATGGGATTGATAATCGTGATGGTAGCAAGGCTGTAGCTATCCATGAAATGTTCTACACAGTAAAGTGGTTTAATGTAACGGATGATGAAAATTATTCTGTAAGTGGAACTCTTGATGGTATTGAGAAGGGTGATACTTTACGAGCTGGGTATTATGACTTTTGTACTTTAGCTGAATGGCTTCAAAATGAATTTAAAATTAAAGCAACTTTAAACCCAGCTAATTTACTTGTTACAATTGATTTTCCGAAAAGTGGTCAGTTTTCTTTATCAATTAGTCTTTTATTATTACTTGGATTTTTTAAAACAATAACACATCCAGATGAAGATTGGTCACAATCAGTTGGTAGTCTACTATCACCAAAAAAACCAAGAATAACTGGCAGATATCCTGTTCATTTGTCAGTACACACAGTGCTAAATGTTCATTTGAAAGAACTGAACACTACTGAAAATGTACACAATGGAAAGCCTTCAACTTTGTTAAGATGCTTGCCGACTGGAACTGCCCCATATTGTGAAAATGTGGTTGCTAGATTTCCTAATTCTCAGTTTAAAAAATTAGGTTCTAGTTTCTTTGAATCATTGTGCTTATCTGTAACTAATCAGAATGGTAAACCAGTTGTAATGCATGATTTTTATGTTGTTTTGGAAATTAAATAATTTTATTTTTGTTTATAAAAATGAGTGGTCTTGGTCCAAAGCCTAGAATCATACCAGTTGCGTGTCCAGTAACAGAGTTGAAAGATTTGGCAGACGTACAGGATTTTGAGAAGGAAGGGGAAATTGGAGAAATATATGGTTTTGAACTTGATTCCTATGGCATGTACAAGAGAAAAGTAATTGTTGACATAAAAGACGGTGAAAAACAGATTCCTAAACTTGGTCAGCTACGTGATGTTACTGTACCTACTCCACCTGTAAATAATGTGCCCTACAACTTAATACATGTGGGTACTAAATGGGTTGTTTCACCTGTACCGGCACCACCACCCACAATTGACTGGGACATAAAGATTGAATTTATTAGTCCTTATGTATACACTGATGATGAAGGCGCCTTAGTGTTTAGGAAGGTTGTTAATTCTGGGCCGCTTATTGTAAGCCTTGTTCCAAGTTTTGCCCCAGACAACAATAGCAGAGAAAAACTGAAAGTTGAAAATTATGAGAAACGGAGATATCTTCTTACAACTAGAAAGGGTAGATCAGATACTTCTGTTGTGTTTATGCCAGCAAGCTTAGTCATGGCTAGAGAAGTGACAATAGTATTTGAAATTATCATGAAATCAGTAACTACTGCTAAAGAGGCTCAAATTGCACAGGGAATTAAACTTACATGGGATGAAACAGTATCAGAATCATCAAAGGTCTTTATTGCTATTACAAAAAATAATGATGTTATTAATGTTTCGAGCAGTATTCCAGCTGTCAAGGTGGTGGTTGACAAAACAACTTTTGTTCGTCTAACTTACATAAACCTTGAACACATTGATCTTGTTGCATTTTATTATGCTAGTAAATTGTATACTTTTGAAGAGTTGCAAAATGTAATTGCTGATTAAAAAAATATTTGTCATAAAAAATGGTGAACTTGTATCCACAAATACCACCTGAGCCTATTGAGCGTGATAAAACATTAAAGGCAGATTCATTTCGTTTAATGAATATTACAGAAGCGTTGAAGTATTTGGAAGAAGAACAAGCAAAATACTCGAGGTGTAAACGCCGTTACAATACGGTTTTCAATTCTGTACACAACACATCAATGGCCATGGGGGTGGTTTCAGCCGGATTATCTGTAGGAGGTATAACTCTTTTTGCAACGGGGGTGGGAAGTGTTATAGGAATTGCTGTTGAAGGTATTGGTCTTGTCACAAGTCTAGCATGCTTTGGTATGGAAACCCTTAACAAAAAAATTTATATGAAGTTGCAAAAGCATGAAGCATTGAGTACACTTGCTGGAGCTAAGCTAAGCAGTATAAAACTTATTATTAGTAAGGCTTTGGAAAATAATGAAATTGATGATGAAGAATTTAAGCGAGTCCAGGATGATTTGGCTAACTATAAACAACAAAAATCTGAAATACAGAATAAGATGCGTAGTCAGGCTGTAAATGTTGAAGAGCTAAAGAAATCTTTTTTAGAACAAGGAAAAAAGATAGGCGTAGAAGAAACTATGAAAAAAGTTCGAGAACTTACAAGCAAGTAACGATAGGTTTTGGTAATCCATTATTTTTGTCATACACTTCGCAAAGAGATGTCATGCCTGCTCATTTGATGCCATCAGCCCCACCACCAGATTATTACTAAAAAAAAGTTTTCTTATTGTCCTTGTAACTTGAGAAATCTGTCCGAGTGTCTTATGACTTGGGTTAAGAACTTATGATAACTAACGTCAAAGTTACTTGTAAGTTGTAGGTAACTTTGAAATTAGTTATCAAGTAAGATCACATTATTCTAGACAGTTACATGAACAATAACTTCATAAGTTATTCACAGGCAAAGTTTTTTTTTATTTTATTATAAAATGAACCAAGACGAATTACTTCTTCTCAATGATATCAATGTGGTAGAGAACAAAGACTTAGACTCGAAAAAACAACGCATTCTTTCTGTTATTGTGTCTGGTAAGTCGAAAACTTATTTAGGAAAACAATACATGGTAGAAGACATAGAGTCTCTCACCGCTGACGAACTATTAAAACTTCATGCTAAATATGAAAACCATATTGCTTCACTAATGACACGCGATTTAAGCAGGTCTCTTATTTACCTATACATAAAAGCTGTTAATCACTTCATACCAATAGACACTGACAGCCTTTCTCATGATCTCGAAAGCAACCCTATAGTTTCTAGTTCGATTGGCAAATTAGCATGTACCATGTTTTACAAGTTTGGCAATTACCTTGCACCTGCCGTAACTTTGATGGTAACTAGTAGTTATATCGATTTTTCAAAAATAAATTTTACTGCAGAAGAAAAAGAAGTATCAAATGGACGAGACGACTCCAGTTTTGACGCAGGTTCAAACTGTGACTAAGGTTAAAAGTCAAGGAAGGGTTGATGCTGGAAAAAGACTGGCTGAATGGAACAGGCAAAAAAAATTACAGATTCAAAAAGAACAAAATAATATAACTGATCCACCATCAACAGCACCAGAGCCGTCACTCCCTAATCAAAGTGAGAGACAAACAACTAAGTCTAACCCTCAAACAACAAAATATATAGTTGCTGGATTTGCTGTAGGATTCTGTTACGTAGGTTACCAATTATACAAAAAATACAAACCACAGACTCAAACAGTGTCCAAAAAATCAAGCACTCTAAAAATAAAAGAAGAAGTCTCCACATTACCAACAGTGTCAAAACCTTTGGACTCATTTTACATGCAGTAAATAAATTAATTATTTTAATTTTTGTGGTATAAGAAAATGAACGACGCAAATAATAATATCATGAACCTCGTCTATCACTCTGCCGTAATAAGCGGGCTAACCGTTGCTTATTCTATGCTGGGGAAAAGTCTTCTCAAAATGAAATCAGCAGACCTCAGTAGACTCGATTTCGAAGACAGCACTAAGCTAATTGTAGTTGTTACAGCGTCGATTGCGACAAAAGACTTTCTTGTCAAGCAGGGAATTATTCCCGAAAATGTTTCTATGTAAATAAAAATAATATGGCGACGATAGCTATTATAATTGGTGGAGCGATGGTTAACGCATTGGCATTCAGTGGCTCTAATTATCTCTTTTCAAAAATGGGTAGAGAAGAATCTGCAGAAGAATTAAAACGTCATAATGAAGCATCTGAAAAACTTGCTCAAGCCCAGCAAGATTATGAAAAGAATAGAATTGAGAAACTTGATTTCATCAATGAAAAACTCAGGCTTGAAGGTCACGCACAGCATACGTTTTCAAATACAGACGAAGCAATCCGTGAGTATTTTTTAGTCACGGGTGAAGATATGTCTATCCCAAAACCAAAACTAAGTGACTATTACAAACCAAGCACACAACAAAGAAACGGGGAGATAATCTTTGTTCTAGTGGGAATGACATTTGTTTATTTTACAGGAGTTTTCATTGCTAGAAAAAATGGCAGCCGAAAATAAACTATCAAAAATATATTACTCTCCATCAGGCTATTGGAAAGGAGCAACAGCTATTCAGAAATTACATGCCGCTGTGGGCGGAGATATAACACTCAATCAAGTCAAGCAATGGTTACAGAGACAGGCAATTTGGCAGATATATTTACCTGCTCCAAGAAAAATAACAAAACCCCATTTTGAAAACACTACCCCAAATGACACACACCAAATGGACCTCCTGTTCTTACCACATGACACAATAAGAAAGAAACGATACAAGTATGCACTGACTGTTGTAGACATTGCTTCAAGGTATAAAGACGCTGAACCCATATCTGACAAAACAGCTACCACAGTTGCTACAGCATTAACAAAAATATATGGTCGAGGCCCTTTAAGATACCCCAGACTAGTGCAGGTTGATGATGGATCAGAATTCAAAGGTGCAGTTAATCAGTTATTTGCTAAGCATGGTGTACTGGTCAGAAGAGGCATTCCAGGTGTACACAGATCACAGGCAATTGTAGAAAATTTCAATAAACAGTTGTCAGAGAGACTTTTCAGTTACCAGTATTCTAAGGAACTCATGCATGACACCCGTAACACTGAGTGGGTAAAGAGATTACCACATGTGATAAAAGCAATGAACAATGAAGGACACCCTAAGCCTGCTGATGCTATTAAATTGAAAACAATTGCAGAGCCAAAAAAAGGGCCAACCCCACCTCCAGACACAAGTTTATTTACCAAACAGGTGAGATATTTATATCAACCAGGGGAAGCTGAAAATGACATAAGACGCAGGGCGACAGACCCCATCTGGTCAACATCTGTTCATAATATAAAAAAAATAATCCCTGGTCCAGACGCAACAATATATTATCTGTATGAGCCTGCGCCTCAGAGGGCATTTGTCAGAGAAGAATTACAGATTATTCCCCCAGACACCGTTACGCATTTTTAATCATTTCATCAACTAACTCATTGATTAGTTCATCAACCAGTTCGTCAGCTATTTCTTCAGATAACTTGAGTCTGTAATGACCTGGTGCATAAGCTTTTTCCTTACTGAAAAACACTCGTTTCGTGTCCCCTACTGCTAGAGACTTCTTATGTGTTTGGATCATTTCAATATTGTGTCTATTTGACCTCAGTGTTTTGTTTGGATAATCAGGCATCAGTTCTCCATCTAATACTTGCTTATCTCATTCTACCCCAACTACGGATTTATCCGTAAATGCACGCCCTGCATTTTCCGACCAACTACGGATTTATCCGTAATGGGCAGTCCTGAAACTGCATCCCTTCTTATTCTTCGGCTTGTAGTGGTTCCTAATTGGAACTGTTAGCTTTAGCCACTTCTTTGTTCTTCCTCGTGTGCACGCGGCAAGTTTGGGCGGTTTTTCGAGCCTTTTTTTGCGGAATTTGTGTACTTTTCTTCGACAATGGCGAGGCGTTCCCGGACTTTGAATGCTAGTCAGGCTGCTGAGTTTATAATGAATTATGACAGCAAAGAAAATGATGAACTGATCGACTGTGAAGTGGACTTAGATGAGTCCACTGACTCAGAAAATGAATTGAATGTTTGGGGTGTATCTTAAAAGTCTGAAATATTTACTTTTAAAAATGTCTTTGTTTACAAGCAAATTGCAAAAATAAACATCTCTTAGTTCTTTCCGGTGTCAATAAACATAAAACACAGGACATGTACATTTTGTAAATTTATTTTTCTGTACTGTCCCAAAATTTGGTTGAGATAGGTTCAGTGGTTTCAAAGTTATAGCAGTTTTTTGCGAGACACCCATATATTTAGCACTCAGCTCTCTGCATGGCTGGTCCAGAGGGCAAAGTTGCTGGCTGCACAGCTGGGGTAGAAAGAGTTATAATGTTCATGTCGAATGTCTTTATTTTTTATTGCTGTTTTCTTGATACCTTTGGCTTTGGATTGACTTCCCTTTTGATGCAGTATAGAATACATTTTTGATCTCAGTCCAACATACTCAACTATAGGCACACCATTTAGTTCATCCTTAAACTTTCCAGGCACTTTCTTGTTTTGTGTGCTAAACAGTGGATGGTCTTTAGGGTAATCAGACGTGTCATACATGTGTAGTTCTGTTTTCATGTCTTCATAAAAGTCTTCAGTACATACGTCTATGATCATAGAGTCAGTGTCAGTGTATAGCAGACGACACTCAGGATACTTTGGTTTGAAGTAATCATAATAAAATTCAAGCATTAATAATTTTGACAACTCAAGAATTGCCATACCAATGAATACTGGCTTGTCTAGTTTAACAATCTTTTTTTTGAGTGACACTGCATACAATGATGAATGAAACTCTTTGTACCCTGTGTACTGTGGCTTACCTGTAAGTTTAATTGCACCTGATTCAGTTGTGACTAGTCTCACATCTTTTCTGTGATGAGGATTTTCCATTGTCTTACCAAAACAAGCATTGTTCATAAGCTTAAAGAAGTCTTTGTCAAATGCAGTGTTGCCGTCTCTGGCACGCAATGTGGTGTTCTTCATTATGTAATCTTTCATGAAAGCACTCTGATCAAATTGAATTCCTCTGTGAACTTTCTTTAGTACTAACCCGTGTCTGATGTAAAACTGCAACAAGCGATAGTGACACACGTAATTAAATTTGTCATTCAGATTGGGTACAAGTTTAGTGTCTTCTTTTTTCCCCGTCATACTCATTTTCTCAACAGCCAACGGATAATCATTGTGGTAATCATGTAGGTGGTGTGGGTACTCCAGGTCTACTTCAAAGATCCAACCCTTTTCATCATTTTGACCTCGATCCATAATATATTTTGTTAATTTTTTTATACCATACTGTGACAAATCATACAAACAAAAGTTTTTTAATGGTAATAATTCACACATCGCGAATCCGTACAAATTGTTAGCGTCCACGTACGTAATAAATGACCTTGGCTTTGAGGGGTCAAAGTCATCAAGATATTTATTATTTGCCTTGGCATAATTGTTTGCTGCTAGACTAATCCCTCCCCTCAATCCACGTTCCACCATTTCACCCATCGTACGATCAGACAACAGGTCTATAAATATCTTACTGGATTTCAAAAATGCATCCCATGTCATGCCAGGACTAGTGATGTAACAAGCAGGGTCAAGCTTGTAGTGTAACAAACCCTTTTCACGGTAACTTTCAAATACGTCTGCTAGCAAGCAAACATCAGCTTTCAAGTACTGGTCGTGATAGTCACCAATTGTCTGACATCCTAACTTCCCCCATGCATCAAGTGCGTGCTGGTAATCAGAGTCAGAAATACCTTTGCCAGTTAGTGTAGAATAAAATTTCTCTTTTGGAGGCAGTCTCCTTTCTTCAAACACTACCCAGTCACTGATGTACTCATATGGATAAACACCTTTTTTAATCAAGTCTGGCTCAAAATATTTACTTGTTATTGGATACTCAGTCAGTCCTTCTGCCAGACTAGCAAGACCTAAAGACAAATGTTGCATGGAGTCATAAAATGCTAATTTATCTAACCTAAAAGTCAAGTATTTCTCAGTTGTCTGGGCAATACAACTAATTTTTTTGTACGACTCGTCTACAGCCTGCATGATAATGTGTGAATCATATCCCTTCAGATTGTGGAAAAAGATTGGTAACTTATATGTCTTAGGATCTATTTTTAATTTCAAGTTACAATCACCATGTGCAGCACCTCTGTAACATCCAGTTATGTGATCGTGGTCACGAACTTTATCACCCCCCAGAGGCTGTTCGCAAATCCAACACGTCACAGCTGTATCAAATTTCAGTTTGTCTTCTTCTGTCATCACCAAAGGCATCTGACATGTTGTGAGATACTGTACTACCTGACTATACAGTTGTCTCATTTCTGTTAAAAACAGACATGCTGCATTTTCACCTCTGTAGATAACAGGCTCTGAATGAAGACCGTCTGACCTAACAATAATGTATCCAAAAGAACAAACCACTTGGTCACTCAATTTTATAGTCTTTGGTAATGACTCTGGAATTGGACCTTCATATGGAACGACGAGTGATTCAAAATCTGCGTATACTACAAACGGCAGCTTTTGTTGATTCCCATAGTTTTTAAAATACACTTGACTACCAGACTCTGGATACTTAAGTACAGTTTGTATGTCATCAGCTGACCTACAATGTAGAATGTGTTTATGTGCCACTGCAATAGAGGAGAATCTTTGTAAACATCTCTTACACACTTCCTGTTTACCATTATGTTTTGATACATGATTATGAATTAGACGTGACATATTTCTGATAATTGTGTAGTGAAAGTTATCACCAGAGCTTATTAGCAACATATCAACATGTTTATCTTCTGACTGTCCATATGTTGGGGCAATTGGTGATACTCTAATTGGCTGTAACTTATTCTCAGATTGATTATCCCATACAAACACATTCACGGATATACCAGGATTTAGTTTTTCAAACAAGTCTATGTCCTCTATTTTAACAGGGAACTCAATGCCACTGAAGTTGAGTTCGTTTATAAATTTGGTATAGTTAGATACACGTTCAGGTTTTGTTTTTACAAAATGAAGTTTAGAAAGCACACACCACATAAAACAGAAATTATCATTGTTCTGAATATTGACGACAGCCTTTTTTTTTGCAACCTCAGTTGGAAGTGGTATCCATGATTTGCCTAAAATAGGATGATATCTTGACTGCTTTAGTTGTAGTTCATGTACAAGGCCTTCATGCCAGCCAGACCCTTGCATTTCTGCTCTGTCAATTGCTTCATGGAAGTCTGGTAACAATCTTTCTCTAAACACTTTCTCTAGTTCTCTTCTCGAATTAACTGTGTGCTGCCTTGTCGAGATATACGTTACAATAACTTTACCAACATCTCTGACAAATTCTATTTTTGCAACAATCTGAATCTTTACACTATCAGAAAGAAGGTTATTTTGTATGACTAAAAAAGATCTTTCTATTGATTCATAGACATTGTAAATATTATATATAGGTAAGTCAGTTGTGTGAAACACGTTTCTTAATCTTTGACGGTTGTCCATCTTTTTTATTTGTCCGACAAAAAAATAAATAGAAAATTATATAATGAAAATGGCACTTTATTGACTAAAATCTATATAATAGACAAAATTAATCACCAACTAATAAGCCACTTCATTGATATGTCTTCTGTGGTATCATTTTCAAGCTTTTGCATGTGTAATATCGTTTTACTGACAGTAATAAATTTAACATTTTTATTTTCTTTTTTTATTTGATAGTATATGTTTAAACACATAATCTTAAACCAGTCAGATTTAGCATCATAAACTAAAAAATTTGCTGTCCTATTATTATAAAGTGGAAAAGTATTAGAATATCCAAGATAAAAACTATATGTCATGTACATCTTCATCGGTGATGGGAGTTCTGAAAAAGGGCGTCTAACTTGTGTTTTTAAGTCACTAATAAGCATAAAATCCCTGAAACTCGATGTAATATCCATGAATTTACCAATAGGCCAATTTTGATCCTCTTGTCCGTCCATCATTTTTTATAGACAAACCAAAAAGATAAATTAATTTACTAACCCATACCCTGTGGGCTGATCTGTCTTTAAAATGAGCTTTAGATGCTTAGTTGATTTCAGTTTATTTTTTACATCATCCCGTTCTTGCTTATTTGGGATGACATCATTTTCTCTGAGACAGTCTTCAAAGCTGTCACGATCTTTACAGTAAAACAAACAGATAAACTTTAACTGTTCTCGAAAATCTTTCAGTACAGCATTATATTTCTGAGTGAGAATCCATACACTTATGTTTGCATGTCTGCCACTGAAGGCAAGTTCTGCTAATATGTTTCTCTTTTTGACAATGTCTTTCTCTGCAGAACAGTCATCAACTATGAACAATGTTGGCTGTCCTTCAAATTGCTTGTAAAAATATAGCAGGTAATCATTCAGTTTTTTCTCAGGGTCGACTAAGTATATGTTGTTGTCAGTCCAAATGAATGAACGGTTGTGATAAGCTTTGTTGTGTTTGATTGTTGGACAAAATATTACAATGTTTTCGAAATGATGAAGGTATCTTGTTTGTAAGAGGTTAAGAACAAATTCAGTCTTCCCACACGAAGTGGCGCCACAAAATAGGCCGCAATGTGAATCGTGCGTCATTAAGTCCATTTTAAAAACACAATATAATCTGTTTGTACAAAAACACTATGCTTGCCTTTCTGGTTATAAAAGGGGTTTCAAACTAACCACTCACACCGCAAGCCTTATAATAATGACTACGAAAAGCTTGTCTGGTTTTATTTTCTCCCTACTTGGACGTCAGTGACGGTGTGCGGTCTGTGATTTTAGACCGCACACCCAGAAGCTGCAAGGTCTAAAATCACAGATAGGTCCGCCATTATCATGTTGGTTGGGTAAACAGCACGCAACACAAATGTCCGTGATCTGGTTTCAATTTAAATGCATAACAGGACAAGGCAATGTCCGTGATCTGGTTCAAACTAACAACTCACTCCCCGATTTTCTCCTCGAGTGATCTAAAACACTTGTAAAACATGGTGGGGTGTATACTAAATTGAATAATTGATGTCTCTCCTGGGATTAAAGTTGTGGGTTTCAATTTAAAGGCATCACGCGACAGGGTAATAAATAACTGTATGAAAGGCTGATTGTCACCCACTGGAGCGAAAACAGGAAACCGTTTCACAACCAATTTTCAAGCCCAACTTTCTGAAATAGATGCAATCTTGTAAACTCACATGACTACACAACAGCTGTCTCTACCTACAGGTTATGACGGCAATAACTGCACCCAACAAAAATCCGGTTTCATCACGCGACAGTCTTGAGCACAAAGGCCGATTGTTCAACAGCGCAATGTCCGTGTGCGTCGAAGCAGTCACGATGCATGAAGTGAAAACTTTTCACAGATAAATTTTCACGTTGGATGTTTCATTTACGAACGACGTGGTGTTCCACATTTGGGAAATAACCTATATTAGAGATTTGTTCTATATTTTTGGTTTGCCCCAGAGTAAGAAAAATGACATAGTGGTTTAGTGACATACATTGAAGCGTTGACACAAAAAGGAATGCTAATTTGTTTTGTGTGTGCAGAGAGAGAGAGAGAGAGAGAGAGAGAGAGAGAGAGAGAGAGAGAGAGAGAGAGAGAGAGAGACACTATTTGGGCACAGAGGACTATTGTTTACAATGGTGGTATGAACAGGAAGTAGACACTATTTCTCAGGAAGGCCAACTCTGACAGCATTGAGTGGTGGGGTGTGGGGGTGTGTGTGTGTGTGGGGGGTGGGTGGGTGGTGTGTATTTCTCGGGAAGATATTTTAACTAGCCTTTTGTTTCCAAGGGGTTGGGGGACCTGACTGGGCAGATAAATCTGTTAAATGAATTTGGTCAAGTGCGTTTGTTTATTTACGGAAAGGATTAAATAAATCAATTGTTTCTTAAATGGGTGTCGTTGTATTCTCCTATATACTTTCTCTGTCATAGGCAGATTCGTAATCGAGCGCCAGCAGTAATCCTGGGGAGTTTATTTGGTTCATGTACTCAACGGTGTCATCAATTAACCTTATAGCTGTAGAGATTCTGCGACCTCTGATAAAACCTTTTTGGTCTTCGTGGACAATATCTCCGACTACGTTGGCCAATCTGAGAGCAAGACACTTTGCCAAGATTTTATTATCTGTATTTGCTAGGGAGATGGGACGCCAGTTTCTCAAAGTATCTCGACTTAGATTTTTCCCTTTATGTATTAGAGTAATGACGGCTTTGGTCTGTGAAGGAGACAAAGCCCCATTTTCAAAGGCCTTGGTCAAGGAGTCCACCACAAAATCCTTCAGGTGGACCAGGAATTCGCGCGAGCTTTTTCTAGTTTAAAAAAATAATTCGTATTTTTTTCGCCTTCTTCTATCCACTTTACTCGAGCACGGACTCGAGCGCTATTTGCAGTGCGCTGTTCAAAGATTTCAAGTTCATTCTTTGTTTTCTGACGCAGTTGCTGAATATCTATGTTGCTGGGATTATTGGCAAGTGCTATATCACAAGAATTCAGTCTGCTTTGTAAATCTTCTAATCTTTTGCTTTCCTTTCGTTTCTTAATTTGGAAAAAGTTTATACTGAGTTCACGTATTTGAATTTTTAATAACTCCCATTTTATTTGACTATCCGTTTCACCTGTGGTAACCTTAAAATTAGAGATTAATGCATTCATCATTTTGACGTACTGCTCATCTTTGAGAAGGCTGTTATTAAATTTCCAGTACCTGGGCCTCTAGTAACATTAGATATACAGTACTTTAAAGTGACACATCTATGGTCAGAGAAAGACACCGACTCATGCTCACAGGAGAGAATTCTGTCAAACACTTCATCAGAAGAAAGCGCGTAGTCTAACCGTCTAGCTTGAGCGTTTTTGTTCTTCTAGACCACGTAAACTCCGTCTGCTTTGGGTTCAGTAATCTCTATGTGTCGTTCAAATCACTGTTAATCAGAAAGTCATTAATGGAGGTAACGTTCTTCACTGAGTGCTTGTTTCCACTAATTATATCTTTACTGTTGTCTAGAACAGAATTAAAGTCTCCACACACCAAGACAGACTATATAGGATAATAATTCAAATGTTGTACCAGCTGCTCAAAGAAAGAAGCCTTGTTCCCTGAAGCCGGGGCATATACGTTGTGTATCATAAGTATGTTGTCATCAATAGACAATTCCAGAGACAATATTCTATCTGAGTGGTGCACGAGTTTTGTATCGTATACAAAATCTCTCCGCACTAAGATAACCTGACCCATTGAATGACTGCTAACACAACAGCAGAACAACCGACCACCCCATTCATTCTGCCACTCCTCCTTCACGTCGTCAGTGATATACGTTTCTTGTAAACATGCAATGTCCAATTTTTCTGTCTAAGAAATCGAAACACTACATTTCGTTTTCGCTTATTTCTAATTCCTCTTACGTTGAGCATTACAACATGAATATAGCATCCATAAACAATCTAACAATATTTGTTTGTTAATCTATTCATAATGATAATACTTTGAATCGCATCTCAGTCTCATAGTCCAGGGACGGGTGCGAGGTCCGGGCCGGGAAAGAACCACATATTCGACCAAATGTATTAGGTCAGGCCCTGTGCAAGAGACACGGAGTAGGACTCGGAAGTTTCAGTTGTTCCAGTCTCCTGACCGTCCTTTGCTGGCAGTAGAGTGCGTGCATTTTTACCTGGGGAATGAGGAGGGGAAATTGGATTCCGACCTCAGTCTTTTGTTAGGTGTTTCCGATCGGTGTCTTCGTTGGACAAGACTGATAAGCTTCGTTTGTTTTCATTTTTTTCTCGTGGCGACCTCTTTCCAGCAGCTGGCGACCTTTCTGTACACGCTGACCCACATCAGCACATACCAAAGCAGACAAAGCGGGCGGCACGAGATCGGTTTATGGGTCAGGGTCTGTTGGTGTCACGGCAGGGAATTTCACAATAGCGTCGGCAATGCCCGTGTCACTTACTTGTTCAGCTGTGTTTCCCTCGGGTGTCAGTTGAGCACACCTGCCCTTGTTTTCTCTGTGCCAACTCTGTGTGCAGCCACGACACACCACCTGATTAACGCAGTCATGAGTGTAGTGACCTGTCTGCAGGCAGTTGGAACACTTAATCTCGCGCGTTTTCAGTTCCTTCATTTCCTTGTAGAATAGAGAAATCCTGAAGGGGCCCAGCTGAAAACTACGCTCAAGTGAAACCGTCGGGACATCAATGTAAACAAACCGACGGCTGGTCAGGAAGCGGTTCAGCCTACCGTTGGTGTTACGGGCACGCTCATATGTGATAGAAGAGCGCCTGACACATCCGAGTCTGTCTAAGAGGGTAATAACCTCTTCGTCTGCTACACTGATGGGCATGTCCTGTATGTAGAGCCGTGTAGTCGGTGTTTCTGAGC
>BTPG01000007.1:19322516-19360016 GCA_036245525.1 Semisulcospira habei | reverse complement strand
TCTCTCTCTATCTCTCTACCTGGTTAAGCTTTTCACTGAGAGCGAAAAGTTTTACAGCACTTTGAGGAACAGTGTCGTCATTGAATGGCCCCGAATTGACTTGTTTAAATCCAGCCTTTCTTACGCGGGTGCCTATTTATGCAACTCACTTCCACCACATATACAGCAAACGAGACATCTTCCATTGTTTAGGACGAAAGCTTTTAAATACATCTCTGAGCAAACTTGAAAGAAACGTAGATAATATGTCCAAAAGAGCCATGTCAATGATTTCTTGTGGTCCTCCGTTTTGCACTTCTTAGCTTTTACATAATATCTATCTTTATAGTAGTGTTTTGCCTGCTCACTAAATTCCTAAACATGAGTAGCTGTATCATAAGTGTGCAGTAGTTTTCTATAAACACACTTTACATCGCACCTCCCCCCCCCCCAAGACCCTGTCATTTTACTGTGTGCGTGTGTGTGTAATCTTCAGCGACTTTGGAGCTTGTATCGGAATGTAAAAAAGTGAGCTGTAGGTGTAGCGCTTGTTTTGTGCTGTTAACATATTGTTTTAATGTTGCTTTTAATGTTGTAGTTTAGCAAGGACAAACATGAAAAGAGGCCTGTGCGCCTATTGTTTCCATCCTTGAGAAATAAAGTATCATTCATTCATTCATTCATTCATTCATTCATTCATTCATTCATTCATTCATTCATTCATTCATTCATTCATTCATTCATTCATTCATTTATTCATTCATTCATTCATTCATTCATTCATTCATTCATTCATTCATTCTCTCTCTCTCTCTCTCTCTCTCTCTCTCTCTCTCTCTCTCTCTCTCTCTCTCTCTCTCTCTCTCAAGTGTGTAAAAATGTTTCAAGAAACATTTTCATGCTGTCCAAACTGAAGCACTTCACTGACTTTGAAACCAGGAAATTACTAACAATAATATCTACGTACAGAAAGCAAAGCTTGCAGATAGTTGTGGCTGCGAAGATAATTGTTAGCAATACAGCGAGACTTACCTGTAAGGTGAAGCTGATTGCAAATTCTTACGAATTTGTTGTAGACCGGAACTAGTGCACTTGAGAAACGCGCTGCCTATCCCCTCAGTATTGAAAGACAGCTCATTACCATTGACGGAACCCCGGAACAAGTGACCTTACAACGAAGTGAAAGGGCAGGGTAGAGCACAGTGCTCTTCAACACAATGTGGGGTGGGCAAGTGCACTAGTTCCGGTCTACAACAAATTTGTAAGAAATTGCAATCAGCTTCACCTTACAGGTAAGTCTCGCAGTATTACTAACAATTCTTACTCATTTCCTGTATCCCGTCACTAAGTGTACTTGAGATTTGAGAGTAACAGTGGTAATGAGCGTAAAGGCTAAGTCGTGCTGAAATGACAAGCAGCCTTATCTAGGCTATTTCTTTGCCAGATACCTGTCCAACACCACCCGACATAAGGTGAGTTTCACACGCGGAACCCGGCAATAATAACGTCCATCCCGCAGCTTTCATGATGACATCTATGGAAGCACCCATATCTTTTGCTGCTGAGGCGCTGGCCAGTTTGGTGGACTGAGCAGAATAATGCACAGTGTCCACTTGTGCTCTCTTTTGAGTCCATTTTAGCCACCTGGCCACAGTATTCGAGCTTGGCCTGCTGTGCGGAGCGAGTATTGCAACAAACAAACCTGTTTCGTCCGTCAGCTCCAGTCTGTCTTTTTGTTTCAAATATTTTTAACATATGAATCACATACAAAGAACTGACTGTTGGAAAAGCATGAAATTCAATGGGTTTCTGATGTTTTCCTCTTATTGAATGTTTTAACAGCTTAGTTACATAAAATATACACTTGCGTTCTGACAAGTTAAGTGCCTGTTAGCAACATTTAGCGTTTGTAGCGTTTGGCACCTCTATCCAGAGAGCAAAGCAATAAGCATTACAAGTTTAGCGTGAGTTCATTGCCGATGACGTAAGTTTGTTTGGAGACACCCACGTCTTTAGCATGTGCAACACTACATTCACATTCCATGTGCTATGGTATTTGGGAAACACTGTTTTCTCTCAAAAATACCCTTTATGAATCTCTTAAACACTTCTGTAGACTCTAGCGGCACTCCATCTACACAAATAACAGCTGAGCGCTGACCCTTCTGTCGCCATAGCATTATACTTTATAGCACAGGTCATTGAGTGCCAATGATGCAAAAAAAAAAAAAAAAAAAAAAAGTAAAAATAAAAAAAATAAAAAAATTGACTGCCTCGGCTAGCGGCGGTGAGACATGATCCACAGATCTCTCACGCGCGTACCGTCTAGAAGGAGTGATGTATCCTTCATACAAGCGACAGGTGGCCAGTCGCCAGGATAACATGGTGATGTCGGTTGCATCTGAAGAAAATCCCTCTGTATCTATCTCTGACACCTTGCAAATGAGTAGTTTCAGTTTTTTTGCACAGAGGATGTCTTTGTGTCAAGTCGCTTGGTTGACATAACAAAATATCTCTTGCTGACAGCAGTACTGGTTTGCATTTGCATCAGCACTGGCCAGAAACACTCTGTTTTCGCCACGATGGTGCCGCTACCACTCCCCTGGCTTTGTCTTTGTTTATCTTTGCCGGGACCACCAGTAACAGACTCGACTGAAAGGGGAAAAACACATAGTACAATAACCCCAACCAAAGGAGAAAGCATCCCCAGTGAAAGCCCCAGGGTCTGGGAGAAAAGGTACATACTTGGGAAAAGAGCATTGATTTTGGGTGCAAACAGTTCAATATTCCACTCTGTGTCACTGTGCAACTGTCTAAACAGACGGTCTGCTATTACATTCTTGGTACCTGGTACGTGTGTTGCACTCAGCCACAGTCTCCTCTGATCACACCAGAACCAGACATCCCGAGTAACTTCATTTAGCAAACTCACTTTCATTGGGCCCATCTTGTTTACGCAAGCAACAGCCGTGGTGTTGTCTGTCAGGACACGCACATGTATGTCTATCATCTCTCGTATGAGCAATTTTATTCCCCAAAGAATAGCTTTCAGCAGTTTTTGTTTTTGTCATTTTCATTCCAAAGCCCCTTACAACAGCCCCCCCCCCCCCCCCCGGCCAGTCTGAAAAGTGAGTTGTTTGTTTCCAGCGTAACGGTAGGGTCTTCCCTCTGTAAGGGAGCTTTTGGTGTCCGATGTTATCACCCCACCATTGCAGCTCAAGAACCGCGTCTTGTGTTACAGGCATGATTTTCTCCCAGTTTCCTTTGTTTTCTTTGAGAGCTCGGGATTTCTTTTGTTTAAAGGCCCTATAATAGGGAGGACCTAGGAGTACTTGAAAAAACTGCTACCATCAGCCAAATGACAGAAGCTACTGCTCTAATTTTGGCTACTGGTTTTTCTCATTATTTTTGAGCACGTTTCGCTCAGTTTTTGCTTACGTTCGTTCGACAGTATCACCGACATGTCGATAGAGTCGATCACAAACCTCAAGAATGTAATCTCTTGCGTGGGTAGGAAATGAGATTTGTCCCGTGGACCGTGAAACCCACTGCATCAAACAGTTGAACCGTATCAATAACATTTTGAACTGTGTCCTGTTTTGTCGTGCCCACCAAGAGGATGTCGTCAATGAAGGATATGATTGAATGATTCAAATCATGTAGCCTTGCCAGGATTGGTTTTGTGAGTTTTGTAAACTTCCTGGATATCGGGCCAAGGCCCACTGGCGATGCTTGGAAACAATAAAATTTGTCTCTCCTGTGAAAATTTACTGGTATTCAGTTCGGCATATACAGAGACGGAGTAGTACGCATCTCGAAGATCAAGCGATGCAAAATAGCAGTCCTTAGTGACAATATTAAGTTCATTTTTTTTCTATTTTGTCATTTTTTCAATTTGTTATCTATTTTTTAAAAATTGTTTAAATTTTTTTATGCTAAATTTAATTAAACCTGGTTAGACGAGTCACTTTTCAACTCTGTTTTTCTATTAAGACATGCGAAATCTACACATTATAGCTACTGGTAGGTCTTACAATGACTGAGTGGGGTAAACATAAAAACTTACTGCTATTATAGCTGAGTGGGAAATAAACTTAGGAAGTTACTGTTCATGTTACTTTCTAGAATAACATGATTTTACTTGCCAACTAACTTCAAAGATACCTACAACTTACAAGTAATTTTGAAGTTAGTTGTCATAAGTTATTTAAAGTGACTTAAAACAAGTTCTTACAAGAACCTACACATAAGAACTTGTAAGTTCTTGACCCAAGTCATTAAGACACTCGGACAGATTTCCCAAGTCACAAGGACAATAAAAAACCTTTTTTTCTCAGTAATACTCTGGTGGTGGAGCGGATGGCGTCAAATAGGCAGGCGCGAAAGGTATGACATCTCTTTGCGAAGAGTATGACAAAAATAATGGATTACCAAAACCTATCGTTAATTGCTTATAAGTCCTTGAACCTTTTTCACAGTTTCTTCTATGCCTATCTTTTTCCCTTCCTCTAAAAATGATTTCTTTAGTTCTTCAACATTCGCGGATTGACTCTGCATTTTATTTTGAATTTCTTTTGTTGTTTGTAATTGGTCAAATCATCTTGCACTCTCTTAAATTCATGATCGTCAATTTTATTATCGTCTAAAGCCTTACTTATAATAAGTTTCATATTGCTCAGCTTAGCTCCAGTGAGCATACTTAATGCTTCAAGCTTCTGTAACTTTGTATGAAATCTTTTGTTAATGGCTTCCAAACCAAAGCATGCCACACCTGCGGCAGCACCAACACCTTCAATAGCAATTCCTATGACACTTCCAACTCCAGTGGCAAACAGAGCTAAACCAATGACAGATAATCCAGCTGAAACCACACCCACAGCCATTGATGTGTTGTGTACAGAATTGAAAACTGTTTTATATTGTCTTTTACACCTGGAGTATTTTGCCTGTTCTCCTTCAAAATACTTCAACGCTTCTGTAATATTCATTAAACGGAATGAGTCTGCCTGTAATCTTTCGTCATGCACAATAGGCTCAAGCGGTTCAGGTGGTATTTATGGATACAGTGCTACCATTTTTTATGACAAATATTTTTTTTATTATTTAATCAGTGATTACATTTTGCAACTCGTCAAAAGTATACAATTTGCCGGCATGAAACTTAGAAAAACAAAAGTTATTTTGTCTACTAATATCTTGACAGCTGGAATATTGTTCGAAACCTCAATATTATTATCACTTTTTTCTAATGGCAATAAAGACCTTTGATGATTCTGTCACTGTGTTATCCCATGTAAGCTTTATTCCCTGTGCTATATCTGCCTCTTTCGCAGAAGATACAGATCTCATAATAATTTCAAATACTATTGTTGCTTCTCTTGCGATGGAAAGTTTGATGGTGCAAACACGACCTTTCCATCAGATCTTCCCTTCCTATGCGTAAGAAGATATCGTCTTTTTTTCGTATTCCTGTATTTTCAGTTTTCTCTGCTATAATTGTCTTGTGTAAAACTTGGAACAAGACTCACAATCAAAGGTCCAGAGTTAACAACTTTTCTGAACACTAAGGCTCCTTCATCATCAGTGTATACATAAGGACTAATAAATTCCAACTTTATATCCCAGTCAATTGTGGGTGCTGGAGGTGGCACAGGCGAAATTACCCATTTATTACCCACATGTATTAAGTCGTAGGGCGCATTATTTACAGGCGGAGTAGGAACAGTGACATCACGCAGCTGACCAAGTTTAGGAATCGGTCTCTCTGTTCCATCCTTCATGTCATCAATTACTTTCCGCTTGTACATACCAAAAGAATTATGTTCAAAACCATATACCTCTCCGATTTCCCCCTCTTTTTCAAAATCCTGTACATCTGCCAAATCTTTTAGCTCTGTTACAGGACACGCAACTGGTATGATTCTCACCTTTGGACCAGCACTCATTTTTATAAACAAAAATAAAATTATTTAACTTCCAACACAACATAAAAATCATGCATCACAACTGGTTTGTCATCCTGATTAGTTACATATAAGCACAATGATTCAAAGAAACTTGTGCGTAATTTTTTTAACTGTGAATTAGGAAATCTAACAACTACATTTTCACAATAAGGAGCAGTTCCAGTCGACACACATTTTAACAATGTCGAAGGCTTTCCATTGTGAAGATTATCAGTAGTGCTTAGTTCTTTCAAATGAACATTTAGCACTGTGTGTACTGACAAATGAACAGGATATCTGCCAGTTATTCTTGATTTTTTTGGTGAAAGTAGACGCCCGACTGGCGATGTCCAATCTTCATCTGGATGTATTATTTTTTTTTACCTAAAAATCCAAGTAATAATAAAAGACTAATTGATAAAGAAAAGTTTCCATTTTTCAGAAATTCAATTGAAACAAGTAAATTAGCTGGGTTTAAAGTTGCTTTAATTTTAAATTCATTTTGAAGCCATTCAGCTAAAGTACAAAAGTCATAATACCCAGCTCGTAAAATATCACCCTTTTCTAAACCATCAAGAGTTTCACTTACAGAATAATTTTTGTCATCTGTTACATTAAACCACTTTACAGTGTAGAACATTTCATGGATGGCTACAGCCTTGTTACCATCACGATTATCGATTCCATTAGTTAACCACACTGGTTTGCTTGTGTCATTATTTGATAAGGTTATAAACATTTTTATTATCGCATAAAAAAAGCATAATGGAATTTAAATCACCAACAATTGCCACTGTAAATGCATTTCAATTTAATGTGGATGCAAAGTACAATGTCGCACCAACTTATGATCAGAAAATAATTCAACTAAATCAGCTCGATATAGCTTTGTCAGAAGCCAGATTTATTTCAAGTGAAAGTACCAAATCCCTATGATAATTACCTAAACCCTCCAATAACAGATGATGCAACTGCAAGAAAGTGGTCTTCAAGCCCACTACAGATGTTTCAAAACCAACTTAACTTTGCTATACTATGCTCAACTACTGGCTGTGGGGTTTCTTTTACAGACCATTTGAATCACCCAAACAAACTGATTAAGTCTGTCTATCATTTCCACACATATTACCAGCTTAGAAGAATACTGTCAGAACTCCATACCCCACTGCCCACTGAATCCAGTTTTAATCAGTTTAACAATCCCATGGATTTGAAAGCATTTGAACGGATCTCTAATGAATTTAACATCAGTACAAAGTATGACTTTACACAAAAACTTGATGATCACCATGGCATGGGTACATTGTATTATGCTGAGAGTCACAGACAATACCCTCAAGATTACTGGCCTCCCTACTCTTCATTCTCATCAAAATCCGAAGTCTGGTTAGGATCAATAGAACAGAAACAGTCTAATGCATGGACCACATTTATTTTAGACAGGAGTGACGGATTTACTCAAGCAGGAGTCGAACGCATTAATGAGTCTATCAGAATGTATGTGTGGTGTATACTAGGAGCACAAGCTCAAACAAAATCAAACATTTTAAATGGGAGTGGGAAATTTGAAGCACAAAAACAGTTTCTTGCAAACCTAGAAGACTCGATCAACTCAGTTGTTGATCTCCCATCAAGCATACAACACTACCAAGACGTTCTCAGATATGCCAGATCAAAAGTTGACTTTGTAGTTGGTATCGGGTTATACATGTTACCATCAGACCTTCAATTCCAAATGGGGACAATAACAAATTATAATAATGAAATAGTTGCTGCTGGACGTGATCAGAAATTAGGACACAATCAATATGTAAACTTGAGCCCAACAAATACACATAACTTGGGTCCAGCAACCACACATAGCTTAGGTCCAACAAGCAAACATTGCTTGCACCAAAAGTCACCACATGTGCAAAAAACATTAGTAACATCATCACCTGTACAGACAGTAACAGCCCCATCCCCGACCCCGACACTGACACTGACACCCGTACAACCAGTAACAGAAGCCCCGGAACAGTCATCAGTTAACACACATGAGTCAGAGAGAACTGCATTGGTAATAGGCCTTACTGGATTGGGGAAACTACTTCTTTACCTGTTTCATTAAATATCCAACGATTAATCCTCCTACTGTCACTAAAAAGACCCATACATGCTCCGCCATAAACCCGACTACCTTTCCTGCAGTACTGATCAACCAACTGACTACACTTCCTATTATGTCAGGCAAAGCATCCATTGCTTTCACTGCCAATTTCTGAAGCAAGTCTGATATGTGTGACAGTTGTTTCTTTACCCACGCCTGTAGATCTTTTGGGTCAGTCGGAGCCGGTGCTGGAGGTGCCAGTGGAGCTGGATTACCACCGCCTCCGGCTACAGCTAACACAACAGTACTGATAATAAATCCAAGAGCAGTAATTAAACTTGCAATAGTGATACCCTGCTCTCTGAAAAGTGTTTTCAATCTCTCAGCCAATGTTGTGTCTTCATGAAGTATTTTTTGAATAGTTTCTCTAATCCTGTTGACCTGTGTTTTCAGTTTTTCTTTTCCAATTTCAATCACTTCTAATCACGTGGATCTTTCTATTTGCAAATCATTTAATCCGTGTTGTATTCTTTCTTTTATTTCAATGTCATCATTCTCATCATCAGCTTTACCTAATTTTTCTTTTTCTCTTTCTATGTGATTATCAAGCTTGCCTAGTTTGGCTACATTATTCACAAGCTCACCTCTGATTGACTGCAGTGATTTATCCAACCCCATAATTTCCCGCATTGTCAAAGGAGAATCACCCATTGTATTTATTACCTCATTTATTTGCCCTTCTGTAAATGAAGTTTTGTGTATTACCTTGTCTGCTATTTCTGGAAGCCTTTTTACTTCAGACATTTCAATTTCTTGTCCCATTGGCAAACTTGTTTGCACGTCATGAAGAGCACTAGCAATTCAAGGTGGTAACTTTTTATCTCCAATACCAAGTTGATGCAAGGCGCCAACACCACCTTCACTTTTGATTGTACTTAAAGCTCTAAACTTGCCAGGGTCTCTTTTGTTAGTCAATTGTACTTTTCCTTTGTCAACAGTGTTTAAATATAAATGAACTTTTTCATATTCAAACTGATTAGGATCTATTTTATCTGGGCGGTCACCAACACTATCATAAAATGAGTTCACTTTGTCTTTTAACATTTTGTGATACATACTAGAAGTATTTACCATTCCAGTCATATCTGTTGCACCAGTATCATAGCCATTCATGTCATCCATTTCAAAATCTTCATGACCAAATCCTCCTGCTGCCATTGTTTTTATTAATTTAACTTTCTTGATTAATAAAATGACATCATCCTATGGATCAAAGTTAGAACCATACAGAAAACTACGTGAGCCTCTTGGTGTTAAGGGCTTTAGACAATCAATTGTTGTCACAAACAATCCTAGCACCATAGATCAAAACCAAACTCTTACTGTAAAGTTTCCAAACCTAGGTCCCAGTGACCTTATTGTTCCTGGCACTGCGCACCTTGCATTTAATATTGAACTTTCATCAGAATCAGATGACAAAAGAACACTAGTTGACAACCTAGGCAGAGCAATTATTAAAACTATTAAAGTTAAACTTGAAGGTCAGGAAGTGTTTAGTCTTGACGATGCTGATGTATTCTACTGTTACAAAGATCTGTGGCTTACTCGAGAAGAAAGAGAAGACCGTATTTATCAAGGCATACAGTCTGATAATGTTGCCAAACTCAGAATCAATGCATCAGATAAATCAACAACAGAAGCCAAGGACGTTATTGTGGCAGAAACATATGGAAATAGATTTTGCATTCCACTTGAATTTGAAATCCTAACAGCGCATTTACCTTATTACCAAGGAGCACTGAATGACCATCTTAGTTTTGAACTAATTTTCAATGACTACTCCAAAGTTATTAAATCAACTGACACAGATGCAACATACAAGATCTCTAACATCTCTTTGGAATATGAAATTGTCACACATTCTCATTTAGCTACTCTAATTCAAAATCAGTATCAGTCAAGACTATCAATTTATTATGATTGTGTGATAAGACACAGTTTGATTCATAAAGACAAAAGCAATCCAATGTGGAACATCAACTTGAACAAACCTGCTAGGTGACTGAAAGGCATTCTTATGTTGTTTGTTAAACCGGCGAGTCCATATGGACGGGATTCAGAAAAATTCTATAATCCAAAGATTACTCATTTGTCTTGTACTATTGAAGGGCGCCCTAATCAAGTGTATGCTTCGGGTATGCTACCTTACCAACACTATGACGAGATCCTAAAATATTTTGCAGGTGGAAGGCTTAGAGAAAAACCAGCAAACATGGCATCTAAAGATCTGCATCTGTATGATGTAAGAATTGCTCAATACCTGACAGACAAGTATGCACTGTGGCTAGACCTGCGTAGTACAGACGATGACTACCTACATGGGTCAGGTCGTACTGTTGAAAACGGCAGTGACGGAATTACAATCCAAATACAAAAAAAGACTGAAACCGCTGGTGCAATAAATATATATTTGTATCTGATTTATAACGCCCAACTCAATATTGCAGAAAGCAGACTAAGTGGACACTTGTATTAAAATTATATTGTGTTTTAAAATGAACTTGATGACACTTGACCCACACTGTGACTTGTTTTGTGGCGCCACAGGCTGTGGAAAAACTGAATTTGTTCTTGACCTCTTACAAACAAGATACATCTGTCATTTTGAAAACATTGCGATATTTTGTCCTACTATCAAACACAACAAAGCTTATCACAACCGTTTATTCATTTGGTCTGATCATAACATTTATTTAGTCGACCCGGAGAAAAAACTGAATGACTACCTGCATTATTTTTACAAGCAATTTGAAGGACAACCAACTTTGTTTATTGTTGATGACTGCTCAGCAGAAAAAGATATTGTTAAGAAGAGAAACACTCTAGCAGAACTTGCCTTCAGTGGCAGGCATGCAAACATCAGTGTCTGGATTCTCACTCAAAAATATAATGCTGTACTGAAAGATTTTCGTGAGCAGTTAAAGTTCATTTGTTTGTTTTACTGTAAAGATCGTGACAGCTTTGAAGATTGTCTCAGAGAAAATGATGTCATCCCCAACAAACATGAACGAGACGATGTAAAATAAAACTGAAATCGACTAAGCATCTAAAACTTATTTTAAAGACAGATCAGCCCGCAGGGTATGGATTAGTAAATTAATTTATACTTATGGTTTGTCAATAAAAAATGACAGACAGATAAAGCGGGCGAGCGTTGATATCACAGAGAGCTTCAGAGGCGTTGTGCATTTTAATGGCTTAAAAACACAAGTCAGACACCCATTTAAGCCTTTGTTAAAACTCTCAACACCAACAAAGATATATATGGCATTTAATGTAACTTTTGGATATTCTAATTGTCCACCAGGTTATGATTACAAGACTGTTGATCTTAAGACACAAGATTTTATAGTTTATGATGCTGTGACTGGTTTGAGAGTATGTGTTTACACATATTCTACCATCTAAGAAAACAGCATGATTATATTGAATTTGTTACTGTCAATAAAGTGATATTACACCTGCAGCATGAGCAGAACAAGACCTTAAGACACATACCAGGGAAGTGGATGATTTGTTGGTGAGTGAACAATATAAACTAAATTTGCTTATTATAGGGATTACAGTCAATAAAGTGGTATTACACAAGGTGTAAGTTTTTCTATTTATTATTTTGTCAGACAAATAAAAATGACGGACAATGCCCATAGCTCACCAGGCTTAAGAAACGTGTTTCACACAACAGACTTGCCTATATCCAACACTTACAGTGTCTATGAATCGATAGAAAGGTCTTTTTCTGTCAAACAAGATAATCTTCTTTCTGGTAGTGTAAAGATTCAGATTGTTGCGAAAATAGTATTTACCAGGGTAGATGGTGAAGTGATTGTATTGTATATCTCAACAAGACAACACACAGTTAATTCGAGAAGAGAATTGGAAAAAGTGTTTAGAGAAAGACTGTTGCCTGACTTTCTCGAAGCAATCGACAGAGCAAAAATGCAGGGGTCTGGTTGGCATGAAGGTCATGTACATGAACTACAACTGAAGCAGTCAACATATCATCCTATATTAGGCAAATCATGGCTGCCACTACCAACTGAGGTTGCAGACAAAAAGGCTGTAGTGAATATTCAGAATAATGATAATTTCTGTTTTATGTGTGTGTGCTTGCTAAACTACACTTTGTAAAAACAAAACCTGAGCGTGCATCTAACTATACCAAATTTGTAAATAAACTCAACTTCAGTGGTATAGATTTTCCTGTTAAGGTGGAGGACATAGGTTTGTTTGAAAAAACTAAATCCTGGGATATCTGTGAATGTATATGTATGGGATAATGAGACTGAGAACAAGTTACAACCAATTAGAGTATCACCAATTGCCCTGACCTAGGGACAGTCAGAAGATAAGCATGTTGACATGTTACTAATAAGCTCAGGCTCCGGTGATAACTTTCACTACACAATTATCAGAAGTATGTCAAGACTAATTCATCATACAACAAAACATGATGGTAAACAGGAATTTTGTAAAAAATGTTTACAGAGGTTTTCCTCTATTATAGTAGCACACAAACATGTCCAGCACTGTAGGTCACCTGAAGACATTCAAACAATACTGAGGTATCCAGATCCTGGTAGCAAGGTATATTTTAAGAACTATGGGAATCAGCAAAAGCTGCCGTTTGTAGTGTATGCTGCTTTTGAATCACAGTTTGTACCATATGATGGTCCTGTTCCAGAATCATTACCAAAGACTGTAAAATTGAGTGACCAAGTGGTGTGTTCTTTTGGATAATTATATTCTTGTTAGGTCAGACAGTCAGCATACAGAACCCGTTATCTACAGAGGTGAAAATGCAGCAGCTGAGTTTTTAACAGAAATGAGACAACTGTATAGCCTGGTAGTACAGTATTTGGAAATGTGTCAGATGCCTTTGGTGATGGCAGAAGATGATGAACTGAATTTTAATACAGCGGAGACATGTTGGATTTGTGAACAAACTCTGGGAGGTTGTGAACAACTTCTGAAGGGCGATAAAGTTCGTGACCATGACCACATAACTGGACATTACAGAGGTGCTGCACATGGTGATTGCAACTTAAAACTAAAAATAGATCCCAAGGTATACAAACTGCCTATCTTTTTTCCACAATCTCAAGGGGTATGATTCACACATTATCATGCAGGCTGTAGACGAGTCTTACAAAAAAATTAGTTGTATTGCCCAGACAACTGAAAAATACTTGACTTTTAGGTTAAGACAAATTAGCATTTTATGACTCCATGCAACATTTGTCTTTAGGGCTTGCTAGTCTGGCGGAAGGACTGACTGAGTATCTAATAACAAGTAAATATTTGAGCCTGAGTTAATCAAGAAAGGTGTCTATCCATATGAGTACATTGATCACTGGGTTGTGTTTGAGGAAAGGAGACTACCTCCAAAAGAGGCATTTTATTCTACACTAAATGGTAAAGGAATTTCTGACTCTGATTACAAGGATGCCCTCGATGCATGGGAAAAACTAGGGTGTGAAACGATTGGTGACTACCATGACCAGTACTTGAAAGCTGGCGTTTGTTTGCTAGCAGACGTATTTGAAAGTTATTGTGAAAAGGGTTTGTTACACTACAGCCTTGACCCAGCTTGCTACATAACTAGTCCTGGCATGACATGGGACGCATTTTTGAAATCCAGCAAGATATCTATAGACCTGTTGTCTGATCGTACGATGGGTGAAATGGTGGAACGTGGTTTGAGGGGAGGTATTAGTATAGCCGCAAACAACTATGCCAAAGCCAACAACAAATATCTTGACGACTTTGTCCCCTCAAGGTCAAGGTCATTCATTACATACTTGGACGCTAATAACCTTTATGGATTTGCAATGTGTGAGTTATTGCCCTTGAAAAACTTTCGTCTACATGATTTGTCACAGTGTGATATACAAAAATTAACAAACAAAATTATGAATTATGATCAGAATCATAATAAGGGTTGGATCTTTGAGGTAGACCTGGAGTACCCACACCATCTACATGATTACCACAATGATTATCCATTAGCTGTGGAGAAAATGAGTTTAACAGGAAAAAAAGAAGACACCAAACTTGTGCCAAATTTGAATGACAAATTTAATTACATATGTCACTATCGATTGCTGCAGTTTTACATCAGGCATGGGTTAGTACTAAAGAAAGTTCACAGAGGTATTAAATTTGATCAAAGTGCTTTTATGAAAGATTACATAATGAAAAAACACAACCCTCTGTGCAAGAGATGGCAACACTGCATTTGACAAAGACTTCTTTAAGCTTATGAACAATGCCTGTTTTGGTAAGACGATGGAAAATCCTCATAACGCAAAGATGTGAGACTGGTTACAACTGAATCAGGTGCAATTAAACTTACAGGTAAGCCACAGTACACAGGGTATAAATAGTTTCATCCTTCATTGTATGCAGTGACACTCAATAAAAAGATTGTTAAACTGGACAAGCCAGTATTTATAGGTATGGCAATTCTTGAGTTATCAAAACTGTTGATGCTTGAATTTTATTATGATTACTTCAAACAAAAGTATCCTGAGTGTCGTCTGCTATACACTGACACTGACTCTATGATCATAGATGTGCCTACTGAAGACTTTATGAAGACATGAAAACAGAACTGCATATGTATGACACGTCTGATTATACTAAGGATCACCCACTGTACAGCACACAAAACAAAAAAGTGCCTGGTAAGTTTAAAGATGAACTGAATGGTGTGCCAATATTTGAGTACGTTGGACTGAGGTCAAAAATGTATTCTATACTGCACCAAAAAGGCAGTCAGTCCAAAGCTAAAGGTATAAAAAAAAAACAGCGATAAAAAATACAGACATTCGACATGAACATTACAAGCAAGTATTAGATGGAGAACTAATGCCTGATTATCCAAACAAGACACTGAGGTCAAATAGACACAATATTGGAATGATCCAAACACATAAGAAGTCACTTGCAGTTGGAGACACAAAACGAGTGTTTCACACTAAGGAAAAGGCTTATGCACCTGGGCATTATGCGCTTAAGTTATCTGAAGAAATAGCTGATGAACTGGTTGATGAACTAATCGATGAATTAGTTGATGAAATGGTTAAAACTGTGTAACAGTGTCTGGGGGAATAATTTGTAATTCTTCTCTAACAAATGCCCTCTGAGGTGCAGGCTCATACAGATAATAAATTGATGCATTAGCACCAGGAACTATTTTTTTTATATTGTGGACAGATGTAGACCATATTGGATCAGTTGCCCTAAGTCTGACATCATTCTCGGCCTTGCCAAGTTGATACAAATATCTTACCTGTTTTGTAAACAAGCTTGTGTCTGGAGGTGTTGTTTTTATTTCTGACCCTGATGGCATTGTTTTTAATTTAATAGCATCAGCAGGTTTTAAATGACCTTCATTATTCATTGCTTTTATCACAGATGGTAATCTCTTAACCCACTCAGTGTTATGTGCGTCATGCTTGAGTTCCTTAGAATACTGAAAGCTGAAAAGTCTCTCCGATAATTGCTTGTTAAAGTTTTCAACAATTGCCTGTGATCTCTGTACACCTGGTATGCCTCGCTGCACTAGCACTCCATGCTTTGCAAATAATTGATTAACGGCACCTTTAAATTCAGATCCGTCATCGACTTGCACAAGCCTAGGTATTTTAAAGGGTCTCGACTATATATTTGTGTTAACACAGTGGCTACCTTGGTAGCTTTCTTGTCAGTTATGGGTTCGGCGTCCTTGTACCTTGAAGCTATGTCAACAACAGTCAGTGCATATTTGTATCGCTTCTTTCTTATTGTATCGTGTGGCAGGAACAGAAGATCCATTTGATGGGTGTCATTAGGGGTAGTATTTACAAAATGAGGTCTTGTTAATTTTCTTGGAGCAGGTAAATATATTTGCCAAATTGCCTGTTTTTGTAGCCACTGTTTTATTTGTTCGAGTGTAACATCCCCACCAACAGGGGCATGTAATTTTTCTATTGCTGTATTCCCTTTCCATTAACCAATAGGGGAGTAATATATTTTTGATAGTTTAGCTCCGACGTCGGTCATTTTTTCTAGCAATAAAAACTCCTGTAAAATATACTAATGTCATTCCTACTAGAACAAAAATTATTTCTCCATTTCTTTGTTCTGGGTTTGGCTGGTAGTAGTTGCTAAGTTTTGGTTGTGGGATGGTCATGTCTTTGCCAGTAACAAGAAAATATTCTTTGATTGCGTCATCGACATTTGAAAATGTATGCTGTGCATGACCTTCAAGCCTGAGTTTTTCATTGATGAAATCAAGTTTCTCTATTCTTTGCTTCTCATAGTCTTGTTGGGCTTGAGCAAGTTTTTCAGATGCCTCATTGTGATGCTTCATTTCTTCTGCAGATTCCTCTCTACCCATTTTTGAAAAGAGATAGTTTGATCCACTAAATGCAAGTGCGTTAACAACAGCCCCGCCAATCATAATAGCTATAGTTGCCATACTTTTTATTTACTTAGATATATTTTCTGGAATAATTCCTTGCTTGATGAGAAAGTCTTTTGTTGCAATTGACGCTGTTACAACAGCTACTAACAAAAAAAAAAAAACCAACAACAAACCCAAGTAACCTTCCAATACTTAATGATAATGAATACTTACTACCTTTTGGAAATTCCAATGTTACAAGTAAGTTAGCTGGATTTAAAGTTGCTTTAATTTTAAATCCATTTTGTAGCCATTCAGCTAAAGTACAAAAGTCATTATATCCAGACTGTAAATAAACACTGGTACTAATGCCATCAGCTAAAAACTAACTTGTACCATCTGTTACATTCAACCACTTTACGGTGTAGAACATTTCATGGATAGCTACAGCCTTGCTACCAGCACGATTATCAATCCCATTAGTTAACCACACTGGTTTGCTTGTGTCAAGATTTGTTAAGGTAATAAACATTTTATTATCTCATAAAAAAGAACATGATGGAATTTAAATCACCAACAAGCATCACTGTAAACGCATTTCAATTTAACGTGGATGCCAAATACAATGTTGCACCTACTTATGAACAAAAAACAATTCAAATAAATCAGCTCGATATAGCTGTGTCAGAACAAGATCTATTCCAAGTGAAAATACCCAACCCCTTTGACCATTACTTAAACCCTCCAATAACAGACGGTGCTACAGCAAGAAAGTGGTCATCAAGTCCACTACAAATGTTTCAAAACCAACTCAACTTTGCTATACTGTGTTCAACTACAGGGTGTGGTGTTTATTTACAGACCACTTGAATCACTCAAACAAGCTGATTAGGTCTGTGTATCGTTTTCACACGTACTACCAGCTTAGAAGAATACTGTCAGAACTACATACCCCTCTACCAACTGAATCCAGTTTTAACAGGTATAACAACTCCATGTATATGAAAGCATTTGAACATATATGTAATGAATTTAACATCAGCCCCCGGTATGACTTTACACAAAAACTTGATGATCACAACTGCATGGGTACATTGTATTATGCTATGAGTCACAGACAATACCCTCAAGATTACTACCCCGGTTACACTTAATTTTCATCAAAATCACAAGTGTGGTTGGGCTCAATAGAACAGAAGCAGTCTAATGCCTGGACCACATTTATTTTAGACAGGAGTGACGGATTTACTCAAGCAGGAGTCAAACGCGTAAATGAGTCTATCAGAACATATGTGTGGTGTTTACTAGGAGCACAATCACTAACACAATCGAATATTTTAAATGGGAGTGGAAAATTCGATTCACAAAAACAGTTTCTGGCAAATCTAGAAGACTCAGTAAACTCAGTGGTTGATCTCCCATCAAGCATACAACACTACCAAGACGTTCTCAGATATGCGAGATCAAAAGTTGACTTTGTAGTAGGCATCGGGTTATACATGTTGCCATCTGACCTTCAACTCCAAATGGGGACAATAACAAATTATAATAACAAAATAATAGTTGCAGGTCATGATAAAAAACTCTGTCTCAATCAAACAGTAAACTTGGGGGCAACAACAGCGCATGTACAATCATTAAAACCATTACAGACGGTTACTTCCCCTGCCCCAGCCCCGACAGTAATGCAAGCTGTAACACCATCACCATCACCAAACACACATGAGTCAGAAAGAACAGCATTGGTAATAGGCCTAACTGGATTAGGGGTTTTACTTCTTTACCTGTTTCATTAAATAACCTGTGATTAACCCTTCTACTGTCACCAAAAAGACCCACACATGCTCTGCCATAAACCCGACTACCTTCTCTGCAGTACTGATCATCCAACTGACAAGTGAGCCTATAATACCAGGCAAAGCATCTATTGCTTTCAGAGCCAATTTCTTAAGCAAGTCTGATATATGTGACAACTGTTTTTTTACCCACAACTGTAAATCTTTTGGGTCAGTTGGGGCTGGTGGACTTGGTGGAGGCGGAGAACCACACCAACCCCGGGTCCAGAGACAGCTAACACAACAGTACTGATAATAAATCCCAGAGCAGTAATTAAACTTGCAATTGTGATACCCTGTTCTCTAAAAAGTGTTTTCAATCTCTCGGCCAGAGTTGTGTCTTTGTGAAGTATTTTCTGAATAGTTTCTCTAATCCTGTTGACCTGTGTTTTCAGTTTTTCTCTTCCAATACTAATCACTTCTAAAATTCCTGATCTTTCTATCTGCAAATCATTTAATCTGTGTTGTATTCTTTCTTTCATTTCTGTGTCAAGATTCCCATTGTCTGCGGTAGCCAGTTTCTCTTTTTCACGTTCTATGTGTTTATCAAGCTCACCCAGTTTGACTACGTTATTTACCATTTCACCTCTAATTGACTGTAATGATTTATCCAAGCCTATAATCTCTCGCATTGACAAAGGTGGGTCGTCTATTGTTTTCATAGCGTCATTTATTTGACCTTCAGTAAATGAGGTTTTTTGTATTACCGTGTTTGCTATTTCTGGCAGTCTTTTTACTGCTGCCATTTCAATTTCTTGCCCCGTTGGTAATCTTAAATGCGTGTCGTGAAGGGCACTAGCAAGATGCGGCATCAACTTCTTACTAGTACCAACACCAAGGTAACGCTGCAGTGCTGCCTCACCACCTACATCAGTTTTGATTGTACTTAAAGCTCTAAACTTACCTGAGTTGGTTTTATGGGTTAGATATACTTTTCCTTTGTCAACAGTATTTAAATATAAATGACCCTTGCCATCAAGTTCAAACTGCTTAGGATCTATGTTGTCTGGGCGGTCACCAACATGTTCATAAAATGAGTTTACTTTGGTTTCTAAATGTTCATGATGTAAACTGTAAGTATTTCTTGTACCAGTCATTTCAGTCCTATCTGTCATATCTGTTGTATTACCAAAATCATACATGTCATCTATTTCAAAATCTTCATGATTAAATCTTCTTGCAGCCATCATTTTTATTAAATTAATATTTTTGATTTTTGCATAATAAAATGACACATTCTTACGGATCAAAGTTAGACCCATACAGAAAACTACGTGAGCCTCTTGGTGTTAAGGGCATTAGACAATCAATTGTCATCACAAACAATCCAAGTACCATAGACCAGAACCAAACTCTTACAGTCAAGTTTCCAAACCTAGGGCCCAGTGATGTTATTGTTCCTAGCACTGCACGCCTAGCATTTAATATTGAACTATGATCAGATGCAGACGTGAACAGAACACTAGTTAACAATCTTGGCAGAGCAATTATAAGAACTATTAAAGTAAAACTTGAAGGACAGGAAGCGTTTAGTCTTGACGATGCGGATGTGTTCTACTGTTACAAAGATCTTTGGCTTACACGAGAAGACAGTATTTACCAAGGCATACAGTCAGATAACATTACCAAACTTAGAATCGATGTCAGAGACAAAACAACCACAGCAGCCAAGGATGTTATTATGGCTGAAACATATGGAACCAGGTTTTACATTAGACTGGACAACAAATTAGCATTTTATGACTCTATGCAACATTTGTCTTTAGGGTTGGCTAGTCTGGCAGATGGACTGACATCGTTTCCAATAACAAGTAAATATTTTGAGCCAGACTTGATCAAGAAAGGTGTGTATCCGTACGAGTACATTGATCACTGGGTTGTGTTTGAGGAAAGGAGACTGCCACCAAAAGATAAATTTTACTCTACACTTAATAGTAAAGGTATTTCTGACTCTGATTACCAGCACGCTCTTGATGCGTGGGATAAATTAGGATGTCAGACGATTGGTGACTACCATGACCAGTACTTGAAAGCTGACGTTTGTTTGCTAGCAGACATATTTGAAAGTTACCGTGAAAAGGGTTTGTTGTGCTACAGTCTTGACCATGCTTGCTACATAACTAGTCCTGGCATGACATGGGATGCATTTTTGAAAACCATTAAGATATTTATAGATCTTTTGTCTGATCGTATGATGGGTGAAATGGTGGAATGCGGAGTGAGGGGTGGGATTAGTATTGCCGCGAACAATTATTCCAAAGCTAACAATAAATATCTGGACGACCTTGGGTTTGACCCATCAAGGTCAAGGTCATTCATTACGTACGTAGACAATTTGTATGGATACGCGATGTGTGAGTTATTGCCCTTGAAAAAATTTTGTCTACATGATTTGTCACAGTACGACATAACAAAATTAACAAACTATATTATAAATCATGACAGAAATGATCCAAGGGGTCGGATCTTTGAAGTAGACCTGGAGTACCCTGCACCATGTACATGATTACCACAATGATTATCCCTTAGCTGTTGAGAAAATGAGTATGACGGGAAAAAAAGAAGATACTAAACTTGTACCAAATTTTAATGACAAATTCAATTACGTGTGTCACTATCGCTTGTTGCAGTTTTACATCAGACATGGGTTAGTACTAAAGAAAGTTCATGGAGGCATTCAATTTGATCAAAGTGCTTTCATGAAAGATTACATAATGAAGAACACAACTCAGCCTGTCAGAGATGGCAACACTGCATTTGACAAAGACTTCTTTAAGCTTATGAACGATGCCTGTTTTGGCAAGACTATGGAAAATCCTCATCACCGCAAAGATGTGAGACTTGTCACAACTGAATTGGGTGCAATTAAACTTACAGGTAAGCCACAGTACACAGGGTACAAAGAGTTTCATTCATCATTGTATGCAGTGTCACTCAAAAAAAAAAAAAAAAAGATTGTTAAACTGGACAAACCAGTATTCATTGGTATGGCAATTCTTGAGTTATCAAAACTGTTGATGCATGAATTTTATTATGATTACTTCAAACCAAAATATCCTGAGTGTCGTCTGCTATACACTGACACTGACTCTATGACCATTGATGTGCCTAATGAAGACTCTTATGAAGACATGAAAACAGAGTTACACATGTATGACACGTCTGACTACCCTAAAGACCATCCATTATATTGTAACGAACGCATTTCGTACATGTTTGGGTAGGAAGACGTTATGACGTCATTAGCAGTTGGACCGGAGGTTCACAACAGGTAATGTAGAGGTGAGCAATGTTCACGTGTGGGAGTGACAGTGTTGTATCGTGAACTGTTGTTAGTCAGAGATGTCATATCAGCCGAGTTGAGCGGACGTGTTCGTTGGTGCTCTGAGAAAGAATTCTTCTAGGGAATTCTATAGCTGTATATAGTAGGTATTGTTATTATCAGTATTTATAATGACCTGTAAAGCTATTCATACCAAAAGGGAAAGTATTGTTTTTTATGAATTATTATGACTAGAGTGCAGAAGGGCCCATGTTTGAAGGAAGTGCGATGGCTCGTGTCAATATTTGTTTGGTCATGTAATTATTATATGTGATATAGTTTATAACTAGGATGTCATGTTGTATTTATTTATATGTGAAAATGTGGGACTGAAATAGGAAGGTAATTCAGTGTATAATTAGGTATACCTAATGATGAATGAATGTGCCGTAATATGTTATAAATTGAAGGTGAGCTGTGATTGTAATATTTGGCTCATAATTCATTGTGTGTAGGTACGCAAAATGTGTGCACAGTGTTAAAGTGGCTATAGGAATTGTCATAAGAATTGTGACAATAGTGACTGTAGTAGTATGGTGGCATAGAGAAGACATTTTTCAAAGGAAATGATCTCGAGAACTCTGAATTATAATAATGTGTCGAGGACACATAAAGACTCTTTAAGTATAAGAGCGAAAATTTACGATTGTATAAATGTTGTATACAGCAGCTGGTACGGAGCGGAACTCCTCTGGTATGTGGCTGATGAAGCTGTCCTTATAGCATCATCTACGTGACCGGATGCGGACATCATCACGCCTTCATCTTTCCTTCGTCTACCATCACTGGTGCAGATGTGCAGCAACGGTAATGAAGTAAGCCTACAGATTTGAGCTACAGGACCACATGCAGTGTTCCTCCAGTGTAGCCTATGTCGCCTAGCGTCGTTGATAATTCCACGCCTAGGAATATTCTAATCTGTAAGTACTGTCATTAACTATTACCGTTCAGTTCGGGAATCTCTGTCATGTCAAGTCGTCGATGTGATATCATTGACTGTGTCGACACTAGTGTGAAGAGAAGAGCCGAGTGACGTCTCGGGAAAGAGACAACGACTTCTGCGGTAGCGATTGACTGTGTAAGCATCGAATTCATACATAGCTTATACGCCACTTATTAATAATTTGTGTGAACTTGTTTATATGGTGATGTGAATTGAGTGATTTAATGTGTGTATGGGAAATAGCGAAACAGAGGGCAAAGAGATAACTGTGTAGCCTTTGTCTTTGTTGTAAGCACGTGTGTGGTGGTGAATGAAAGAGTATAGTAAACAGAGTTAGAACACCCACCTTTATACTGATTGTCAGAAAGCCCACGCACACACTCATTCCATTAGACTAAACATATTTATACATATAACAATTTAATTCAATATAACACAAAAACCCTTCATTACATTTGGTGACCCTAGACTTTCTCTGTGTTAGTTAGCGTTAAATCATACATATTTATGTTCAGTGAGGGCACCACTAGTTATTATAGATTTATATAGATAGACTAGTGGGCTTATTCTTTTGAAAATCTTGTTATATTGTGTATGACTGGGATGTGTTGTTTTGTGTGACATATGCCGTCTCCAGTGTAACGGCTGTGCCTGTGTACAGTTTCTGGGCACTAAGGATTTAGCTCTTTTTCTATCTGTGGGTTGCTATTCTTTTTTTCAGCTCTATTTTTTCTGTTAGTGGGATTGTATTTGTTTTGCTAGTTCTTTGCTGTTGTAGGGTCCTGTCCTTTCATGCGTGTGTTTGTGCGTATGTTCTCTTTGCCCTTATTTTAAGTAGGTCATAGTGTTAGGATTTCAACCCATTTAATTTAATTTATTTTGTTTATTTATTGTTTGATTTGCACTGATTTTGATGTTTTAATTTTTTTGTATTTATGTATGTGGTTATAATTGGTTAGTCTTGTTACATTGTTTCCTTTGATTTGGTTTAGTTGTTGATAGATTGTTTCCCTTGGTTCATTCTTGTTTGATAAGACTTTGATAATTTGTTGGGTTTATTTCCCTTTGGCCGTAAATTTGGTATTATAGTAGTATTTAGTATTAGTGATTATAGTGTTGAGAGTTAATTGTTTTTTCTCATTTCATAATTCTTTATTTAATAACTTGGTCTAAATAATTTTCCTTTGTGGGCATAGGTATATATATTCTTTCATTAGGGTAGTTTTTTTTTAAATTGGTTCATATTATTGTCTCTAGGGAGGTATTATATTTGATGTGATAAGGAATGTGGAGTGTTTGAGGTATTTTCTATGACGTAATTTTATTTTTATTTTTCTTTCTATTGATATTGATATAAACTGGTGAATAGATCCATTATCAGGATTATACATGGTAATATTATTTTATTTTTTATTAAAACTATTAACTTAATAATTTAATCTTTCACTGTATATTCCTTGTGCTTCTATCCACTTCAGTTGACGTTCTTCAGCATATGTTGTGAATATATTGAGTTAGTGTGTTATATTTGGTATAAAATTTGTCACTACTTCATTACTTATAGAAATATTGAGACAATACAATACATAATTTGCTTTATATAATTTTAAAACTTTACTGTTTTCATTGTAACTTAGATTGTACATTATCCTGGTAATTTACTTTTGAAGAAACTTAATTGTTTCATAAGGTTTATAGAACAATTTATAGTGTTGTGATTGATTGCATTTTGTCATTTCATTGTTGACACTTTAGTACTTCACTGATTTCCTGTTTAAACATTTTGATACTTTTATAATAATTTTTTTTGGTTTGTTGATCTACATTGTACTTAGCCATGTCTGATTATTATGATAAGTTGTTCCAATCTTTTATTGCTCAAGCTACAACTTTGGGTATCCCCGATAAGGAACGTGGAAAATATGTACAGGATTGTTTTGATCGTCTTGAGAGACAAAGATTGAGGGATGAAAAAAAAATTGGAAGAAGAAACAAGACAGAAAAAATTGGAAGTTGAATTAGAAAATAAACAAGCAGATGTTCAGTTAGCATTAGAACTGGAGAAAAGAAAACAAAAGGAACTTGAGTTACGTTTTGAACATAGACTTGAGGAACAAGATGCTGGTCATGGAAACAGAGGTAGAAATAGTAATTCTTTTGGTGCTAGACCTGTTTACCCCAAGTTGCCTCTTTTCAAAGAAAGACAAGATGATATAGATTCATACCTTTTTCGTTTTGAGACTCATGCTACAGCCCTTGGCTGGGATAGTGACAAATGGGTTACATTTCTTTCAGCTTTGTTAGAAGGTAACGCATTGAACTTATACCACAGTCTTGCTGCTCATGGTCCTGTAGATTATCCAACATTGAAGGACAATTTGCTTAAGAAGTTCCAGTGTACTGCAGAAGGGTTTCGCAAGAAGTTCCGTGAAGTCCGACCAGACTCGAACGAACCTTTCCAAACGTTTGGTATTGAGCTGAACAGATTGTTTGATCGATGGATAGCTTTGTCCGGTGTTACTAGAAACATGCAAGGAATTATGGATCTTGTGTTAGGTGATCAGTTTCTAGAATGTGTGTCACAGGATCTTGCTACTTTCATTCGCGAGCGTGGACTTGTCACATTGGATGATATGGTTAAAACCGCTGAAAGTTATCATCTTGCTCGTCCCGGAAAGAACTTGGCACGCAAATCGGATGCTACAGTTTTCGGTTCAGTAGGATCAGTTGATGTAGCTGAAGAGTCACAAGCTGTTGCTGGCTCTGCAGATTCTCGCGGTGGTTACTCGAACTATCGAGGTCGCGGCTATTGGAGAAATCGTGGTGGTTTTCAAAAGACAGACCAAACACCCTCAGTTTCGAACCAAAAGGTCGAAGGTCGTTTTGATCAAACTCGGGGATCTTTGAGACGTGGACGTGGAGGTGGTTCATTTTACACCAATTTTGATACTTGCCCTCTTTGTGATGGTAAAGGTCATGGTCCCAGGCAATGTCCTCTTCGAAACAGTCAAAACCCTTGCCCTGTTTGCAACATTGGTGGTCATACTAGAAAAACTTGTCCCTTTGTTGTGAGAAAAACCACAGCTTCAGGTGATAAAAATAATAACTCAAGCTCAGGTTGTGCAGTTGTCCCTGTAGACTCTGAAGTTGTTTGCTCTATTTTTGATCAGACAGCTGGTTACTTGCATTTAGAAGTTGGTTCTGTAAATTCTACTGCTTGCACAGTTCTGCGAGACACAGGCGCTACCATTTGTGGTTTTCAAAAACGTTTGGTTTCTGAGGAACAGTATGTACCAGGTACTGTCCGTTGTAAAACTTTTGGTGGAGAGATCAACATTTACCAGCAGGCTAAAGTTGTTGTTTCTTGTCCATATTTTGCTGGAGAGTTGGTTTGTTGTGTTCTTGAGGATCCAGTTGCTGACTTGATTGTAGGAAATATTCCAGGTTTGATTGTCCAGCAGACCCAAGATACCCAAGTTGCTGCTGCTGCTGATGAGGTCCCTGTTGCTGCTGTCACTACTCGTGCTCAGGCTAGGAAGCAAGGTCTCCCGCACAGACCTCTTGTCACTGTGTGCAATGATTTGAAGGTCACTCGTGCTGAACTCATTCAGTTGCAGAAAGGTGATGCTACTTTGCAAGGTTGTTTTAAGTTAGCTGCCTCAGGTGAAGAAAAGGTTGTTGGTTCTGCTACTTATACTTTCTATTTTAAAGATGATATTTTGTACAGGAGGTATCAGAAATCCAAGGATATTTTGCATCAGGTTGTTGTTCCAGAAAAACTTCGTACTTCAGTCATGATTGCTGCGCATGATCAACTTTTGGCTGGTCATTGTGGAGTTCGTAGAACTCTGACTAGGATTCTATCCCAATTCTTTTGGCCTGGTGTTTCTGTTGATGTGAGTACTTATGTTCACACTTGTGACATTTGCCAGAAAACAATTTCAAAAGGGAAAGTTCCCCCTGTTCCTTTGGCGACTATGCCTCTTATCTCGACTCCGTTCGAGAGGGTCGCTATTGATCTCGTGGGGCCTTTGTCTCCTCCATCTGTTGAAGGTCACAGATATATTCTGACTTTGATTGACTTAGCTACTAGGTTTCCGGAGGCTGTTCCTATGAAGGATATTTCTTCTGTTGCAGTTACTGAAGCTTTGATGAGTATTTTTTCAAGATTAGGTTTTCCCAGGGAAATTGTGTCAGATCAAGGTTCTCAGTTTAACTTAGATTTGATGAAACAGTTTCATGCTTTGTGTGGTACTCAAGCCATACGTACTTCTCCCTACCATCCTCAAGCAAACGGTACTGTTGAACGGTTTCATGGCACTTTGAAATCAATGCTTCGGAAGGTTGTTCATTCTCAACCAAAAGCTTGGCATCGATATCTTCCTGCATTGCTCTTCGCATGTAGAGAATTGCCGTCAGAGAGTACAGGTTTCAGTCCTTTCGAACTGATGTTCGGTCACAAACCGAGAGGTCCCATTTCTCTCATTGCTGATTTCTGGACCGAAGATCACAACTCTAGTGATACATCAGCAAAAAAATTGTACACTTATCTCTTTGACTTGAAGAATATTATTTCTGAAATTGGTGAAATTGCTTCACAAAACTCTGCGAATTCGTCTGTCAAGAACAAGAGGTACTTTGACCGTCGTACAAAGGCACGAACTTTTTCTGTTCATGATGAGGTGAGTCAGTTCTTCTCCCCACTGACTCTAACAAACTTCTTATGACATGGTCAGGTCCTTATTTTGTGCAGGAATGTCTTCATCCAGACTATAGGATTCTTGTGAAAGGCAAGCCAAAGATTTTCCATCAAACATGCTCAAACGATATCTTCGTCGTATTAATGCTGCTGTTGGTGTTGTTGAGGAGTTTACTACACGGTTGTCAACAGGTGTTTTAGTCGACTGGTCTTCCATTTTTCCTTTTTTGCTTCCAGATGTCGAGGTTGTGGAGCCTCCGTGTGATGTTCCTCATGTGGACGTTTCAGATTGGCATACTGTCCCATCAGTGGCTATTGGTGTTGTCCAAGATGATGATGATGTCGGTGATCTTCCCACTATTCCTCTCATGTTGTCGTCTGTCAATGACAAAGACATTTCCAATATCGATTTTAACACAGATCTCTCTGATTCTGATGGCCAGTCACTGTATGCAGTGTTTGCAGATTTTCCTAGGGTGTTGACACCGAGACCCGGTGCGTTCAACGGAAATCTCTTCCTTGACGTCAATCTTACGACTGATGTTCCAGTTCGTCGACGGGCTTATGATTTGCCTTTTTCTTCTAAGTGGATTGCCGGATAGTTGTAAGAGAGATTCAAACAATGCTTGACCTAGCTAGGTGTGATTGAGAAATCAAAATCTGCATATTCATCACCCGTTGTCCTGGTTCAGAAAAAAGATGGTGCTTGTAGGTTTTGCATTGACTATACAGCTCTCAACAAGATTACTGTTTTCGATGCTGAACCCATTCCAAATGTGGACGAGTTGTTCACAAGGCTGGCGAACAGTACGTTTTTCACGCGTATTGATCTTTCAAAAGGTTACTGGCAGATTGTTGTCAACCCGGTGGATCGTCACAAGATGGCGTTCGCAACGCACATTGGTGTATATCAATGGATCAGGATGCCTTTTGGTTTGGTTTCTGCCCCAGCAGTGTTTGCTCGTATGATGAGAATGCTTGAACTTCATGAGGCCTACTCGATGAATTTCTTCGATGATATTTTGATCCAAAGTACTACTTTTCAAGATCATCTTGTGCACGTTAGGGATGTTTTAACCAAGCTGCTCCACTACAACTTGACTGCAAGTCCAGTTAAGATCTCGTCTGGCTACAAGAGTCTTGAGTTTCTTGGACATGTGGTGGGAGAGGGGATGTTGCGTCCAGAAAAGAAAAAGATCGAGAAAATTTTGGCTATCCCGACCCCAACCACCAGAAAGCAAGTACGTTCTTTGTTAGGTCTATTGAACTTCTATAGACGTTATGTCCCGGCATTAGCAACCATCACGGCTCCCATTACTGATCTCACAAAGGAGACAAAAGCACGCACAATTGCGTGGACACCTGCTTGTGAGGAAGCGTTGGTTAAGATCAGACACCTTTTCTCTTCTGCGCCTGTTCTTCAGTTGCCTAGGCTTAACCAACCTTTCATTTTGCGCACGGATGCTAGTTCTACTGGCTTGGGTGCTGTGCTGCTTCAGGAGTTAGAGGGAACTCTTCACCCCGTGTCATTTGCAAGCAGAAAGTTGCTCGACAGAGAAACCCGATACAGTACTATCGAAAGGGAGTGTTTGGCTATTGTTTGGGCCATTTCGAAATTTTCCAAATTTCTCTGGGGGGTTGATTTCATTCTCCAGACTGACCACAGACCGCTGACGTACTTGCATACAAGTCGCTTTAAGAATTCTCGCATCATGCGTTGGTCCTTGTCATTACAAGAGTTTAGATTCAATCTTGAACCACTTCCAGGTACAAAGAATGTGTTCCCGGATCTGTTGTCACGCGCTGATCGTGATCAATCGTTTCCATAGATCAAGGTTTCGTGGTCGTTGCTGTGTTTTGACATTATCCTCAGAACTTGTAAAAAATACCCTCGGTCGGTTCTTTTTTTCGTTGGGAGGGGGGTAGTGTAACGAACGCATTTCGTACATGTTTGGGTAGGAAGACGTTATGACGTCATTAGCAGTTGGACCGGAGGTTCACAACAGGTAATGTAGAGGTGAGCAATGTTCACGTGTGGGAGTGACAGTGTTGTATCGTGAACTGTTGTTAGTCAGAGATGTCATATCAGCCGAGATGAGCGGACGTGTTCGTTGGTGCTCTGAGAAAGAATTCTTCTAGGGAATTCTATAGCTGTATATAGAATACAGGTATTTATTATTGTTATTATCGGTATTTATAATGACCTGTAAAGCTATTCATATGAAAAGGGAAAGTATTGTTTTTTTTATGAATTATTATGACTAGAGTGCAGAAGGGCCCATGTTTGAAGGAAGTGCGATGGCTCGTGTCAATATTTGTTTGGTCATGTAATTATTATATGTGATATAGTTTATAACTAGGATGTCATGTTGTATTTATTTATATGTGAAAATGTGGGACTGAAATAGGAAGGTAATTCAGTGTATAATTAGGTATACCTAAAGATGAATGAATGTGCCGTAATATGTTATAAATTGAAGGTGAGCTGTGATTGTAATATTTGGCTCATAATTCATTGTGTGTAGGTACGCAAAATGTATGCACAGTGTTAAAGTGGCTATAGGAATTGTCATAAGAATTGTGACAATAGTGACTGTAGTAGTATGGTGGCATAGAGAAGACATTTTTCAAAGGAAATGATCTCGAGCACTCTGAATTATAATAATGTGTCGAGGACACATACAGACTCTTTAAGTATAAGAGCGAAAATGTACGATTGTATAAATGTTGTATACAGCGGCCGGTACGGAGCGGAACTCCTCTGGTATGTGGCTGATGAAGCTGTCCTTATAGCATCGTCTACGTGACCGGATGCGGACATCATCACGCCTTCATCTTTCCTCCGTCTACCATCACTGGTGCAGAAGTGCAGCAACGGTAACGAAGTAAGCCTACAGATTTGAGTTACAGGACCACATGCAGTGTTCCTCCGGTGTAGCGTATGTCGCCTAGCATCGTTGATAGTTCCACGCCTAGGAATATTCTAATCTGTAAGTACTGTCATTGACTATTACCGTTCAGTTCGGGAATCTCCGTCAAGTCAAGTCGTCGATGTGATATCATTGACTGTGTCGACACTAGTGTGAAGAGAAGAGCCGAGTGACGTCTCGGGAAAGAGACAACGACTTCTGCGGTAGCGATTGACTGTGTAAGCATCGAATTCATACATAGCTTATACGCCACTTATTAATAATTTGTGTGAACTTGTTTATATGGTGATGTGAATTGAGTGATTTAATGTATAGGTTCATGAGTGTATGGGAAATAGCGAAACAGAGGGCAAAGAGAGATAACTGTGTAGCCTTTGTCTTTGTTGTAAGCACGTGTGTGGTGGTGGATGAAAGAGTATAGTAAACAGAGTTAGAACACCCACCTTTATACTGATTGTCAGAAAGCCCACGCACACACTCATTCCATTAGACTAAACGTATTTATACATATAACAATTTAATTCAATATAACACAAAAACCATTCGTTACATATATAACACACAAAACAAGAAAGTGCCTGGTAGTTTAAAGACGAACTGAATGGTGTGCTGATAGTCGAGTACATTGGACTGAGATCAAAAATGTATTCTATACTGCACCAAAAGGGAAGTCAGTCAAAAGCCAAAGGAATAAAAAAACAAAAAACAAAAAAACAGCAATTAAAAATAAAGACATTCCTCATGAACATTATAAGGAAGTGTTAGATGGTGCATTAATGCCTGATTATCCAAACAAGTCACTGAGATCAAACAGACATAATCTTGAATTGATCCAAACACATAAAAAGTCACTTGCAGTTGGGGACACAAAACGTGTTTTTCACAGTAAAGAAAAAGCTTATGCACCTGGGCATTACAGGCTTAAGTTGTCTGAAGAAATAGCCGATGAACTGGTCGAAGAATTAATCGACGAGTTAGTTGTTGAAATGAGTAACAGTGTCTAGGAGAATAATCTGTAATTCTTCTCTAACAAATGCCCTCTGTGGGGCAGGGTCAAAAAGATAATATATTGACGCATCAGCGCCTGGAATATTTTTTTTTTATATTATGAACAGTCGTAGACCAGATGGGGTCGGTTGCTCTGCATTTAAAATCTTTTTCTGACTCACTGGGTTGATATAGATATCTTACCTGTTTTGTAAATAAACTTGTGTCTGGCGCTGGTGGGGTTGTTTTTGGCTCTGTAATTGTTTTCAATTTAATAGCATCTGTGGGTTTTACATGACCTTCATTATTTATTGCTTTTATCACAGATGGTAATCTCTTAACCCACTCAGTGTTTCGTGTGTCATGCATGAGTTCCTTAGAATACTGGTAGCTGAAAAGTCTTTCTGATAATTGCTTGTTAAAGTTTTCTACGATTGCCTGTGATCTGTGTACGCCTGGAATGCCGTGTCTAACTAGTATGCTGTGCTTCGCAAATAACTGATTAACTGCGCCCTTGAATTCACTTCCGTCATCGACCTGTACGAGCCTGGGAAATTTTAAAGGGCCTCGATTATATATTTTTGTTAAAGCAGTCGCAACTGTGGTAGCAGTTTTGTCAGATATGGGTTTGGCATTCTTATACCTTGAAGCAATGTCAACGACAGTCAATGCATACTTGTATCGTTTCTTTCTTATTATGTCATGGGGCAGAAACAGAAGATCCATTTGATGTGTGTCATTTGGTGTTGTGTTTTCAAAATGAGGTCTTGTTATTTTTCTTGGCGCAGGGAGATATATCTACCAAATTGCCTGTCTCTGTAACCATTGTTTTATTTGATTGAGTGTTACATCTCCACCCATGGCCGCGTGTAGTTTCTGAATCGCGTTTGCTCCTTTCCAGTACCCAATTGGGGAGTAATATATTTTTGATAGTTTATTTTCGACGTTCATTTCTTATAGAAATATAAAGTCCCGTAAAAAATACGAATGTCATTCCCACTATAACAAAGATTATCTCTCCGTTTCTTTGTTCTGTACTTGGTTTGTAATAGTTACTTAGCTTAGGTTTTGGGATAGATATGTCATTACCCATGACGAGAAAATACTTACGAATTGCGTCGTCTGTATTATAAAACGTATGCTGTGCGTGACCTTCTAAACAAAGTTTTTTTATTGATAAAATCAAGTTTCTCAATTCTATTCTTCTCATAATCCTGCTGGGCTTGTGCAAGTTTTTCTGATGCCTCATTGTGTCGCTTCATTTCTTCTGCAGATTCCTCTCTACCCACTTTTGAAAAGAGGTAGTTTGACCCACTGAAAGCCAATGCATTAACCATTGCTCCCCCAATTATTACTGCTAAAGTCGCCATACTTATTTTATTTACATAGAAACATTTTCTGGAATAATTCCTTGCTTGACGAGAAAGTCTTTTGTCGCAATTGATGCTGTAACAACAGCAATTAATTTAGCACTGTCTTCCAGATCCAATCTGCTCAGGTCTGCTGATCTCATTTTAAGAAGACTTCTTGCAAGCATAGAGTAAGCTACTGCTAGTCCACTATCATGGCAGAGTGATAGACAAGGTTCATTAAATTCTTTGAATCGCTCATTTCTTAGACAATAAAAATTAAAATAAAAAATTTATTAGTGCATAACAAATGGGTCAACAACTTTGGGTATTACTGGCAATGTGGAGACTACTTCTTTTGATGATGGAGTGTTTGATTTTTTGGTCACTGTTTGAGTGTGCGGTTTGTATTTTCGGTATAATTGGTAAGCTACAAAACCAAATCCAACAACAAATCCGCCAACTAAATATTTTGCTGTTTCGGGTTTAGACTCAGTTGCTAGTCTCTCACTTTGATGTGGGTGTGACAGGGGTATTGACGGTCTTGATAGTCCTGATGGTCCTGACGGTCCTATCGGTAATGACTCTGACGACGGGGCCAATGCCGGGTGGTCAGTTACATGTGTCTTTTCTGCGGTTAGCACCTGTAGCTGTAACTTTTTTGTTTATTCCATTCAGCTAATCTTTTTCCTGCCTGAACCCGACCAGCACATATAGTTTTGGTCACTGTTTGAATCTATGTTGAGGCAGGGTCGGGGTTCATCTGAGGGGTCGTCTGTAGATTGTCCATTTTTATCAGCAAACAAATTTAATTTCGTGAAATCTATATGACTACCAGTTACCAATAAAGTTATCAAAGGCGCCAGCAAATTTCCGAACCTGTAGTACATCTGACATGCTAATTTACCTATTGAACTTGTAATTATTAGATTACTCTCGAGATCGTGTGATAAGGTATCAATATCTACAGGGAGGAAGTGATTGACTGCTTTTGAGTATAGACATACCATAGATCTGCTCAAATCTCGGGTCATTACAGAAGCAATGTGATTATCATATTTAGCATAAAGTTGATTTAATTCAACAGGCGTGAGTGAATTAATATCTTCGGTTGAATACTGTTTGCCGAGATAAGTTTTCGAAAGCCCGGATACAGTTACAGACAAAAGACGCTGTTTTTCGAGTCTATTTCTGTATTTTCTAACGAGTTTATATCATTCAACAAAAGAATTTCTTCTTGGTTCATTTTATAATGAAATAAATAATTTAAAAGTAAAACAAACTTTATAAACACATTTGTTCCTGTGTCAGTAAATCTGGTTTTGAGTAAACCTCTACTTGTTAAATGACGACCCCCTTTTCAAGCAAGCTGCTCCACCACCAGAATACACAGAGTGTATTAAACATGGCAACACTTAGTAATTGAAAGGCTTATGAGTATATAAGCCCACTTGTAAAACCGTTTTGTAATTGACACTCTCTTTTGAAAAGTAATATGTCCGCTTGTTGATCTTTGACATCATTTAGTGATTTGTAAAGGTTGTAGCTATGAAAGGTCTTTGACGGCTGACAGCTTTTCAAAAGCTCAGTCCCGTTGGTGCTTGTGTCTGCATTCAATAGCGGTGTGAGGGGACACAAAAGGCATTCAACTGTGACGCCACCTGGCAGATCAGGTTTAAGGTGAATTGCACTTACATGAGTGTGTGTTTGCTTGTGTGTTTGTGTGTGCGTCTGTTTGTTTGTTTGTAAGTGTGTGTAAGATAAGCAGACAAATTGCTCTTGTAAGTTGAAACAAATGTCCGAGTAATTAAGTACTTGGGTCAACTTCTTGAAACAAGTTATGGTAAGTAATTGCTTGTTCTTGTCTTAAGTAATTAATAACTTCTTATAACAACTAATTTTCAAGAACTTGCAGAATTACCTTTAAGTTGTAAGTGAGTATAAAATTATACTCGGCCCCACTGCGTGCTGCATTGAAGAAATGGAATGTCACCACAATTGAATAGCGGCTTGTCGCTGTACAAAGGCATTCAGCTATGTAACACGGGCCACAGGTGGGGCTTACAAAATAACGTGTCACACCTACTCGCTGAGAGGAGACTGACTTAAAACGTATAAGTTTCACATGAGTGGAGTCTTGACATAGACACCAGTCTATGTCTTTGTTGACAGAGTGGGTCTCTCTCTCTCTGTGCAAGTAGCTAATGGGGGCCTGTGTTGTCCTTTATTCCCATTCACTGTTAAAGTCAATTTGCATTCGTTGGGGGACACAATTAATATGAGAGGCCTGTTTAAACATTTCTTGAGGACAGGGAAGATTTTTCTTGAATAGAGGGTTGGGTCTGACGCATACTAGTTTAGTAGTTGAAAGGGTTTGAAAGGCTTGGATTCAATCGGCTTGTGGTGTTATACATAATTAAAATGTAGACCGAGTTCAGTTTCTTAATATAGCCTGACAGGCACAGACATGTGTTGTTTGTGTGAGATCACCTTGGGTTACATGCACTGGATTAACCGGTTGCATTGACTATGGGTGTGTGTAAATGTTTTTAGTCTGTTTTGTTGAGTGCACTATATGGTTTTGCTTTGATTTGAGAGAAACGGCCATGTAGACGTTAATGACCTTAATTAGTTAATTAATTAATGTCAACTTAAGACAATGAAGAAGCTTCAGGATTCTCCTTATATATATCTCTAGCGAGAGAGAGAGAGAGAGAGAGAGAGAGAGAGAGAGAGAGAGAGAGAGAGAGAGAGAGAGAGAGAGAGAGAGAGAGAGAGAGAGAGCAATGACCTTGGAGAAGAGTTCGTCCAGCAATGGCAGCAGGGTGTCGTGTGCCCGGGGAACAAACAGCTCGTCCACGTCCCCAAACAGCAGGTATCGCGAGGAGTGCAGGTGGCGGTACAAGCAGTCTTGGATAGCGCTGAATTGACCCAGGTAATGCACCTGGCCTCCAGACATATGCAGGTTCCATGGCAAAACATCTGCGACCCCGTCCTCTGCCAGTACCTGCCACGCGAGGGTACAGCTTATTGCAGAATGACGATTTTACAGCTTTGACTTATTCTCACCGAAAATGTTCAAATACGAAAAACGCGTGTCTGTTACTTGCCGCAGTATCTATATTGATGCAAGATATGATTGACTGATACTGGTGTGCAGAGTACAAACTATTACTCATAGTGAACAACAAATATTGCCTAGAAACATACCTGCTACTTTTCGGCACTACTGTGAAAGTCATGGAAATTCCAATAATTGCTTGTCTGTTGGGACAGTGTGTCATTATAAACCAATTTTGAATGATTGTGTCAATAATATTTTACTTTTTAAGTCTCTTCTATTTTTAGGATGGATCGCGTCGAGGTGGAGAGAATTCAACAGCATGCCCATGACGACATAGGCAGGCAGGTATCAAAATCTGACATATAAAGTAACCAGATCAAAATACGTCATGTCTACTTACGCTAAGATCACTGCAGAAGCGCCGTACGTGTGTGTGTGTGTGTGTGTGTGTGTGTGTGTGTGTGTGTGTGTGTGTGTGTGTGTTGTGTGTGTGTGTGTGTGTGTGTGTGTGTGTGTGTGTGTGTGTGTATGTAAACACGAGAATCTCCGACAGTACAATATACAAGCTTGAACTTTGGGGAATGCTTTGTTCAAGGGGGGCCTAGGATAGCCTCCGAACATAGTAAAATAATAATAATAATACTGTTATTATATAGGCGCTTTTTCTCAATTTTTGAGGAAATCGACTCAAAGCGCCGCGCCTGAAACCCTCACACACTCACGAAACAGACACGGATTTTACACCATTTAAGACAAACACAGTACAAGACAAACGAAGGGCCAGTCAGCTACTGAAGTTACAGAGATTTTTGATCGCTTGTATTTGAAATTTGTAAAGTGGCCTGAGACCGGTACCAAAGTGTGGGGGGTGGGGGGTGGGGGGGGGTGGAAGAACCGGAGTACCCGGAGAAAGAACCCCCGACGATATTAAGATTGGGTGTCTCATGGAAGGGTTAAAACAAGATGAGAATTTCATCCCAAAGTCTACCCTATTGTTTCGAGCTCAGATGCGTTTATCTTTCAGGAACATTCAGAGTTGTTCATATTTTTAGGGTTATAATGCTGATCCATTTTCCTCCTCTCTAAGCCAACCTCTGATCAAAACACACGTCGGCGCACACAAATAAAGACGGACACACGGCGGTTTCCGCCATTAGTACGCTCTGTGGGCTCGTGTAGCGACAGGAGTCCAGCTCTTTCTACTCTAACCCACCCTCTGATCTACACACACCCCCACACATAAATAATGACGGACACACGGCGAATCCCGCCATTCGTAAGCTCCGTGGTCTGGCGTAGCACAGCTAGTCTGAAGAAGAAGAATAGCACGAGCAGCGAAATGACGTCACTTCAAGCTTCACGTCATGGCCCCATTAGTCCCACGACGCAGTGTTGATAGTGACGACTCTATGTTATACGCCACTCATCGCAGTACTAACATTTGACGTATCAGAGAATCAACTTTGCAATTTTCTTGCTGATTTTCACGCCTAGGGGCTTACAAGTCACAATCTGACCTAATCCTCCCCCAGGGCCGGGACAAACAGCAGGATTATGCAAACACTGTTTATGAAAAATCATGCGGGTATTAATGAGAAGATAGTTTTTATTTTTCGTAAAGAAAAATTAAAGTTATGTTAGCTGTTTTACAAATGACTCCGAAAATGTGGTGCAGAACATTGTCTGATCCTCACACCTACGGAATACAGGTCAGAATTAACCTAATCGTACCCGACAGCCGAGCGAAACTGTAGGCTTATTTATATACCGTATACGAAAAACCATGTCATTATTAATGAGGAGATTTGTTTTCCTAAAAAATATTTAATTGTTTTGACATTAACCCATATATTTCGTGAAATTAATCCACAAAACGTGAAAAAAAAAAATTTTCAAAAAATATTTAATT
>BTPG01000007.1:19215016-19320016 GCA_036245525.1 Semisulcospira habei | reverse complement strand
GGTAGAGGAACTGACACATGAAGTGTGTATAAAATGTGCTCGACATCGCACACCAAACAACGCGTTCAGTAGCCTGTTTATTCTGGCTTGGCCGTATACACAATGTTTCATGACACAGGTCTAGATTTTGTTTTAGTCACTCTTTCCATTGCGTATTTCGAGCACATTTTGCTTGCAATAAGCTAGGTACTGCTCTCGTCAGCGGACCCACCTAACCACAATGGTGCTTAACACCGAACTTTTCTTTTTGTTGTGACCGTTCTGTGGATTTCTATTCGTTGGTGTCACTTTTGGTTTTTCAGTTCATTGCGTTGGACGAAGGGGGGAGGGGGGGGGGGGTGTGCGACTCGCACTATTTACGTTGTTTGTGGGCATGTTGGGCTGTGTTAGGTTATCCCTGCCTGTGTTTTACGTTGCGTGTTGGCGTGTTTGCCACGGTGCCGCAAACGGAAAACGGCTGCGCGAAATAACCAGTTCAGCGCACAACCACAGCGCTAAGAGGTGGCCAACAAACCACCCTGAGAAACAATACGAAATGAATAACACAACAGCTTAACACACCAGCGAGAAACAGGCAAACTATTGAAGCCTTGATGGAACGACAGGACCCTCTGGGTCCGGTAAACATACGAAAGTATATGCGGACGCGGCACCATGGCAAACACGCCAACACACAACGTAAAACACAGGCAGGGATAACCTAACACAGCCCAACATGCCCAAAAACAACGTAAAACAGTGCGAGTCGCACTACCCCCCCCCCCCTCCCCCCCTTCGTCCAACGCAATGAACTGAAAAACCAAAAGTGACACCAACGAATAGAAATCCACAGAACGGTCACAACAAAAAGAAAAGTTCGGTGTTAAGCACCATTGTGGTTAGGTGGGTCCGCTGACGAGAGCAGTATCTAGCTTATTGCAAGCAAAATGTGCTCGAAATACGCAATGGAAAGAGTGACTAAAACAAATCTAGACCTGTGTCATGAAACATTGTGTATACGGCCAAGCCAGAATAAACAGGCTACTGAACGCGTTGTTTGGTGTGCGATGTCGAGCACCATTTTATACACACTTGATCATTGGGGACTACCCTCGCCGTGCTCTCCCGCGTTAGATTGGCCCTCGTGCTGATCCACCAACAACTACACAACGAGACTGCCTGGCTTGGTCACACTTTCACGAGTGGCACAGGTCTAGTCACACAATAATAACTTTCTCACCAACAAAGAAAAAACAAACAACCAAAAACCAACACAAGGCGAAAACAAGCCTTGACCTCACTTCTAAACTGGAAGATTAAAAAAGTACCAATGGGTACACCGCCCGAAACAAAAACGCATAACAACGCGGGGCCCACTTTGGGGAAGAATAATCCTCGGGCTACAAAACGGGAGCTGGATTGATGCCAGACGGTGAGGCCAGTGTACGTAGCCTAGACAACAGCAAGGACATACTATGCCAGAATTAAAACTGATCGCGCACGATTCATGCACACCGACCGACGAGCGATCACAAAGACGGGGCTGACATAACCGCAGCCGCCCACAGGCCATCTCAGCGCCCGTCCACAGAGCTAAATCAACGGCAAACAAGCCGTCCGAAGAAACGATACGAAAAGTAACAACAAAGCTATAGCGAAAGGAAAGGGAAAAACAACGTCAGCGACAAATTAATCCCAAACAGATTTGTGTAATGAGTCGCACCACGAATGGCCGCAACGTCTGGGGAGGAAAAAAAAAAAGTAAAGACAACCGGCCTCCTTAAACACCATTTCGCAGACTGCCTGGTCTAGTCACACAACAATCATTTCCTCACCAACAAATGAAACAAAGAAGAGAACTGAACACTGACAAGGGCAAAACAAGCCTGGACATCACTTCTGAACGAGAAGGGGAAAAAAACCAACAAACGTGAGAAATAACGGGTGCTGAAAATGTTGACGCGCACGTACACGCATGTACTATCTCAAGCCCAACCTCGAACTGGCAACGTGAACATGCTACCAGTTGGCGCGCCGGGGGCCGCTCAAACCACCCGATGACCAAAGATTATGCAATATCACAAGGAGGGTACAGTCTTTGGAAGTGACTCAACATTCTGACTCAAACCCGTAAATTTGAGAACACTCTGGGACTGGTAACACAATTGCATGTGCATGTGTAGTGCCCCCCCCCCCCCTTTTTTTTTTTCTTCCCCCTTCTTCTTCCTTCTTATTTCCTCTCTCTAACCAAATCTCGCCAGAAAAATATCATAGCGCAAAACCACAGCGCAAAGGCAAACAAGGCGACCAAAGAAACCTCCGAAACACGAGGGAAAACAATAATCCCAGGCCAGAATCCGCAACATCGGAAAAAGCCAAATGAGTCTGGGGAGACCAGATCATCTGATCAAAACTCAACACTGAGAACAGATGATCACACTGCCGAAAACAAACGTGTAAACAACGCGGGGCCAACGTCACATGCCAAAAGACCGGGGTCGCACGGACCTGAAATCGACCCATAAACACCGGATAAACAACAAATAATCCCAAAACCAACAAACAAGAGATGGATGCCTGAACAGAACGGCAAGACCCTCCGAACGCGCCAAATAACGGTTTAGTAACAAACTCTTGAGAAATGAGGGACAGGAGAATCAGAAAAACAAAAGTATACGACGCAATGAACCGTAACTGACCACGCGCCGCGCAAAAAGGAAGAAAAATCAACAAACATGGCCCAGAAACAGACTCATAACAAATGAGGAACAGAACAAATGACGCGGAAATAACGCAATGAACAGTATGAAACAACACGTCAACAAACGGACAGTAATACAAGATTGACTTCCCCACCGAAGACACACAAAGGTCGCAACAAAAGCGTGAGAAACCAAAAAATGGACGCATAGTAACAAATTAATGCGAAGACGGAGCACGCGCAAGCGGGCCTGAGTAGTAGATGAATCAGAGCCAACGTACCAACCACTCACAGAGATCAAACGCGCACCGACAACAGTCTTCAATGGTGACTCACACGCGGCCACGCGCGCGGGGGACACATAAAAACGGAAAACGGCCGCGCGAAATAACCAGTTCAGCGCACAACCACAGCGCTAAGAGGTGGCCAACAAACCACCCTGAGAAACAATACGAAATGAATAACACAACAGCTTAACACACCAGCGAGAAACAGGCAAACTTTTGAAGCCTTGATGGAACGACAGGACCCTCTGGGTCCGGTAAACATACGAAAGTATATGCGGACGCGGCACCATGGCAAACACGCCAACACGCAACGTAAAACACAGGCAGGGATAACCTAACACAGCCCAACATGCCCAAAAACAACGTAAAACAGTGCGAGTCGCACAACCCCCCCCCCTCCCCCCTTCGTCCAACGTAATGAACTGAAAAACCAAAAGTGACACCAACGAATAGAAATCCACAGAACGGTCACAACAAAAAAGAAAAGTTCGGTGTTAAGCACCATTGTGGTTAGGTGGGTCCGCTGACGAGAGCAGTACCTAGCTTATTGCAAGCAAAATGTGCTCGAAATACGCAATGGAAAGAGTGACTAAAACAAAATCTAGACCTGTGTCATGAAACATTGTGTATACGGCCAAACCAGAATAAACAGGCTACTGAACGCGTTGTTTGGTGTGCGATGTCGAGCACCATTTTATACACACAGGACCAAGGCGAGCCACAAGTTATGTGGAGTTTCGGTTGTGGTTAACAGCCTGGAGAGGGATGGGGTCCGCCAGGTTCTTTTGCCCAAGACACACCACATGCAATGACAACCTTACCTCAATCCATACCGGATCGGTCGTCGCCCGGAACAAGGACCGCGCCTTCTGTCTTGCGCCAGGGCAGAGGTGTTAAGTGTGTTACTGGTGCACCATCACCATCAAAACTCCGTGCCAGAAACAACATCAGCATTGGCACTTGGAACGTCAGAACATTAAGAACGCCTGGAAAGGTAGAGGAACTGACACATGAAATGAACAGATACCATTGGACCGTCCTAGGACTTTGCGAAGTACGATGGAAGAACCTTGGGGAAACATCAACCCAAGAAAACCACAAAATGTACTACAGTGGCAGAGAAGACAAACACGAACAGGGTGTCGGATTTCTCGTCCACAAAGACATCGTGAACACCGTCATGAGTTGTCGGCCAGTCTCCAGCAGGCTTATAAAAATACGCTTGAGGGCAACCCCATTTAATATCACCATTGTACAAGTTTATGCCCCTACAACAGACTATGGCGATGAGGAAATAGAAGACTTATATGACCAACTGCAAGAAGTTCTGGACCAGACCCCCAAGAAAGACATTCTTGTAGTGCAGGGAGACTGGAATGCCAAAATAGGAGAGGATGCTGCTAGGAACTGGATAGGCACATGCGGTCGCTACTGCAATGCAGAGACCAACGACAGAGGCTTAAGGCTCCTGGAATTTGCCAGTTCAAATGATCTAAAGCTGATGAACACGTTTGGCCCGCACAAAGCATCCAGAAGGTGGACATGGCACAGCCCGAACGGAGAGCACCATAACCAAATTGACTACATCATGGTGAAGAGACGCTTCCAAACCAGTGTGAACATTGCAAAGACAAGAAGTTTTCCAGGAGCAGACATTGGAAGTGACCATGACTTAGTGATGATGACCTTCCGACTCCGCCTAAAGAAGGTCAACAAGCAGGGTCCCACCAGAATCAAGTTTGACCTCGAGAAGCTGAAAGACCCAGAGGTCGCGGAAGCCTTTCAGGCAAAGATAGGAGGAAAATTCGCACCACTGCTACTTCTGGGTGCAGAAGACACGGACGTGGACACACTGGTTGACACATTTAACACTGTTGTAACCCAAACAGCCAGTGAGATCCTTGGCAAACAGCGACAAGCAAAGAAACCTTGGGTTACAGCTGACATCTTTGTTCTATGTGACAAGCGTCGAAAATTAAAGAAAAAGAAATCAGAGGTGGAAGGAGCTACACAATACAGGGAAATTAACCAGGATATGAAGAAAAACATGAAAAAGGCAAAGAATAAGTGGATTGAAGATCAGTGTAAACACGTAGAAGAAAATCTGAACAAAAATAATAGCAAAAAAGCATACCAGCTGGTGAAAGACCTGACCAGTGTAAAACAAGGACGCTCCTCGATCATTCAAGATAGTGAAGGGAACTGTCTTACGGAAGACCAAGACATACTGAAGAGATGGACAGAGTACTGCTCAGATTTGTACAACCACCGAGCTGCAGGGGACCCAGGCATACTTGTCATACCAACCGTGACCAACAATGGCAACTATCCCATCCTCCGAGAAGAAGTAGAGGCTGCAGTGAAGTCGCTGAAAAAAGGGAAGGCAGCAGGAGCAGACAACATCCCTGCAGAGCTAGTCCAAGAAGGGGGAGAAGACACGATAAGCGCCTTACTAACAATATGCAATAAGATCTGGCAGTCAGGGGATTGGCCCACAACATGGACCCAATCACTTATAATAACTCTCCCCAAAAATGGCAACTTACATCAATGCCAGAACTATCGCACGATCAGTCTTATATCCCACCCAAGCAAAGTCATGTTAAAGATCCTAATGAACAGGCTGAAGCCACAGGCAGAGGAAATCATAGCTGAGGAACAGGCAGGCTTCAGACCAGGGCGCAGCACAACTGAACAGATCTTCAACCTGAGAGTTCTATGTGAGAGATACCGCCAGCACCAGCAGGACCTCTATCATGTCTTTGTGGATTTTAAGAAAGCGTTTGACAGGGTCATGCAGCCCTTTGGTCCACCATGAAGCTATACAACATCAATGCCAACCTAATCAAAGTCATAGCAAACCTTTACAACAAGGCCGCTAGCGCAGTCTGCTTCAACGGCAAAATAGGAAACTGGTTTAGGACTACAGTTGGAGTCAGACAAGGCTGCTTGCTCTCACCTACTCTTTTCAACATCTTCCTGGAAAGAATCACGACGGACGCTCTGAAAGATCATAAAGGAACTGTCAGTATTGGAGGCAGAACAATCACGAACTTGCTCTTTGCGGACGACATTGATGGCCTTGCAGGAACAGAGAAGGAGCTAGCTCAGCAGGTGGAAAAGCTGGGTAGTACAGCCATTGCATATGGGATGGAAATCAGTGCAGAGAAGACCAAACTGATGACCAATAACGCCAGTGGCATTGGCACTGAAATCATGGTTGGAGGCCAAAAACTGGAAACAGTTAAGAAATTCAAATACTTAGGAGCCATTGTGACAGATGAGGGATCAAAACCAGAAATACTGTCCAGGATTGCGCAGACAACAACAGCACTGACAAGATTGAAGACCATATGGAAGGACAGAAACATCACACTCTGCTCCAAGATCAGACTGATGCGCTCCTTAGTCATCTCAGTGTTCTTGTATGCCTGCGAGTCATGGACCCTCACAGCAGACCTTGAAAGGAGGATACAAGCCACTGAAATGAGATGTTTTCGAAGGCTGCTTGGCATCTCATACAGAGATCACATCACAAACGAGGAAGTGGGAAGCAGAATCAGGCAAACCATCGGGCCCTATGAAGACTTATTAACCATTGTGAGAAAACGCAAACTGAAGTGGTATGGGCATGTCACGCGTTCAGCAGGGCTTGCCAAAATACTGCAAGGCACTGTGCAAGGAGGACGAAGGAGAGGAAGACAGAGGAAAAGATGGGAGGACAATATCTCAGAGTGGACAGGACTGAAGCTGGGCGATACGCTGAGAATGGCAGAGAACAGAGAGGATTGGAGGGAGCTGGTTGCCAAGTCGTCAGTGGTGCCCCAACGGTCGGCAAGACTACGGGACGTTATTTCTCTGTTGTGATCTTTGGCAGAGTGTTTGTGCTCAGTGAATTCTCCACGATGGTGTAGTTTTAGGACTGTGGACATCATGTTTTGTAAGTTATTAATCTGTGAATTTTTCACTATATTTTACTATTGACTTCACATGGTCCAGCCATGTTGTGCATCGTCTTTGTGGCGTCAGTGGCGCTAGTTACTTAAAGTGTAAGCGGCTCGGACTCTGCTAGTGAGGCGCTTAACTTGTGTTGTGTCACGCTGGTAAAATGGTCCTTGTCGCCGCATCTCGTCACGCACCAGTGGTTTTGAAAGACTGGTCAGATATTGAAGTGACCTGTACTAATCTCCATCCGCATCTCCGCCCGACCGCACAACATCACTATCATTCAAGTATACGCTCCAACAGCAGATCATGATGATGAAGAATTAGAAGAATTTTACGAACAACTGGACAACATCATCAAGAAAACACCTAAGAAAGACATTCTGACTGTCCTCGGTGACTGGAATGCAAAGATCGGCCCTGACGCCTACCAACAATGGGCAGGAACAGCTGGCAAGTTTGGCCTTGGAGAAACAAACGACAGAGGCCGGCGACTTTTAGAGTTCGCACAGAGTCACCGTCTCACCGTTGCTAATACCCTCCATCCACACAAGAAGTCAAGAACAGTGACATGGCAATCGCCTGGAGGCCTGGTCCATAACCAGATTGACTTCATCTTGCTGCCTCGACGATTCAAATCCAGCGTTAACAAAGCACAAACGAGGTCCTTTCCTGGCGCTGATATTGGCAGCGACCACAACCTCGTCCTTACTAGCCTCAAGTTGAAGCTGGCATTGAAACGAGATAGCAAGAGCCCTCGCATCAGATTCGACCTCCAGAAGCTAAAAGACCCGGAAGTAGAAGAGCTCTTCCAAGCCCAGGTGGGAGGCAGATTTGCAGCCTTGGCTACTTTGGACTGCGACGTAGACATCCTTGCTGGAAATATAAAAGAGGTGTTACTTTCTACAGCAGAAGAAGTGCTGGGGAAGCAGAGGAAGCGCAAACAGCCCTGGGTCACCGATGACATCCTCGATCTCTGTGATGAGAGGAGAGCCTGGAAGAAAAAGAGAGGCCAAGACCTCACATCAGCAAACAAGTACAGACTTGTCAACAAGAAGATCAGGAAGAGGATGAAAGAAGCCAAAGAAGATTGGATTGAAGACCAGTGTTGTAGCGTGGAAGAGGGCATGGCAAACGGCAACAGCAAGAAGGCTTATGAAACGCTAAGGACCCTCACCAAGACTCAACAGCGAACAGCCACAGTCATCGAAGACAGCAGCGGCCAACTCCTTACGGAAAACACTGCTGTACTAAACAGATGGACTGAGTACTGCCGAGACTTGTATAACTACAAGGCTGAGCCAGACACCAGCATCCTCCAAAACAACCAGGCTGGGGCCAGGAAGGCTGAAGACCTGCCAGTGTTAGCTGAAGAGGTGGAAGCAGCCGTACGCGGCCTGAAGGGAGGAAAGTCTCCAGGTGTAGACAACATACCTGCTGAACTGTTGAAACATGGAGGAGAAGTAACAACGAAGGTCCTCACTACACTCTGTCAAAAGATCTGGGAGCAAAAGAAATGGCCAGTAGAATGGACACAGTCTCTAGTGATCCCACTCCCCAAGAAAGGAAACATGAAACAGTGCCAGAACTACAGAACTATCAGTCTGATAAGTCACCCTAGCAAAGTAATGCTTATAATCATTCTCAACCGCCTCAAAACTTTCGCCGAGGAACTGCTGGCAGAAGAACAGGCTGGCTTTAGAGTTGGAAGAAGCACTGTAGAGCAGATTTTCAACTGCCGCGTCCTGATCGAGAAACATCTGCAGCATCAGCGCGAACTCTACCACAACTTCATTGATTTCAGGAAAGCATTTGATCGCGTCTGGCACGACGGACTCTGGCAAGTCATGAGATCGTTCAACATAGAGGAGGGACTGATCCAAATGATAGAAGCGCTTTACAAGAACGCCTGCAGCGCGGTTCTACTTAACAATCAGTCAGGCGAGTTCTTCAGGACGACGATCGGTGTCCGTCAAGGATGCCTGCTCTCTCCTGTCCTTTTCAACATATTCCTGGAGAAGATCATGCAGGAAACCCTCCACGACCACCATACTTCAATCTCTATTGGTGGCAGATCCCTGTGCAATCTTCGATTCGCAGACGATATTGACCTCATGGCAGGCAGCAATAGTGAGCTCCAAAACCTGACAGACAAACTTTCAAGTAGCGCAGGGTCTTATGGCATGGAGATCAGTACGGATAAAAGCAAAGTGATGATCAACACCACAAGCGACAGCAGCAGCAACATTCACATGAACGGCCAGAAGCTAGAAGAGGTCAATAGCTTCAAGTACTTGGGAGCCACCCTGTCCAAAGACGGTAGTTGCGTAGCAGAGATCCGTATCAGGATAGGTACAGCAACATCCGCAATGGCCAGGCTGGACAGGATATGGCGAAGTAACTCCATCAGCTTCACCATCAAGTACAGGCTTTACAAGTCCCTCGTAGTGTCTATTCTACTCTACGGCTGTGAGACTTGGACACTGCTTGCAGACTCAGAAAAGAAAATCCAGGCCTTTGAGAACAAGTGCCTGAGGAAGTTGCTCCGCATCTCGTACCGCGAGCACAAAACCAACGAATATGTACGGAGCATCGTCACTTCCCTGGTGGGCCCACATGAACCCCTTCTGGCAACCGTGAAACGGCGCAAGCTTGCTTGGTTTGGCCACGTGACCCGACACAACACCTTGTCCAAGACTATCCTCCAAGGCACTCTCGAAGGAAGTCGTCGGCGAGGTCGTCAGAGAAAGAGTTGGGTCGCAAACATAAAAGAATGGACCGAACTCGAGATGCCAGACTTGCTTGCCACCGCCCAAAATAGAACTCAGTGGAGAGCACTGTCTGTTGCTGCTGCCTTTCAGTCCCCCCAACGCCCAGTTCGGGCAAGGGACTGATGATGATGATGATGATGTACTGTATAACGGCGACTAACTGCAAGCTAATCAGCAAACATATAGACACCCCGAGTATAAGCTGATTATGGCGGCACCACCATACTTCCGCTATGCCAGTCACACGCTCCACTGCGGCCAGCTCAAGACTGTCTTTAGAAAAGATAATACGGACTAACGATCCAATTCAAGTGACTTTCGAAACTGAGAGCTGGAAGATACCCCTGTGGAGGAGAGCCCTACACAAATTCTATGGCGAGGAGCCTATGCCGCCTGGTATAACCCTCTTATGGAGAGACAGAGATAAAGACCATGAGGCGTTGAAAACCAGTGTTCCAATCAGCCCGCCCTACCCTAGTGAACTATATGAAACTATCATTCAACTGTTAAATGGCACCCGGAAACTAATTACAGTAACACTGTTCTATACCACCGAGATAGGCCTAGCCCAAGGTAACTGCTGCAAAACTTGGGCCGAGGACGAGTTCGGCGCACTGAGGGACAGCGTTGCCAAGATGGCCAGCGCTCTAATCTCCCAGCCCCCTCAGGCCGGTCCTTCGCCCCCTCTTCTCGTTGATCCTGCCTCGGCTCGGGGCAGCTCAAGCGACGAAGTGTCCGACACCGCAGCGAACCCCGGACACCTGCCCGCAACGCCCTCCAGCTCGCCAGGTGTCTCTGCCCAGCCAATCGCGGAGAAATCCCCACTGGCCTGCGATTCGACCTTCACCGTCCGTCCGGCGGGCGAGGGTAATCCCATTACCCAACCTAGCGGGACCTTTTCCCCCAGCGGCCCTAATGATACCCCGCCGGTCAACACACTGGTGCAACCTGATCTGGTCACGCCGTGCCCTGATGTCATCAGTCCTCTCAACGCTGATCTCATCACCCCACCAACTATCGAGCTCTCTGCGCTGTGTCATGGGCCTGTACTGGAGTGGATGCTCATGATGCAAACCACCATCCGCACACTACATATGACGCAGAGAGAGAGAGAGAGAGAGAGAGAGAGAGAGAGAGAGAGAGAGAGAGAGAGAGAGAGAGAGAGAGAGAGAGAGAGAGAGAGAGAGAGAGAGAGAGAGAGAGAGAGAGAGAGAGAGAGAGAGAGAGAGAGAGCTGTCAGAAGTGAAAGCTCGCTGTGCCTCCTTGTCTGACAGTCAGGCACAGCTCGACAGTCTCGCCCGTGACAGTGACGTCAAACTGAAAAACTGTTCCAGGGCGACAGACAGATTTGTCACTGAAGCGATCAACATCGCTAGAGCCGGTGACAAAAACACAGCAAGCCCATAACGACCGCTTGAACCAGCTGACGTCCGCCAAAGACAGCCATGCCAGCAAGCTACATGACATGGAGCGGCAGCTTAAGGCACTGAGTGAGGGAGCAGAGTCAAACAAGCCCAAGCCTGCCCTCTTCCATCACCACATCCAAATCATCCTTCCTGAAGTCGACATCCCCCATTTCCCCCAAATCTTCTGGTAATAGTACTGTTCAGTACACCCCCAAACCCTTACGTCATCGTCGAAAACATGTTTGCTGCCCTGTCATATGGCGAGGAAAAGCAGCAGGCGCCTTGTGCTGGTACTGACAACGGTGCCGCACTCAACGCTGCCACCGACTCCCGTGAGACCAGTACCACAGAATCACCGGTCACCCCGCTGGACAATCTGCGAGCCCAGACCATCAGGCCCGACGTTAACACGCTCCTCATCGGCGACTCTGTCCTGAAAAGGGTCGATGCCAGGAGGATGTCTGTGGACGGCGCTGTCATGCAGAACATGTCGGTGTCGGGGCTTAGCGTCAGCGAGCTGGCGGAATGGCTGCGCAACCAGCGCCAGGCACGACACATCCGCAGAGTTGTGTTTCACGTCGGCATCAACAGCTGCATGCAGCAGGGCCCTGTCACCAAGCCTGCGTGGATACAGCTCCTCCATCTTCTGACCTCCGTTTTCTCCAATACTCGCATTCAGGCCTATGCCACCATGCCCCGAGAGGTCAAAACCACCCCCTCTTTGCCCCCGCCTCCATCTCCAATGACGCCCTTAGGGAGGCCTGTGAGCAGATGAGAATTCTGTTCACGGACCACACCTCCATCTTCCTCACGGCCAACAGAGCCCGCCGAAAGAAGCTCTACCAGGACGGCACCCACCCGAGTCCTGCTGGTGCCATGAAGCTGGCATTGAACATTCGCTTTGCGGGTGTTCGACGTCAGCCCCACAGCAGACACGGGATGGAGGAAATCCGCCGCGCCAGCAGCCAGCCTCTCCACATCTACAACTAGGAGCAAGAGTCCCACAGGCCATTCAGCGGAGCCAGACACCAGCAGCAGGACCTGAGACGTGGTAACGGGACTCTGCAGAACTACGTGCAACCACAGCGCGACCAGCCTCAGGCCCACAACACCCGCCAGCCCGGCCACGTCTTTCCCCCGCGTCCTCAGCAAGGTCAGGGCGGGCCAATCGTGACGTCACAGGGGGAATTACCCAACATGCCAGTGGCTAGTGCCTACATACCAGCCGGTCACCCCTTCGCTGCGCCCGCCACAGTTACAGCAAAACCGCCGCACAGAGGGTGGGAACAATTGCCGCCAACAGAGCCAACTCCTCCCAATCCCCTACAGACAATGCAGCTTATGGCACAGCTGCTGCTGCCATATCTACCTGCATGAGTTTAATTGTTCACCTCGTCAAGTTTCGTTCCGCAGAGACCTCTGCGGAACGAAACTTGAAAATCTGAATGCAAAAGGCTCAGTTCCTCATGCGCCCCTGCAGCTGCACGGGCCCATGAGGATGTCTGCTGACTCAAAATGCAAATGCAAGAGGCATAGATCCCCATGAGCCCTTGCATTCGCTCTGGCTCATGCAGATAGATACCTCATGCTGACCGCAAAATCTAAATGCAGAGGGCATATATCCTCATGCGCCCCTGCGGTTGCACGGTCTCTGGAGGATAGAACCTCACGAAGGCCACGATTACCTGTTTAAATGCAAGAGACATGGATCCTCGTGAGCCCCTGCAGATGCACGGGCTCGTGAGGATAAATACCACATGCCATCTACAAGCCTCAAATGCAAGAGACATAGATCCTCATAAGCTCTTGCAGTTGCACGTGCTCGGAAGGATAGCTGCCCCCTGCAGGTTACACTCTCATCTGCGCTTCTCGCGAGTGTAAATTATTCCGTTTAAGTGCTGCATAATAAAAGTGTGTATGGTGCCGTATCTCTATAGCTTTTGTCGATACACTGACTGACTTCCTTGGACTTCTGGAATTCTCTTATATCTTTTGCGGACTAGACCCAGTGTCTTAAGTGGGACTTTCGGGTAGCGCTTTCACTTACATTCACTGTGTGGAAGTTTTATTAAATCTTTCTCATCTAAATCGGCGTTTATTAAGCCGTACTGTGAAAGACATTGCAGAACATGTAACTGTGGACACTGATGGACTGTTTTATTTAAAGTGATTCGTTTTATTGTGGGTGCTCCGCGGCTTAAGTTCTGTTTTCGTCGTCATTGCATGTATTTATCTGCGGCAGCACAAACACTTACTAAACAGACGTGGAGTATTTTGACATTGCTCCTTCAGGGTATCGGACATTGATACTTCCTGTATAAACTTCAGCTATGGGCGCTGAACGTTTGATCATCAGATTTTGTATTCATACTTTTTTAAAATATTGTTTTCTTTGATTGTTTTGTTTTCCTTTTACATAGGCTTTACATCTTGGATTGAAGTCAGGGTTTTCCTCCCTTAGCTTTCAGCAGCCAAGCGGCCAGACCTGCAAGGCAGCAGGACAATGATGATTAGTTTTCGAGGTTCTCTCCTCTAGATCCGCCGTGTTTAGCCTGGGGGCTCGTGCTGCCCAGCTCGTGCTGCCCCGTGTCTCCGGGGAAGGTTCTTGAGCCAGAGACTAGGACAAGGACAGTCTGATGTAAAACCTACGACCCGAGGACCTCGATGCCATCGTCCCAGCTTGCTAGGCAATGGCAGACGAACCAAGGGTTTAAAGGGTGGGGCCAGTATTCCGCACACTGCACTCCACCAAAAAGCTTCATCGCGCAGGCTTTAGGAAACGTCCACGGACCATGACACAGACCATTCCAGGTCCTGTAGCGACGGGCGAGGGGCGAAACGGCAGGTGAAAGATGTCACTAGAAGCCGCAGTCTCAAACCTGCATGCAGACAGTTCAGGATATTGGTCGCCTGATGTTGACCTGGGGATGACAACGTCACTCGGCACACCCTGAACGACCAAGCAGCATTCTCTAGGGACAGCACAGCTTGCTCCACACGGAGAGGGGCCTAGAAAAGGTGGCCTAACCAAAGCTCGTCCCCTCGCAACCCCAGTTGGCTAGCCGCGGTCAACGGGCATCTTCTCCTGCGGTCAGAAAACAAGTAAAAACAACGGATCAACTCCCATGACGACCACGACAAGACTCAACGCAGCATGCTGGAACATCCGAACCATGCTCGACACAGCAGACAGCGGACGCCCTGAACGTCGCTCCGCCCTCATTGCCCATGAAATGCGGAGGTTAAACATCGACATCGCCGCGCTCAGCGAAGTACGCCTCCCGGACGAAGGCAGTCTCCAAGAACTTGGCGCTGGCTACACCCTCTACTGGTCAGGCAGGCCTGCATCAGAAAGACGGCTCTCAGGCGTGGGTTTCATGGTCAAGACCTCCATTGCGACTAAGCTGGAAAACCTACCAACCTGTCACTCAGACCGCATCATGTCCATGCGCCTCCCACTGAGACACCAGCAACACGTCACCTTTCTCAGTGTGTACTCCCCAACCCTCCTGGCAGAGCCTGCAGAAAAGGACAAGTTCTACACTGACCTGCGCAGCCTCCTACAGAGCACCCCTGCAGACGACAAAGTCATCATCCTTGGCGACTTCAACGCCAGAGTGGGCCAGGACTCTGAAGCCTGGAAAGGAGTCCTCGGCAAGCATGGCGTCGGGAACTGCAATGACAATGGCCGCCTACTGTTGGAGTTCTGTGAAGAGCAGCAGCTTGTCATCACCAACGCTACTTTCCAGCAAAAGGACAGTCGAAAGACCACCTGGATGCATCCTCGCTCCAAACACTGTCACCTTATCGACTATGTTTTAGTGCGTCAGAGGGACCGCAGTGACGTCCTCCTCACCAGAGTGATGCCCAGCGCAGAGTGCCACACTGACCACCGTCTTGTCTGCTGCAAACTCAGGCTCCACTTCAAGCCAAAACCCAAGTAAGGGGGGGCCCCCCAAGATAAAGCTTGATGTTGCCAGCCTTCAGCGTGATGACGTGAAAGCTGCCTTTCAGATAGATTTACAGCGCAGGCTCAAAGACACAGCTCACCCAGCAGACTCCTCCCCTGAAACACTCTGAGAACAACTGAAAACTGCTATTGCAAAATCCTCTGCAGAAGTCTTGGGTTTCGCTAGAAAGAGGAACAAAGACTGGTTTGACGAAAACGACGTAGAGATCCAGGAACTCCTAGCAAAATTAAAGAGCCGCCCATCAGGCCCACCTAGCCCAGCCTTCCTGCCCTGTGAAGAAGTCTGCCTTCCGCCCCATCTGCAGCAGTCTCCAGCGCAAGCTCAGAGATCTCCAAAACGAGTGATGGACCAGACACACAGAGGAGCTAGCTTTGCGTTGACATTGGTGACTACAGGGGCTTCTACGAAGCACTGAAAGCAGTGTATGACCCCAGGGACCTGATACAAAGCGCTGATGGACAGGCACTCCTCACAGATAATACCTCCATCTTGAACCGCTGGTTGGAATACTTTCAGGACCTCTTCAGCGCTGAGCGCACTGTTCAAGAAGCAGTCATCCTCCAAATCCCACACCTCCCACTAAAGGTTGAATTGGATGATCCGCCCATGGTGAAGAGACCCTCACAGCCATCTACCAGCTCAAGAGTGGCAAAGTAGCAGGCATTGACGGAATCCCACCAGAGATCTGGAAACATGGAGGCCCTGCACTGCACAACAAGCTCCATGACCTCTTTCTCTGCTGCTGGGAGGAAGGAACACTACCAAAGGATCTCCGCGATGCAGTCGTCATCACCCTGTACAAGAACAAAGGAGAGAAGTCTGTCTGCTCCAACTACCGTGGAATTACCCTGCTGTCCATTGCCGGAAAAATTCTCGCAAGGCTGCTCCTGAATCGGCTGGTACCTGCCATCTCTAAAGACCACCTCCCAGAGGGCCAGTGTGGCTTCAGAGCCAACAGGAGCACCACCGACATGTTCTTTGTGCGGAGACATCTTCAGGAGAAGGGCCGCGAGCAGAACAAAGGTCTGTACGTAACGTTTGTCGACCTAACAAAAGCGTTCGACTCTGTGAGCAGGCAAGGCATGTGGCAGATCCTGGAGCGACTTGGCTGTCCCCAAAGTTCTTCAGCATGATCGTCGAGCCACACGAGGACCAGCAAGGCCAGGTCAGACTACACAGTGACCTCTCAGAAGCATTCCCCATTCTCAACGGAGTGAAGCAGGCTGCGTGCTGGCACCGACCCTCTTCACCATCTTTTTTAGCATGATGTTGAAGCAGGTCACAGTGGACCTCGACGATGACGACTCAGTGTACATCAGGTATTGCCTCGATGACAGCCTGTTCAACCTCAGGCCACAGCAGGCCCACACCAAAACCCTAGACCAACTGATTCGTGAGCTGCTCTTTGCTGACGACGCTGCCCTCGTTGCACACACAGAGAGAGCCCTGCAGGGCATCACGTCCTCCTTCGCAGACGCTGCCCAGCTCTTTGGTCTCGAGGTCAGTCTGAAAAAGACAGAGGTCCTCCATCAGCCGGCACCCAAGGTAGAGCATCGCCCTCCCCACATCACCATTGGCGAGTCTGGACTGAAGTCAGTGCACCAGTTTACCTACCTTGGCTGCATCATCACGTCAGACGCCAAGCTGGACAGGGAGCTGGACAGCAGGCTGGCAAAAGCGAACAGCGCTTTCGGGCGTCTATACAAGCGGGTGTGGCACAATCAACAGCTGAAAACAGGCACCAAGATCAGCGTGTACAGAGCTGTCGTCGTCACCACCCTGCTGTATGCTTCCGAGTCCTGGGCTCTCTACCGCAGCCAACTATGACTCCTCGAACGCTTCCACCAGCGCTGCCTGCGTACCATCCTTGGCATTCACTGGAGTGACTATGTCACAAATGTCGAGGTCCTTGAACAGGCAGAAACTGTGAGCATCGAGACTTTGCTGCTGCGGACACAGCTTCGCTGGGCGGGGCACGTCTCCAGGATGGTGGATCATCGCCTACCCTAGATCACCCTGCTCGGCGAGCTCGCCACTGGACACAGAGACAGAGGGGCACCAAAGAAGCGATACAAAGACTGTCTCAAGAAGTCACTTAGTGCCTGCCAAATCGACCACCGCCAGTGGTCTTCACTTGCTGCGGACCGCGACACCTGGCGCTCCACCATTTACAAGGCAGCTGTCTCAGACCTTTGAGGACTCTCGCAGAGCTAGCCTTAAGGACAAGCGGTTCAGGAGAAAAAAACAGATATGCCGCAACTCAGAACCCTGGCCAGACCTCTCTCTGCAGCCTGCCTGTCCCGGATTGGCCTCCGCAGTCACGAGCATGCCTGCAGACGTCGTGGGCAACCCCTATAGAATCTTCGTTCGCGAAGTCACGCCAAGAGACATCTTTGATTGACGTTTGCTCAACCACCGCTTTGTAGTTGCTGTTTCATTGTGAAACAAAATACAACTCACGGTTAGCGAAATACTCATGGCTAGAGGCAAACAAAAACGTTTTTCATCTTTATAATAAGAACTGAAGACCTATCAGCGTTCCTTAACAGTCCCACACCGTTCGACATTTTTGGCCTTACGAGTCACGCCTAAATTCAAACATCATTGATGATGCCGTGAAAATTCTAATTTTAGTATCATGAGAAGAGATTCCTCCTGTCACGGTCAAACAGGCATTGCTGTATACGTTCATCACTCTATTGAACACTTAGTCCGTAGGCGTAAAGACTTAGAAACGGCCGAAGTAGAGTGTGTGTGGATTGAGGTCAAGAGCCCGTATTGCTCACCGTTATTTGTCGGGTTTCTTTACCGCAATCCGACGTCTACGTTCGAGTGGTATGACAATTTTACTACTAACCTAGACAAAGTTTGTAAAGGACAAAATGACGTCATTCTTCTATGTGACTTTAATATAGACATGATTAAACCCCATCCCGCATGGGAAACTACATCTTCTTTATTTGGCCTAGTACAGTTAGTTAATTCCCCCACCAGAATTATCGCCACGAGCTCTACGCTCATTGACCACGTCTATACAAACAAACCGCAGGCGGTGACCGATGTTAGTGTTTCAGATCTTAGTGTTAGTGACCACTGCCCCGTGATTTGTTACTGGTCTGTAAAACTCCCCAAATTAAAGAAACATAGTCATACTACAACAACCTACAGGTCGTTTAAACATTTCAATCGTAATCCTTTCTACATGATCTCAGTAACACTCCTTTTGACGAGGTCCTTCTCGCAGACGATCCAAATATTGCGCTGTCCACTTAGTACAGTTTATTCCTTATAGTATTAGACAGACATGCGCCGATTAGAACACAAAGAGTAAAGAGTGAGATACTTCCCCCCTTGTTTGACAAAAGAAATAAAGCATTCTATGTCGGTGCGAAATGACCTAAAAAGAAAAATAACTTTGATGAATTTCAAAAGCGGCGAAACCGTGTGAGGTCAATGGTGCGCGCCGCGAGAGGGACTTTATCCGCAACACTGTCAAGGACAACAAAGATGTGTCAGAAGTGTGGCGGGTACTAAATTCGATCACCCGAGGCAATAGTAGTAGGTCAACAACCATCCCTAGTAGTCTCTCCGCCGACACATTCAGCGAACATTTTCTGTCGGTTGCGGATTTGATAATTACTCTTAGTTGCGATACAGAGGCTGATATATGCCCAGATTACTTAGTTAATTTCTGCAACAGAAAAACAACTGGCACACCACCATTTAATATCCCCACACTTGCTGTGCACGAAGTTGGCAAATTAATTAGTGACTTAGCTAATAAGATGTCCTCCGGCCATGATGATATTAGCTCACAAATGTTAAAGTTGTCTATACCATACATCGTAGAGACCCTTACTTATATTTACAAATTATGTATTCAAAACAATGTATTTCCTACAGACCTTAAAGTCGCAAAAGTCGTTCCACTGCCAAAATCAAAAGATCGTACTGACCCTAACAACTATAGACCCTTTTCTCTGGTGTCAGAATTATCTAAACCCCTCGAAAGACATATACATAAACACCTTCTGTCTACTTAGAATCACGAAAGTTGCTCCATTCGTCTCAGTCAGGATTTCGCTCTCGGCACTCATGTCATACGGCTCTGAGCAGATTAACAGACACATGGCTTTCAAATATGAATAATTCGCAGCTGACAGGTGTAATTTATCTTGACTTTAAAAAGGCTTTTGACTTAGTAAACCATACAATATTGATTTCTAAACGTAAGCATTATCTTCGAAACGACATGGCTGTTTCTTTGTTTACGTCATACCTCACAAACGGGAAGCAGAAAGTAATTGTAAATGGAGCCTACTCTTCTATTAAAGATGGTAAACTCGGAGTTCCGCAGGGGTCAATCTTAGGTTCTCTTTTATTTTGTATTTACATCAGTGACCTACCTCTAAGTCTAACCTGCGAAGCAGGACAGTGTGATATGTTCACCGATCATACCTCAATCCACACAGCTAACAAAGACATAATTGTAGTTGTAAACGGCCTTCAACAAAGTCTCGATGATATAGCAGCATGGTGTAAAGTCAACTCTATGATTTTGCATCCTACTAAAACGAAATCTATGATTATTGCAACACGCTAAAAGCATCAGTTGAAACCATTAAAACTTAATCTATCACTCGGCGACGACATCATAGAACAGGTAGCCGAAAATCGTCTATTGGTGGTTACAATTGATAATCAGCTCAGGTGGCAGATGCACATTGATAATGTATGTAAAATAATCTCTAGAAATGTCTTTATGTTATCGAAATTAAAGTATTTCACAGATAGTGAAACCAGAAAATTGTTCAGTAATGCACACATCATGTCACATATAAACTACGCATCGACGGTGAGGGATTGTTGCAGTGATGTCCACTTAAAAAGACTAAATTCTTTACATAGGAGAATGGCAAAATTAATTCTTCCCGACCCGCACTTGACAACCGAGGAAAAACTCAATAAAAACAACCCGGCGGAGAAAGAAACACGCTTAGGAAAGACAAATATTTCGCTTTGCAGTCACCTTTTTGGTCTGTGGCCGGGTGCACGACTTTCATCTAACTTTTAAAACAGTTTTAAATTCGAAAATTTACAATCGTTTTTAAGTCTCTTCTATTTATAGAAGAGACATTTTAGGATGGGACGCGGTGGGGCGCTTTAAGTAGCACACACGCGTCGTTACAGGCTGAGGGGGGGGGGGGGGTTGTGGGAGACCGTGACGTAACAAGATAAAAATTACGTCATGTCTAGTCACGCTAATCTCTCTGCTAACAGTACTTTTGGCAGAAAGAGCCGCATGTGAGTGTGCGTGTATGTATGTGTGCGTATGTATGTGAACACGAAAATCTCTTAAGTTTGCTGCTTACATGCGTTAAAATACAGTAAAGGCTTTATTCTAGTGGTGTCTAAGGAAGCCTCCAAGTAAACTGAAATTTGATGTCTCATTACAGAGTTAAATGACCGTTTATCGAACGTCGGTTGACACATATTACAGTCCGCAGTTTTTGTTATATTCACTTGAAATTTTGGATATGATTAGTTTGGAGAAAAACATTAGATGAGTTCATTAGCCAGCATTGTACTTTTTGAACCTTTTCGAAAAAATCATTGGGACAAAATGTCTTCGACTTATGGAGAAAAATCCGACAGCGACGGTGACGTAAAAGAACCAGACACGCCAGTGTTATACAGTGATCCTAAACTGACGCAAAGCACCATCACGTCGGTGTTATTATACTATATTGAGCAACATTTTGCTTGATATAGTGTTGTGTCCCAACCTCGGCATCGACCCAACCTCGGCCAGAGTGATATATAATGTTCCAAAATAGCAACTTTTCAGCTTGAATTACTAAAGGTTCTCAGAATGGGTATAATAACGGTTATATCAGTTATTAGCAATCCCGTTGGCCTACCATTTCACAACATTGGTGTGACAAACAGTGCTGACAAGAAGTAAGGGACGTCATAATTTCAGCTTGAATTACGAAAATGTCGGGAAAATACCTTACATCTGCAAACTGCAGTCACCTTTTTGGTCTGATTAATGTTGAAACTTTTTGGGATATTTTAATATTTCAAGCTAAAACTAATACGTCTTTTAATTGTTGTGAGCACTATATGTCACACCAATGTTGTGAAATTGTAGGTCAGTGGGATGGCTAATCACTGACATACCCTTGATTATACTGGTTCTGAGGACTTTTAATAATTCAAGATGAAAATGTAACATACCTTACTATTTGTGAGCAGTATGTGCCACTTTGGCCGAGGTTGGGTCGACGCCGAGGTTGGGACTCAACATATAATGCCGATAACAGGCAGATGTGATTACGAGACCCGAATCAAAATGTCCCGAGTCGTCCTTGACGGCGGTCACAGTACACGCAAACACACTCAGCTGCCTAAGGTCACTTCCAGTTGCATCTGTCCGTGCACGGTAACATTTAATTCCCGTGCAACTACGAAGAATATCCAACTTTCACTTTTGCACTGGGGAAGCACCGAGCGACGTCCAGACAGTTTGATTTGAGTCAATTAATCACATCTGTCTTTTATCGGCGCCATATCCTGCAAAAACTTGCCTAATATAATTTATGTACCCAGCCCAAAACTAAATTTTACCCGAGTCCTTCAGATTACCGCCATTGGTGCTCAAGAGGTCAATTTCAATATATTTGGACATAAACTACCCAGCTTGACACTACCCACCTAAATGTACCCAGCGCAAATCCACCCAGGCGTACATCTACCCAGTGCAAATGTGTTCCTCTGATTTTCCTTTTTTATTTTTAGAATTAAATAAACTGAGCGTGAATCTTCACATCATGATTCTGCTCAGCATAACTCGACAAAGGCTTAAATTTACTTTTAAAAAAATCTCAAAATTTCAACTGCAAAAGCATGTACAACTGAAAAACAAATATGGCAGTAATCTGGTTGTTGCTTGTTTTGTTTTTCCCGTGAAATGCTTCATAGAAAAATATGCGCAGCCCCTGCGTCATGAATCATTTTGCACATGCTCACTAAGTGACACATCAGGAGTCGGAACATTTTCTCAAAGCACACCTTACCGCAGTGCTGCTATGGTTATAGCTGTGTGTATGTGGTGTATCTTGTACTAGTAAATTATACATTTAAAACAATGTCTGTAGACATGTTATGTAAACTTTAATGCACAATGTGTCTTTCGAAACACGAGCTAATAATCACAGACTATCACAGACAGATATAATTATATTGTACAATAGAAAAGAGCAATATCTGAAATTTACTTCGATTTTAATTTTATGTATGTCGCTCAGTTACTGTACACATGGTGTCGTATCATGACGTTTTGATCATACCTCGAATAATGTTATTTTCTCTAATACGGTATCGTAACGGGACATTGTGGTAGTAACAGGAGAGTTTTTTTTAAAATGTATACTAGTATAGTCCGGACAGTAACAGGACAGAATAGTGACAAGAGAATAGAACTCACTGGAGAAAGTTGTATAAATTCTTACATTGGTGTGTAGATGATACTTAGAAAGCCACTCCAGTCGTTTTAAAACCTTATCCTGCGAGCAAACGCTCGTAGGATAAGGTTATTAGACTATCAATTTCGAACCACTTGAAAGACATATGCATACTCATCTCCAAAATTTCCTTGAACAAAATCATCTGATTAGTGTTGCACAATCCGGTTTTCGACCTTTTCATTCCTGCCAGACTACTCTAAATCATATTGTTGATAAATGGCTCTCTGCCATTAATGATAATAAAGTATCAGGCGCAATCTTTCTAGACCTTAAAAAGGCATTCGATCTTGTCAATCGTTCCATCCTCCTAAAAACCACCACTTTATCACATTAACTCGAATTCTGTTTCCCTCTTGTCTTCATATCTAAAAAACAGAACACAGAAAGTACTTCTAAATGGCAAATTTTCATCATACGGTGTAGTGACTTGTGGTATTCCACATGGATCTTTTATAAGGCCTTTATTGTTTCTATAGTTTATTAATGATTTGCCGCTGTGCATATCTCACCCAGAGGCTAACTGTGATCTGTTCGCTGACGACACAATACATAGTATTTATATGGCGCATTTCTCATATGTATAATATAACTCAATTGGGCAGTGGGCAGATGTTCACATCTGCACGGGACTTAGACGACCCCGCCCTCCACGAGTCCCCTGCTGCCTTGCAGGCCTGGCCGCTTGGCTGCGGAAAGGATAAGGGAGGAAACCCCTGACATCAAATCCCCCGTGTCTCCGGGGAAGGCTTTTGAGCCAGAGACTAGGACAAGGACAGTCTGATATAAAACATACGACCCGAGGACGTCGATGCCATCGTCCCAGCTTGCTAGGCCATGGCAGACGAACCAAGGGTTTAAAGGGTGGGGCCAGTGCTGCGCACACTGCACTCCACCAAAAAGCTCCACCGCGCAGGCTTTAGGAAATCTCCACGGACCATGACACTGACCATTCCAAGTCCTGTACCGACGGGCGAGGGGCGAAACGGCAGGTGAAAGATGTCACTGGAAGCCGCAGACTCAAACCTGCATGCAGGCGGTTTAGGATATTGGTCGCCTGATGTTGACCTGGGGATGACAACATCACTCGGCACACCCTGAACGACCAAGCAGCCTTCTCTAGGGACAGCACAGCTTGCTCCACACGGAGAGGGGCCTAGAAAAGGTGGCCTAACCAAAGCTCGTCCCATCGCAACCCCAGTTGGCTAGCCGCGGTCAACGGGCATCTTCTCCTGCGGTCAAAAAACAAGAAAGAATAACGGTTCCACTCTCATGACGACCACGACCGGACTCAACGTAGCATGCTGGAACATCCGAACCATGCTCGACAAAGCAAACGTCGCTCCGCCATCATTGCCCATGAATTGCGGAGGTTAAACATCGACATCGCCGCGCTCAGTGAAGTACGTTTTCCGGACGAAGGCAGCCTCCAAGAACTTGGCGCTGGGTACACCCTCTACTGGTCAGGCAGGCCTGAATCAGAAAGACGGCTCTCAGGCGTGGGTTTCATGGTCAAGACCTCCATTGCGACTAAGCTGGAAAACATACCAACGGGTCACTCAGACCGCATCATGTCCATGCGCCTCCCACTGAGACACCAGCAACACGTCACCCTTCTCAGTGTGTACTCCCCAACCCTCCTGGCAGAGCCTGCTGAAAAGGACAAGTTTTACACTGACCTGCGCAGCCTCATACAGAGCACCCCTGCTGCAGACGACAAAGTCATCATCCTTGGCGACTTCAACGCCAGAGTGGGCCAGGACTCTGAAGCCTGGAAAGGAGTCCTCGGCAAGCATGGCGTCGGGAACTGCAATGACAATGGCCGCCTACTGTTGGAGTTCTGTGCAGAGCAGCAACTGGTCATCACCAACACCGTCTTGTTCGCTGCAAACTCAGGCTCCACGCCAAGCCAAAACCCAAGAAATGGGGGCCCCCCAAGAAAAAGCCTGATGTTGCCAGCCTTCAGCGTGACGACGTGAAAGGTGCCTTTCAGACAGATTTACAGCGCAGGCTCAAAGACACAGCGGACCCAGCAGACTCCTCCCCTGAAACACTTTGGGAACAACTGAAAACTGCTATTGCAAAATCCTCTGCAGAAGTCCTGGGTTTCGCTAGAAAGAGGAACAAAGACTGGTTTGACGAGAACGATGTAGAGATCCAGGAACACCTAGCAAAAAGAAGAGCCGCCCATCAGGCCCACCTAGCCCAGCCTTCCTGCCCTGTGAAGAAGTCTGCCTTCCGCCTCGTCTGCAGCAGTCTCCAGCGCAAGCTCAGAGATCTCCAGAATGAGTTGTGGACCAGACTTGCACAGAGGACCCAGTTTTGCGCTGACATTGGTGACTAGAGGGGCTTCTACGAAGCACTGAAAGCAGTGTATGGCCCCAGACACCTGGTACAAAGTCCCCTGCGAAGCGCGAATGGCCAGGCACTCCTCACAGATAATACCTCCATCTTGAACCGCTGGTCGGAGTACTTTCAGAGCCTCTTCAGCGCTGAGCGCACTGTTCAAGAAGCAGTCGTCCTACAAATCCCACAACTCCCAGTAAAGGTTGAATTGGACGAACCGCCCACCGCTGAAGAGACCCTCACAGCCATCCACCAGCTCAAGAGTGGCAAAGCAGCAGGCATTGATGGAATATCACCAGAGATCTGGAAACATGGAGGCAGAGCACTGCACAACAAGCTCCATGACCTCTTTCTCTGCTGCTGGGAGGAAGGAACACTACCAAAGGATCTCCGTGATGCTGTCGTTATCACCCTGTACAAGAACAAAGGCGAGAAGTCAGACTGTTCCAACTATCGGGGAATTACCCTGCTGTCCATTGCTGGGAAAATTCTTGCAAGGCTGCTCCTGAATCGGCTGGTACCTGCCATCGCTGAAGACCACCTCCCAGAGGGCCAGTGTGGCTTCAGAGCAAACAGGAGCACCACCGATATGGTCTTTGTGCTGAGACAGCTTCAGGAGAAGTGCCGCGAGCAGAACAAAGGGCTGTACGTAACGTTTGTCGACCTAACAAAAGCGTTCGACACTGTGAGCAGGCAAGGCATGTGGCAGATCCTGGAGCGACTTGGCTGTCCCCCAAAGTTCCTCAGCATGATTGTCCAGCTACACAAGGACCAGCAAGGCCAGGTCAGACTCAACAATGTTCTCTCAGAACCATTCCCTATTCTCAACGGCGTAAAACAGGGCTGCGTGCTGGCACCGACCCTCTTCACCATCTTTTCTAGCATGATGTTGAAGCAGGCCACAGTAGACCTCGATGATGACGATGCAGTGTACATCAGGTATCGTCTCGATGGCAGCCTGTTCAACCTCAGACGACTGCAGGCCCACACGAAAACCCTGGACCAACTGATTCGTGAGCTGCTTTTTGCTGATGACGATGCCCTCGTTGCACACACAGAGAGAACCCTGCAGCGCATCACGTCCTGCTTCGCAGACGCTGCCCAGCTCTTTGGACTCGAGGTCAGTCTGAAAAAGACAGAGGTCCTCCATCAGCCGGCACCCAAGACAGTGTATCGCCCTCCTCACATCACCATTGGCGAGTCTGAACTAAAGTCAGTGCACCAGTTTACTTACCTTGGCTGCATTATCACGTCGGACGCCAAGCTGGACAGCGAGCTTGACAGCAGGCTGGCAAAGCGAACAGCGCTTTCGGGCGACTTTTCAAGCGGGTGTGGCACAATCATCAACAGCTGAAAACGGGCACCAAGATCAGCGTGTACAGAGCTGTGGCCCTCACCACCCTGCTGTATGATTCCGAGTCCTGGGCCCTCTACCGCAGCCAACTACGACTCCTCGAACGTTTCCACCAGCGCTGCCTGCGTACCATCCTGGGCATTCACTCGAGTGACTATGTCACCAACGTCGAGGTCCTTGAACAGGCTGAACTGTGAGCATCGAGGCCTTGCTGCTGCGGACACAGCTCCGCTGGGCGGGGCATGTCTCCAGGATGGAGGATCATCGCCTACCAAAGATCACCCTGTTCGGCGAGCTTGCTACTGGACACCGTGACAGAGGGGCACCAAAGAAGAGATACAAAGACTGTCTCAAGAAGTCACTTAGTGCCTGCCAAATCGACCACCACCAGTGGTCCTCGCTTGCTGTGGACCGTGACACCTGGCGCTCCACCATTTACAAGGCAGCTGTCTCCTTTGAGGATCTCGCAGAGCTAGCCTTAAGGACAAGCGGCTCAGGAGAAAAGAAAAAAAAAAACAGATATGCCGCAACTCAGAACCCTGGCCATACCTTCCCCTGCAGCCACTGCGGTCGAACCTGCCTGTCCCGGACTGGCCTCCGCAGCCACGACCAAGCCTGCAGACGTCGTGGGCAACTCCTATAAAATCTGCGTTCGCGAAGTCAAGCCAGGAGGGGGAATATAACTCAATGCACAGGACATAGCCGCGAACTGAACCCAACAAGCACGCTCACGTGAATCACGCGCATTCCCTCACACACTGTACATAAACACAGAACATTTACGTGGTGCTAAGGGCAAGCTCAAGCGAGCTACTGAAATTTTGGAAATTTAAATCGTTTTTTTTTTATATATTATTTTTGAAATTTGATTAAGTGGACTGAAATTAATGCCGAATTCGTGGGGGAGGAAAGAGCCGGAATACCCGGAGAAAGAACCCCCGACGGTCCGCCCGAATTAATGGTGACACTTACTAGAGGAGAAAAGTCCGATGCCGGATCCGGGTATCGAACCTCGCACCTCTTGCATAGGTGGCAGGCGCAATTACCGCTGCGCCACAGACCGCCCCGTACACACATCTGACTAAGAGCTAGAGAACATCAATGAGGTACTCCAGCAGAGCCTGAACGAAGTAGCTGACTGGTGCATTAATAATCACATGATAGTTAGCATTCCAAAAACAAAGAGCATGTTAGTTACAACACGCCAGAAACACCAGCGCGGCCTACCAACTTTAACATTTACCTTAGATGGCCAACCTATTGAACAAGTAACTAAGCATCGCTTGCTGGGCGTAACAGTAGACAACCAGTTAATCTGAAAACCTCATGTTGATAAGGTATGCAACACTTGTTCCTTTTGTCTAGGCTCAGCCGTATAGTTAATCCTGACGTTTGCAAACTTTTCTTCCACGGGCATATCAAAACGCACTGTAATTACAGTTCCACTGTCTGGGACGGTTGCAGCCAAGTTCATATGAAAAAAGTAAATTCTCTGTATCGTCGAGGTGTTAAACTCATACTTCCTGAACCCGCCCCCCCATAAAAAATCAAATCTCTTAAATTGCTGGCATTAAAGAAACAATTCGAATTTAATCGGTGTGTATTAATGTACACGATTCTACACGAGAGAGCCCCACTCCATTTGCGAACTCTGTTTTCAGATAATTATAGATAAAACTCGAGAAACAGGTCTCTCAACCTACCAAGAACAAGATTAGATATATATAAAACTAGCCTGGCCTTTTCAGGTGCAAAAGCATAAAATAATTTACCCCAGCATCTTATGTCTATTTCTAAATTTAGTATTTTTAAGTATCGCCTTTATCGCTTTTTACTTCTAAATTAATACCACGATTCAATTCTCCTTTATTGATGCTGTACGTTTAGAGACATATTCTAATTATAAGATTTGTTTCAGCTTATGATGCTGTTATTATGTTTGTTTGTTTTTTTTTCGTCTTTTATGCTTTTTGTACACTTGAATGTTCCTCATACTATGTTTGTATTTTGAATATTTTATTGTGTTGGTCGATGATTATGTATGTGTGTAGAGTAGCAGGACAGTTTGTAAGAGAGGCATTTGCATGCCTAAAACTTTATCCTGAATACAAACGTTTCATCATCATCATCATCATCGTTGCAAGACAAATATTCCCATATGATGACGTAATATTGCAATACATCACGCCAGAGCCCCAGTCGTCACCATGAAATGCCGTCATCGCCCGTACCTTTTCGTTGACCAGACTTTCTACAAAACAATATTGTGCACACGCTCCAGGGCTGCATCCACACTTGTGATACTCTCCAGCTGTATCGAACGGTGTTATACAGCTTTTCCGCTCAAAGGCGGAAACAAGGAGGTGTGTATGAAAATTATTTTCGAGCCTATAATAAATTTACTTAAAAATCGAATGTACCTTCAGCAGTTTGATGAGTTCTGGGCTAGCAGACTCCAAGTAAAATTGAAAGTAATCCACACCAAGAGCACGGCTGGCTGCAACCATCTCCGCCACCTGTTCGTATTGCCGGAAACGACCGAAGAATGCCGGAAAACATCTAGTGACGTTCCACCTGTATGTCGAGTTCGTCTGGTCTCCACCGTTGTTACCTGCGATTCTAGCCTTTGCGGTTGAATTGACAGCTTTGGTGGGGTTTATATCGGCGTTATGTGTACTGTTGTGGACGTCAGGTGTGTGATTCTTATTTGTGTTTTGCTCATGAGACGCCCTTAGCAGGGCAATAGAAACTTTATCACTGTTAGCATTAGGATTTGCACTTGAACTCAGGTCTTGACTATAATGTACGATATGAAATGTTTCCGACGGAGTGTTCTGCTTGCCGACAGTGAGGGAATATGGAGGTAGTGTATCGTCTGTCACTGGACAGTCAGCAAAGGCTCCAAGGTAACTGCAGAAAGAAAAGATAAAAAGATCACATTTACACGCGCCGAAAACGAAGGTGACATAAAAAATAAGTTTAAGTTTAAACCATGAGTGGTGATGATTACGAGCCGAGACTTTTTTGACAGACAAGCTCTTGCATTGATTTCGGAGCCAGACCTTGCATTCAGTAAAATATTTGCCATATCCAATCTTAGTTTTATTGTTTCATCGAAAGTGTCCGAAGTGTCGACATGCTGTTCAAATTGTCAAACTTAAGATTTGCTTTCAGGGAAAACACCATAGGATTTGTTTTTCAGGCAATCTACAACATTTCCGCTCTGAGATTCCGAAAAGAAAAGAAAGGGTAACCGCGCTGTTGTTTTTGAGGTGGGGGGGGGGGGGGGACCAGCACGCCGACGGTTGGTTTCTGGCAAAATTATGAACGATCAATCACTTCGTAAAACCGCATCTAGAAATGAAATAAATCCTGAACATTTTAGACCTTTCAGCGGGACGTGCATTTCAAAGAGCAGCAGAAACTTGATATTATCGATAACGCTGTCCGCCACAGCGAATTCAATGTTGTAACAATGTGTAATTCTTTTTATATGCTCATTTCTTGTTCTTTTCGTTTGTGAATACAAAGGGGAAAAGATAAACGAAACGTTGCACATGCTTATGCGCATTTATGTGCTTATTTCAGAAAAAAATAATAAGTAACCGAATTTAATTTTTTCTATACAGGGGTTTTTCTATCCCATCCACTACCTTTAAAGAAAGAAATAAAGAAACAACATTTTCGACTTCCGAATGGCTGCCTTATCTCAATGACGCCTTTCATAAATGTAATTACGTTGATAAAGACAATATACTTTAGAAGCACCTGAAAGCCATTTTTTTGTCGACGATATTCCCATGATGCCACTACGTGATTCAAGGCATACAGAGACAGCCTTATAAGAAATCAAAACTGCGACGAAACAGGAAGGTTACGCCATGCATAACAGTTACTGCTCATACAGAAGAAGAACAAGTTGCAACAACTGCCGTTCCTCATATTTAATTCTTGCTGCTGCACAGAATATGGTCATTCTTTCTAAATTTACAACTAAACCATGAGGCAATATAAACACGAATTTTTCACCGTTTCTTTTCTTCTTCGTAAATATGCTTAGTTCCGTTTTATTTTGACAAAGTTTGTTAGGTAATGTTTTGAAAGGACTGTCATGTCTTGTGTAAAGAGAGTGTTTTGTCTTAAAACTCTCACGTCGATGACTTATGACATCATCAATGACCCACATGCGTGTGTGTTTCTGTGTATTGCGGTTGCGTAGAAACCGGAGAGGGTAGGGGGGCGCATAGTATTCTCCCCCCCCTCCCCCCAAATAGCTTTTGTCTACCGTATTGAAAATACGGTAGGATTTAGGATGGGGCTGGTCGGAGCCTGTTCAGTAGAATTGTTACGTGATAGTCGTAGTATGACACAATCACACCAGACGCACTCACGTATGGTTCTTGTAAAGAAACGTCACTCAGCTGCAACTCGTCACTGGTGACACAAGTTTGTAGACCACACTGGAGTAACAGTTCCAACATATATTGTATTGCAGCGATGCAATCGCAGCATAATGCATCCACAAATGCATCCATTCACTGATACACTGTCTCCTCTACAATGCACCACCCACTTTTGACACACTGCGTCTCTCATACAATGTACACACATATTTCCTAACATCGTCTTTTATACTATTACAGATTTCTAGAACAATCCAGCAAATTCACACACACAACTCAACCAATCAGAAAAGAAAACGTAACCAGAACTTATTAATATTCATGAAAAAAGAACACCCTAGATCCGACTACAAATTTCCACTACCATCTAGGCGGATTCGATACAGTGTTACGAAATGTACCCAACAACATTGACGTCATATATGAGGTCACTAGAATAATCGCGCCGCTACTAGAACCTTCCAGTCCAATGTAGGTCGGACCCCGGCAATAATGCAACGAAAAGACGCATCATTTTAGTTACACAACAGAAATCGATCGCAATTCCAAGCGAAAGAAAATGAAGCCTACTAAAAGGTACGTAATTCTTATCTAAAATAACTCAAATGAATATCGGATCTTTCCTTTGATCAACAAACACATGTTCTCAAAAGAATAACACAACCACAAACGTGTTTGTAACTCTTCAAACATGCCCTTGGTTCTAGGGATGCAGACAAATTTCACCTCTCCTGCCAGGTACGGGGTGTTGACACTGACCTTGGCAAGAGGGACAATCGTCACAGTTCCGTCCGCCAGGTTGAGGGTTGTCCACTCCTGTAGCTTCTGGTCTTCAGCTACTAGATCCTCTCTCACGATGACGCCGCTACAACCCGTGTCTCTCAGCACACTCAATGATGTATTGCTGACGAATCCTGACACCACCAGCATGTTGGACACTTCACTCTCAGGCACCGCGATGTTGGAAACTGGTAAGAATGTTGCCCCATCGCCAACTGGAATGCGTCCACTTCTTCTGAAAGACTCGATCTGCTCCAGTGCCGCCTGCCTTTCTCCAGACTCAAAGTCACCAGGTGACGTCACATGGTTGGCCAGTACAATGGCGGCTTTGTGTTGAGACGTGGTACCACTTCTGCCTGCTGTCCCGCGGTCTTGGTTGGGCCTTCTGGTGTTGTCGCCTCGGGGAACACCCTTGGAAGGACAACGTATTGCCTTGTGTCCCTTTATTCCACAAAGGAAGCATGTCAGGCTCTCCATCGGCATCTGTTTCGGTGTATCTCTGACGTGGTGTTTTTCCTCTGCTGGTGTAGACACGCGCTGCGGTTTACCGGGGCCGAACTTCAAGTTGTGGGCGTCCAGGTATCTTTGAGCGAAGTCTACAAGGGCCTTCAGGGACTGGTCCTTTTCCTCCGTGAGGTGGGCGGCCAGGTCCTTATTACATGTGCTGAAAACTTGTTCTTTGACGATGAGGTAACACAGGGCCTGGTACTCCTTCTTCAAGCCAGCCAGCTCTGTCTATTTCTCCAAGTAGGTCCTGATTCTCTTAATGAATAGGTCGGGTGTTTCTCCTTCCTCAGATTTGCAATTCCGAAAACGTCATCTGTAACCCTCTTCAGTGAAGCCATAATGTCTCAGCAGGGTGGCACTCAACTGCACATAATCCTTGGCTTCTTCTCTTGGCAGATGGGTGTAGAACTCAAGCGCTTTGCCGGTCAAAAGTGCGCTCAGTTTGGTAGCCCAAGTCTCTTGATTCCAGTGGTTGCTGCTTGTGAAGCGCTCAAATCGCTTAAGGTAAGCGTCTATTTTATCCCTACCTTCTACACAAGGAGGAAGTTTTGGCGCACGGGCTGTTTGCTCTCTGCTGGCTAAGGCTGCTGCTTCAGCTGTTTTCTGGCCCTGTGCCTCTAACTCCATCCTCTTGAGATAAATTTCGTGTTGTCGCTGCCTCTCTGCCTATTACCGCTCCACTTCTCGCTGTTTGTCTGCCTCTTTTCGCTGTTTTTCTGCCTCTTTTCGCTGTTTGTCTGCCTCTTTTCGCTGTTTGTCCGCCTCTTTTCGCTGTTTCTCTGCCTCTGCTGCTTGAATTTCGAGTTTCTTGATCTCACGCTCTTTGGCTCTTTTTTGTTTCTTCCTTGCAATCTTTTTTCGTCTTTCCCCTTTTCTCTTTCCAGTCTCGCCTTCTCTCTCTCCTTCACAAAATCTAGGAGCTTTGCTTCCTCCAGTCCACATTCCATCCTAATTCTCAGGAATGTCTCCATTTCCTATATCTGCGTTTCACTGCTGGCTGTTGTCTCCGGCTACCCTTTCCAGTGAGCCAACTGAAGAAGTCCAGTCGAAGGTGCCAAATGTTACGTGGTAGTTGTAGTCGTAGTATAATGCAGTCACACCAGACGCACATACGTAGGGTTATTGTAAAGAAACTTCACTCAGCTGCAACTCGTCACACGTGGCACAAGGTTGCAGATCACACTGGAGTAACAGTTCCAACAATATTTTATTGCAGCGATGCAATCGCAGCACAATGCATCCACAAATGCATCCATTCACTGATACACTGTCTCCTCTACAATGCACCAACACTTTTGACACACTGCGTCTCTCATACAATGTACACACATATTTCCTAACACCGTCTTTTATACTATTACAGATTTCCAGATCAATGCAGCAATTTCACACAACTCAAAAAAATCAGAAAAGAAAACGTAACCAAAACTTATTAATATTGATGAAAAAGAACATCCTAGAACTACCTACAACCTTCTACAAACCTGTAGATGTATTACGTAAATTCCGAGCATTGCGTAATTGTCGCGAAATGTAACCAACAACATAATTACTTTGACGTCATATTTGAGGTCACTAGAATAATCGCGCCTTTTCGAGAACGTTCTAGGTCAAACGAGGACGGACTTCAGCAAAAATGTAACGAAAAGACACACCATTTTAGCTACACAACAGAAATCGATCGCAATTCTCCAAGCAAAAGAAAAGGAATCCTACCAAAACGTACGTAATTCTAATAAAATAACTCGAATGAATATCTAATCTTTCCTAAAATCTAATTTTTCAAGTACCTGCTTTCTAACAATTCATTCACTGGTTAGGGTATCCCCATCGCCTCAAGCCTTGATATTAACCTCCGCGCGCAGGTGTGCGTGTACGAGTGTGTGCGTGCGTGCGCACGTGCGTGCTTGTGTGTGTGTGTGTGTGTGTGTGTGTGTGTGTGTGTGTGTGTGTGTGTGTGTGTGTGTGTGCGCGTGCGGCGCGTGTTTGATTTCAGTGAAACAAGGAATTTTGAATATCTTTTTTCCGTTCACATTATTAGCAATCATAATCGGTGCCCTCCATTTTGCCTTACCTATGTTTGTTTTGTTTTGAATGAGTTGTTATATTATGTGCACTTTGTATGTTAGTAGCTTTGTACCTATGTATGCTAGTAGCTTTGTCATCAGCGTCTATGCTCCGACACTCACCAACGCCGATGACGACAAGGAGGCGTTCTATGAGAGACTCGACTCCCTCCTGAAGTCCACCCCTGCAAGTGACAAACTCATCGTGCTTGTTGACTTGAATGCTCGAGTGGGGCGCGAATGTGACTAATGGGAAAGAGTGATGGGCCCACATGGGCTGGGCAAGATGAACAACAATGGCCTGCTGCTGCTGACATTGTGCGCTGAGAATGGACTCGCCATCACCAACACCCTCTTCAGGCTGGCTAGTAAGTACAAGACAACATGGATGCATCCCAGGTCCAAGCAGTGGCATCTCATAGACTATGTCATTGTCCGCCAGCGGGATACTCGTGATGTCAGAATCACCAGAGCCATAAGAGGAGCCGAGTGCTGGACCGACCATCGGCTGGTGTGGTCTGTCCTCAAACTGCACATGCACCAGCACACAGCTCACCCGACCTTCATTCAACCTGGCTGTTACGATTGTGGTTGTGTTGTCCTGTGCGAGCATACATGTGTTAATCGTAGGAAACGATCCGATATTTATTTGAGCTATCATGGTTATGATTCATGTATCTTTTTAAGTAACATTTTCTTTCGGTCGCACAGAGCGAAATTCACTTCGTTATGATACGCTAAGTTTAGTCCAGAACGTTCTAGACAGGTCGCACTGTCTAGTGACCTCGTATGTGTGACGTCGGGTAGTTGGCGACAGTTCGCAACATTTTGTTTTTCTGTGAGCGTGAATTGAGCAGCCTTTTTTTGTTTTGTGAAAGGTCGAGAATCTTCTAGACCGGATATGCAAGGTCGTGATAGGGCTACCATACTTTTATGTGACTTTATTATACATTAGGATTTAGAGCTGAAATGAGCAGCCGAGTTTTTGTAGCCTATTTTAGTGATTCCAGAAAATTCTTATTTAAGAGTTTCGGTTGTGTGTTTCGTTCTGATTGGTTGCGTTGTATGATTTTCGTAGATGATTCTGGAAATTGGTAGTATATATAAAGAGGGCGCTAGGAAAGCATGTATATACATTGTCTTTCATTTGTCAGTTGTAGAGACACACAGTTATCGTAGGTACGTGGCCCGTATAGGGTGTACATTGTGAGAGATACAGCGTAACAGTGTGGTGTACGTTGTAGAGAGACTTTGTGTCGGCAGTGTGGATATTTGCAGAAGAGACTTTGTATCAATAGTGGTGCATTTGTAACTGCATTGTGTGGAGATCGCATCGCTGAATTAAAATATTGTTGGAACTGTTACTCCAGTATTGTCTACATCCTTAAGCCACGTGTGACGGATTGCAGCTGAATGAAGTTTAATTAAAAGAACCTTACGTGCGTGCGTCTGGTGTGTTTATCATACTACGACTACAACTCCACCACGTAACATATTGGCACCTCCGACGGGACTTCTTCAGTTGGTTCAGTGGAAAGGGTAGCAGGAGAAAACAGCCAGCAGTGAAAAGCAGAGATGGCGACATCGGAGATGGAGACATTTTTGAAAATTGGAAAGGAATGTGGACTCGAAGGACCTCAACTCCTCGAGTTTGTAAAAGAGAGAGTGAAGGAGAGACTAAAGAGAGAGAGGAGAAAGAAGAAAAGAGACGAGAGAAAGAAGAAAAGGAGAGATTTGATAGAGAAGAAAGAGCGAAAGAGCGTGAAAATAGGAAACTCGAAATCCAAGCAGAAGAAGCAGAGGAACAGCGAAGAGAGGCAGAGAAACAACGAGAAGAAAAGAGAGAAGAGGCGGAGAGGCAGCGACAACACAAAATTCATCTAAAGCGGATGGAGATAGAGGCACAGAGCCAGAGGGTTTCTGAAGCAACAGCCTTAGCCAGCAGAGAGCAAACAGCCCGTGCGCCAAAGCTCCCACCTTTCTTTGAAAACTCAGATAAGATGGACGCTTACCTAGAGCGTTTCGAGCTCTTCGCAAGTAGCAACAATTGGAAACAAGAGACTTGGGCTATCAAACTGAGTGCACTTCTAACTGGCAAAGCGCTTGAATTTTACACCCGCTTACCAAGAGAAGAAGCCGAAGATTATATGCAGTTGAAAGCCGCCCTGTTGAGACAGTACGACTTCACTGAAGAAGGTTACAGGCGACGATTTCGAAACTGCAAGCCTGAAGGAGAAACACCCGGCCTATTCATTGAGAGAATCAGAAGCTACCTGGAGAAATGGATAGAGCTGGCTGGCTTAAATAAAGAGTACCAGGACCTGTGTAACCTCATCATCAAAGAACAAGTCTTCTACGCATGTTCTAAGGACCTGGCCGCCCACCTCAGAGAGCAAAAAGACCAGTCCCTAAAGGCCCTGGCCGACTTCGCTCAAAGATACCTTGACGCCCACAACATGAAGTTTGGGTCCAGTAAGCCGCAGCGTGTGTCTGCACCAGCAGAGGAAATCCACAATGTCAGAGAGACCCCGAAATACAAGTCGGTGGAGAACTTGACATGTTTTCTCTGTGGAAAGAAAGGTCACAAAGCGATACGGTGTCCTTCTAAAGACGTTCCCCGAGGCGACAACATCAGAAGATCCAACCAAGATCGCGAGATACAGGCAGAAGTAGTACTACGTCTCAACACAGAGCCGCCGCTGTATTAGCCAATGATGTATCTTCATCCAGTGACTTTGAGTCTAGAGAAAGGCAGGCGACACCGGAGCTGATTGAATCTTTCAGAAAGAATGGACACATCCCAGTAGGAGATGGGGCTACATTCTTACCAATCTCAAACATCGCGCTGCCTGAGAATAAAGTGCCGAACATGCCGGTGGTGTCAGGATTCGTTGGCGACACACCAGTCAGAGTGCTGAGAGACACCGGTTGTAACTGTATCATCGTGAGAGATAATTTAGTAGCTGAAGACCAGAAGCTACATGAGTGGACAACCCTCGTTTTGGCCGATGGAAGTGGGAGAGTCACCCCACTTGCCAAGGTCAGTGTCAACATCCCGTACCTGACAGGAGAGGTGAAGGTGTTGTGTGTGAAGACCCCAGTTTATAATCTTATCATCGGAAATGTTAACAGTGCCAGAAATGCAGACGATCCAGATCCGAAGTGGAAACTTGAAACCTGTGCAGTTACTACGAGAGGTCAGGAAGAGGAGAGCAACCATACCATCCCTCTAAACGTGACTGACAACACACAAGCAGTAACGATGATTAGAGACACGTTAGAGGAAGAGAAGCGCAAGGCGCTGGAGCAACTGCAAAACCAAGTAGACGCGACTGTGGCCAAAGAGCGAGATAAGCGGGAGGCGGAACAGCGAGCAGCCATCGACCACCTGCAGCAAAAACAGGCGCATACGTTGGACAGTCGGCAATACGATGCCGAGCGCCGCCACAATGATCAGATTGGATCGCCGAAAACCCAGGTGATCGAGGGTCGCGAGCGAGACGGAGCTCCTCTGAGACAGGATATGTCGGAGCTGCAGGAGGAGGAGAAGGAGAAGGAGAGGAAGAATCAGGAGACATTAAGAGTCCAATCTTCGGAGTTCGAGCATCGAATTGCGCCCGACTCAGAGACTGCGGATATTGTCCAGCATGAGGTTGGTCCGAGATCGAACGAGCCGCTTCGCGACGAGTCGTGTCGTCGGTTTCGCAACACGAGAGAGGGACTGATGGAGAGTGTTGGGGGGACGCCGGACGTGGTAGTCGTCGGTGATTCCAGTTTGCCGGTGGGCATCGTGATGGAACAGAAGAGATCCGGTTTGGGGTGTACGGATTGTCATACTTTGCATGGGCCAACGGTGTTTGACCCAGGACCGGTGACCTTTGAACTGTGTGAACTGTGAACTGTAACTTGTGATTTAGTGTTGTTCCAGGTGAATTTTATTCTGACTTTCGTTTTATCAAGGGTTCGCAGAACTTTGGAGCAGATTACCTGAACAGAGCAGTTTGAATGAACATTTCTATGTCCACAACAATTTGAAGAAACATTTTGATGCTCAGGACGGTTTACAAAACTGTGAGACGATTATTTTGATTTCATTTTGATGTGAAATTCTTATTATTTGTGGTTTTGTGTAGGTTAATACAACCACAACCGTATTTTTGAGGTTTGAGAAGAAAGTTTTGTGAAATTTCATTCTAAAAGAGGGGGGGTAATGTTACGATTGTGGTTGTGTTGTCCTGTGAGAGCATACATGTGTTAATCGTAGGAAACGATCCGATATTTATTTGAGCTATCATGGTTATGATTCATGCATCTTTTTAAGTAACATTTTCTTTCGGTCGCGCAGAGCGGAATTCACTTCGTTATGATACGCTAAGTTTAGTCCAGAACGTTCTAGAAAGGTCGCACTGTCTAGTGACCTCGTATGTGTGACGTCGGGTAGTTGGCGACAGTTCGCAACATTTTGTTTTTCTGTGAGCGTGAATTGAGCAGCCTTTTGTTTTGTTTTGTGAAAGGTCGAGAATCTTCTAGACCGGATATGCAAGGTCGTGATAGGGCTACCATACTTTTATGTGGCTTTATTATACATTAGGATTTAGAGCTGAAATGAGCAGCCGAGTTTTTGTAGCCTATTTTAGTGATTCCAGAAAATTCTTATTTAAGAGTTTCGGTTGCGTGTTTCGTTCTGATTGTTTGCGTTGTATGATTTTCGTAGATGATTCTGGAAATTGGTAGTATATATAAAGAGGGCGCTAGGAAAGCACGTATATACATTGTCTTGCATTTGTCAGTTGTAGAGACACACAATTATCGTAGGTACGTGGCCCGTATAGGGTGTACATTATGAGAGATACAGCGTAACAGTGTGGTGTACGTTGTAGAGAGACTTTGTGTCGGCAGTGTGGATATTTGCAGAAGAGACTTTGTATCAATAGTGGTGCATTTGAAACTGCATTGTGTGGAGATCGCATCGCTGAATTAAAATATTGTTGGAACTGTTACTCCAGTATTGTATACATCCTTAAGCCACGTGTGACGGATTGCAGCTGAATGAAGTTTAATTAAAAGAACCTTACGTGCGTGCGTCTGGTGTGTTTATCATACTACGACTACAACTCCACCACGTAACACTGGCCAAGCTGAAGCGCCCGGACATCAAGGAAAACGTCCAGTCCCACCTCGATGATCTGCTAACTGCCCATGGACCGTTGACTGGCAACCCAACTGAAATGTGGAACCAATTGAACGGGATGGTGACGGAGTCTGCCAAAGACGTGCTTGGACCCAAGCAGAGGATTGGTTCGATGAGAACAATGAAGAGACCAACAAGCTACTGGAGCAAAAGCGCAATGCCTTCATCGAGTGGCAGAACGACATCAACTCCTTGTCCAAGAAAGACCGCTTCAAGCAGCTTCAGAGAAAAGCCCAGAGAGAGCTCCGCAACATGCAGGACACCTGGTGGGACAGCAAGGCAAAGGAACTTGAACACGTTGCTGAATCCAACAACTCTAAGGAGATTTTCAGCGCAATGAAAGCTGTCTACGGCCCTGCCAGACTCAGCAGAACCCCTCTCTTTTCTTCCGACGGCTTCACCTTGCTGAAGGACAGAGGCAGCATCACTGAGCGCTGGAGAGAACACTTCTCAAATCTTCTGAACCTGCCTTCTACTGTCGACCCCGCGGCCGTGGACAAGATTCCCTAGATGCCGACACTGGATGACCTTGACCTCCCGCCTACCCTGGACGAGGTCAAGAAAGCGATCAACCAGACTAGCTCCGGCAAGGCTGCAGGCATGGACGGCATCCCCACAGAGCTCTTCAAAGCAGCTGGACCTGAGACCCTTAATGCCTTCCTCAACATTCTGACATGCAACTGGGCAGAGGAGAACATGCCACATGAATTTAGAGATGTTACAATCGTTTCCTTGTTCAAGAACAAAGGCAGCAAAGCAGACTGTGCCAATTATCGAGAGATCTCACTCTTGTCCATTGCTGGCAAGATCATCGCGAGAGTCATCCTCAACCGCCTGATCAGCTCTGTATCTGAGGAAGCACTCCCAGACGCTCAGTGTGGCTTCAGACCCCGCCGCAGCACAGTTGACATGGTCTTCTCTGTGAGACAGGTCCAGGAGAAATGCATTGAGCAGCACATGGACCTCTACGCTGTCTTCATAGATCTGACCAAAGCGTTCAACACCGTGAACAGAGAAGCGCTTTGGGTCATCCTCGCAAAGCTCGGCTGCCCTTGGAAGTTCACCAACATCATCCGCCTCTTTCATGAGGGAATGGTAGGAGTTGTCCAGTCAAACGGCGACACATCCAAACCCTTCGACATTTCCAACCGTGTCAAACAAGGTTGTGTTCTTGCCCCCATTGATGTTCAACCTGTTCGTCACGTGTGTCCTGACCCATGCAGTACGTGACTTGAGAAGGGAGTGTACCTTAAGTACAGACTAGACGGCTCCCAATTCGACCTCCGTCGACTGAACGCCAGGACCAAGACCATCGAGAGACTGAATCTTGAGGCGCTGTTTGCCGATGACTGTGCGCTGATAGCTCACACGGAGTCTGACCTCCAGACTATCGTCAACAGGTTCTCGGAAGCCTCTCGACTGTTTGGCCTCACCATCAGTCTCGACAAGACCGAGGTGCTGCACCAACCAGCCCCAGGCACAAGAGCCCCCCCCCCCCCCCCCCGCAAAGTGTGTATATCGAAGGCACCGAGCTGAAGACTGTCGACTATCTCAGGTACCTGGGGAGCATCATCTCTTCTGACGGTACTATCGACAAGGAAATCGCAGCTCGCATTAGCAAAGCCAGCCAAGCCCTGGGTCGTCTGCGCACTCGTGTGTTGAATAACAACAACGTCAAGCTCTCCACCAAGATCAAAGTCTACAAGGCAGTAGTCCTCCCAAGATTCCTCTACGGCTGTGAGTCATGGACGCTGTACAGAAAGCACCTCAAACAGCTTGAACGTTTCCACATGAGATCCCTGCGCTCACTCATGGGCATCAAATGGCAAGACAAGGTGACAAACCTGGAAGTCCTGGATACTGCTGGCTTAGTGAGTGTTGAAGCCTTGATCTTAAAGACACAACTTCGCTGGACAGGTCATGTCATACGCATGGATGATTCTCGCATGCCACGCCAACTCCTGTATGGTGCACTCTCAAAAGGCCACAGGAAGCATTGACCGCCAAAGAAACGCTTCAAAGACTGCATAAAAGACAGCCTCAAGTACTGCGTCTTCCCGGTAAAGGAACTTGAAGCACAAACACAAGACAGGTCTGGCTGGCGTGCTGCCACCAGGAAAGCCTGCACGCTCTTTGAACACAATCGGCGCGAACGGATCACCAGTGCCAGAGCTCGCAGAAAGACAGCGTCGACTCTCCCCAAAGCTACGTTCCAGTGCCACCATTGCCCTCGCAGGTGTGGCTCCAGGATTGGCTTGGCCAGCCACACCCGCACCCACAAATAGAAGTCTCCATTATTATATTACCTTTGTAGATTACCAACGGCAAGCGTGATAAATGGCACATGTGCTAACTGCTTCTTCCGTTCAGAAATAGAGTTTCATGTCATTTCATTTCATATGATGAACACACATGCTCTCAAAAGAATAGCACAACCACAAACGTAACAGATATCCGTGCATATATGCGTCAGGGTACGACAATTTATTTTACAACAGAGTTTGTATGGTGGAGTTCTGTTTTTTTAAAAATAACAGTAATTTTATGAAAATGCAGAACAGTTACTTATAACATTTTAAATACAATTCGCTCCTAAGTATCATGCAACAGCGTCTGAATTTGTTAGGGCTGAGGGCGGGGGGGGGGGGGGGGAGGATTCAAGGGGGAAAGGGGGAGGGGGTTGGGCAGTGAGGAGGGGAGGAGGGGAGAGGGTGCGAGGAATTTAAAAAAAAAAGCATATCAATGGCAGGTATCTTCGAACCATTCTTGACGTATGTACATGAAATGGTCTAAACTCCAGTGTATATTATTACTACAAGATGATGAACAGACTATAGATGGGTGTTTTGACAGAGAATGCATAGCCAATAATCACCTGTTACTAGTCATGAGAAAGGAATAGGAAGTTCAGACTGAAAGTGCACAACAGCTAACATACAATTGTGAAGACGTTTGTAGATCTACGCCTACGACATGCTGGAGTCCTGGGCAATGATAGAACGGAAATCCTTGTTGGAACGGCAAAAATGAAACATGGTCTACAAATGAGCAGATTATACACGTTGAGAAACCTGAGGAAGAATTTACATGGACAGCGCTATGGCTACTACAAACTCGATCGCTTCAATAGTAGGGAAAAATGAGACAGGCAGCGGTCGCCGCAGCGGGCAAACTTGAAAAGATATGAAAGATCCACAGTAAATCGTACAGTAATGGCACAATATCAACAACAACAAGACCAACAACAACAACAAACACTGTATAAACGTACGAGAGATTGGAATGAGTGAGCGCGCATTGTCCTTTTCAAGCACAGTGATCCCACCTTGAACAAGCTAAACCGAGTTGAACTGAAGTGAGTTTTCATTAGGGACATCATCATATTAAGTTTTTGTCCAGTCAAAATATGAGCAGTTTCAAAGACATTACTGGGAATAATACACAGTGTGAACTTAAAGCTGAGAAACAGTCAAAAAACTCCGCCCCGCACGTGTTTTAAAAAAACTTTGCAGGACCCAGCGAGGGCCCTGTCTTCGTGAACGTTCGGCTAACTTCGGCAAACCGGTTTGCAACTCAGTTGACTGAGTTTTCAACTGCGTTTGTCGTGCTGGCAAAACTCCGGTGAAAAAGACAGGCCACTTCCTGTTTGCAGCGAGTGGGCACCGCGATCATGGGTCTAAACCAGCGATATTTTTACTGATATCAACAGTAGCAGACGACACTCGACCACCCGACGGACAGAGCAGGCCATTTGTGTCTTGCCTGGACGCACACTGGATATGGACCAGGCCGAGCTATCCGTAAGGTACACGTACAGTACAGCCTGAAGCTTTATTTGATATCGGAAGGGTGAGGAAGGAGGGGTTATTTGTCGTTTTGCGTTTGTTGTTATAATCTCTCTCTCTCTCTCTCTCTCTCTCTCTCTCTCTCTCTCTCTCTCTCTCTCTCTCTCTCTCTCTCTCTCTCTCTCGCATCCAATTTACTGTGTTGGATGTACATCACAATGCTTCTTTATTTATTTATATTATCCTATATTGGACTGGATGTACGTGTTGACAAAATTCGTTCACAACTACAAAGTGTCAGGAGTCATACTTACAGCATGTACAGCCGTACATTCTGCCATCATAGTCCCCAGCGCGTAAAATCCGTGGCTGTCGGTCAGTTTCAAAGTGTCACAGAATCGGCGTCTGCTGTTGTCCGATCTGCTAATCGCGATGATTTCCGTGCAACAGGAAGTGGTCTGTCGTTTTCCGAGAGTTTTGCAAGCTCGGGATACGCAGTTGCCAACTCCGTCAACTGAGTTACGAACCGATTTGACCCACTTAGGGGCAGGGCCCAAGCTGGGTCCTGTAGCGTCTTCTTAAAACACGCGCCGGGCGGGTTTTTCTCATTGCACCTCAGCTTTAACATGGCTGCTAAGTTCTTGACATTTAAAGTATTGACACAGTTCTTACATGAAACGCCTTTTTTTTTCATTTATGTCTCACTGTGATGAAATTCTGTGCTCACGCATAGGGTTTACACAGAGGGTTTAGTACGGTACAGTTTTGTTAGCGGTTTGTTTTGTGACAGATACTCGTGGCACGTGGCCCACGTGAGAGCATAAGGAAACGCCCTGCACGGGGTTTTTAGTTCAGGCGAACAGAGCTGTAGTAAAGTCAGTACGGGGCTTTACTGTCAGTGTGGGCAGACGTGTGTGAGATACATTAGCCCGTATTCCAAGACTCTGAAACCTAGAATTCAGGTATGTTTCTATTATTGATGGTTACTGCGTTAAAGATAGTATGCGTTAATAGGAGTTAATTCGGTTGTGTAGTGTTGACTGGTTCATTTATGTTGGTTTGGAATTCATGGAGGCAACCGGTGTTTTCTATGTAGTTATTTACCGAGATGGATAACTAAGGAATGTGAGGTGTGTAGGCCTAAGTCGTTATGAAGGTAGTACGTGGTTAAGTATAGTCTTTTCCAGTGTATGAAAGAATATATAGCGAGAGTGTTAGGCTATAGTCTGTTTCAAGGTAGTGACATAGTTATGGGGTGTTACGAAAGTAGTCCGGGTTATGAAGCACGTGTGTGTGAATGAACGTGTGAGTTATTTGTATCAGCCAGGTTATGTAATGTATCTCATATCATCCAATATGTTGTGTGTTTAGCAAGTGTTATGATTTAGGACTTTATTATTTATGCAGAGTGCTTGTCAGAGAGTGGAGCGACGGACTCCGAGACGTCAGTCACCAGGGACCTATTGTGAGGTCATCTCTTCATCTCTTCACTCAGGGAGTGGGCGACCTGTGCCGAGACATCCGGGTCACAGCAAGGACTGCGCTACAGAGCGAGTTACGAGGACGTCCACGGTACGAGAGACGGGACGACTCGGGAGCGTACGACAAAGGACTTCCACACCTAAACGTGAAAGGGACAGAACGAAACCGGGCGAGAACACCAAACAGGTTGGATTGTCAGAGACAACTACCTAGCCAGGCTTTTACATTGTGTATGTGTATGTGGTGTTGAGGTGCTTGTAGTGGGAAGATGTGGTGTACATAAGCTTTTGGGGAACCTTTTATTGTTTATCTTTTATAAAAGTTCACGTTAGAAAGAAAGCTAGTGTGTTGAGTTTTACCGCGTGAATGCGCCCGTCTGAGTCAGTGGCGGTGTATGCGTCTGTTGTGCGAGAGTCTGTACGTACGACTGGGGGAAAGTCTGCGTGAGTTACACATCACATCATACCAATTTTAAAGTAAAGCTACAAACTAGTCTATATAATGGCCGCTTTGACCTTGACCTTAAAGACAGCAGCCCGATTTTTGTGTGTTACACTTTCTTACATGCTGAACTGTTATCAATTTACGTTTGAGCCAAATCAGTCTGATAATTTCAAATATTTTGAACGGAGAAGAATATATTACTTACAAAGACACATGAGCACAACGACCTTGATCTTCAAGATAGTGGCGTCATTCGAGCAGAAAGCACTCATTTTAACGTTCCCATCAACCCGTCATATTTGATTCACACTGATTCTGTCGTTTTACAGATGGCAAATTCAAAGTCCCAGAGCAAGTGTTTAGTTAATATGATTACAATGACCTTGACCTCAGAGGAAGCAGCATAATTCTTGTCTGTGACACTTCCTTTAGTGTAAGGATTCTCATCAGCTGAAGTTTGAGGCAAATCCGCCCGCTCGTTTCAGAGATATCAGAGAGGAGATCTACACTCCTTGAAATAAAACATGACTGCCACGGCTGTGACCTTCAACGGGAAGGTAGTGTCAGAATGTTTGTACATAACATTTTATTTTATTATCGCCTATCAACATACACCATTTGAATCAAATCAGTCAAGTATTTTCTGACAACTTACATAAAAGACAGTAAAACAAATATGGCCACTGTGACCTTGGCCTTAGCCACTTACACGTTATTTAACAAAGAACTATCGTCAGCTTAACGTTGAACGAAATCGATTTCACGGTTGAGAGAAGAAAAAGGAAGAATACAAAAATACAAAAATCAGACACGATAAATTCAGCATACCCACTTCTCACCCTACGTAACAAGAGAAGGTAACAAAGGTCAACCATAAGCCGAGTCGTCTACCAGTATTGTCAACAAAAATATATACGCCACCGCCGGCTGTATAGTATTCAACGTTACGTCAGAGAAATTTGATTTTTTTTTCTAAATGTCGTTTATCACATTTACTGGTTTTTTCCCACATTAGACCTTTGTCAATGGTCACTAAAGCATGTAAATATGGGCAGGTAATGAAATGAACTTACTGTATGCTTAGTTAGATCTAACCATTTGCCATAATGATCAAGATTCAGACACGTTTGTCTAAAGTATATGGTGAAGTGCCGTATAGCAATTGACCTCTCGCGACCTTCCCCCTTTATGGATGTCATTCCGTTTGGGACGTTTAAACAGGTCTTACCATCGACTATCACAATGTGAAATTTAAAGTATGTGGTTGAACCAGTCTCAGATAAAACACCCGCATTAACGTTGATCCCAGTCAAATAACATGACCTTAATAACGGCCGGTAACTGAGAAGCCGACATACAAACAAACAAAACATGGAATTGTGTACCTTACATACACTCACATTGTCACCCAGTTCTAGAAAAACGCATTTTCATTCCATATAATATAGATTGGATGCAATCCTGATATAACTGAAAAGTGTCTGTAAGAGTTATATCTCTCTATTTTAACGGTCGCAGAAACGTAAATGTTACCAATCAAAACTGCGTTAAGCAATGTACATAACTGCCAAATTTTATAAGTCTGGGACCAATTTGCAGTACAGTTGGCGATACTGCCTATACAATCTGATCCATTTCCCTCATATATAACCCAGACTCTGATGAACGCACACCGGCGCACACAAATAAAGGCCGCGAACACACGGCCCTTCCCGCCATTAGTATGTTCTATATCCATGGGCCTAATGGCCATATCTTAAAGGATCGGGACACGCCGGACAAAAGTACCACTTTCTGAGGTACTTCATTGGGTCATACTCTATCATTTTAGAAGCGGTGCCCACGCGTCTGAGCTTCTGGTAGGGTCACGTGACTTTTTCTATTTTTAGATTAAAGCGGGTAAAAGACACTCCAACTGTCTCATCTTCGTCGCGTCTTGTTCTGCAACTGTCACATCTAGAGTTCCTCAACCTGTCATGTATATTGCCCTTTGGATGACCTTTCCAGAAATACTTGAACGAACTTTGATTCAGGACAAGATCACAAAAGGGATAATATATTAGCGTTTGCAGTGCTCGTGAACTACCTTTTTTAGCAATGATTTTTTTGGGAATGAAGTTTTTATACATTTCTTTCAGAGAAAGTGTTTCCTGACACAGATATTTGACTAAATTCGCTTGAATTAATACTGTCTAACCGACCGTTTATACACTGCTCAGGTACGAGGAATAAAATCAAAGGTTTTCAGAAGTGTTTGTAACCTGTTTAGTTTCTCTCGGACGTGCGTCAGGTGTAAAACAAAGTTTTCTTCTCAGCACGTGCGCGTTTACAGACACTACGTGATATACGTCATTTTGTGAAATGTACGTCATTCATCCTAATATTACAAGTTTACGTGTTAGAGGGCCAGGAAAGGTAGTTTTTAATCAGCTGTTTTCCATACTTCGAACTTTTGCAGCACTTAATTTGACCAACTACCCATGAGCCGCGAAGGGCAGCAGGCGAGTGTAGACACTGTTCATAACAAAATTGTCGGGTACTTCCAAGGAGATTGTCTTTTTTAAAAACAGTTTCAAAGAATACTGACTGTTTAAAAAAATTAGCTAAAAAGCATGGTTCGCGAGCACTGCAAACGCACCTGCTCTTGCTAGGCTCCTGCACAAACCAAACTCAGACTGACGTAGGAAAGAAGTTTGGCACCTGAATATGATCAGCAAGAGCTCGACATTTTAGAATTGGGATTTAGTCCTCAAACTCAAGCTTCCGGAGATTATCTTCATTCGGGCACACTTTGAAGCAACTTTCCGCAAGTACCCTGAGAGCCCTTGTGCCATTATCTATCTCAACAAAATGGTTCTAGAACACAAAAAAAACTTTGCTTGATGGACTCGGCGCATATACCTGACGTGGAAACTATACACTAAACAATCTTGGAAGAGTTATGCATCATGGTCTTCGGGCTGCTTCTAAAACAACCCACTGAATTTGTTCCTGCTGCTGGACGAGTGCCATAAGTAATCCAATGACACGGTCAAAGGTGCCGGAGGTGCCCTCAGAATAACCGAGAACCGTTTAGCATTTCGCCAATGGATGCTGTCTGGATGGACCAAACAAGACAGCTAAATAAATTCAAAACATGTTTTGAAGAAGAGTATGCACTCTCTCATAACGATAAAAGTCTGTCACCTCAGAAATAAAATGTAGACAGCAAGGATTACATCTGGCGGACTCCAGAGCTGATGACTGACTTTGGACAATGCTGACTCTGTGGTGGAAACAGTGCGCAGTATCTATCGAAGCACCTGGAAATAAACATAGGAATGGCTTCTACCTGTCAGTATTAACAGACTGTACACGATCCAATCTAGAGGAACTCTCTACGACTTTTCAAGCCCTCTGGATCATAGCCCAAAACTAAAAAGGTTGAAACAATCTCCCGTTTGAGGAGTAACATGGATCATTTATCCGGGCTGTACAATGTGGCAAAGAGCAAGGAAACGGAAAATGGTGTGTTTTTCATGTAAGGGAATGGCAGGTATACTCCGGCCCTCTCTTGGAAAGAAATCCATTTTGACTTGTCAAGAACAAATATACCTGTGACATTCCTTGAAATACAACTTCAAGATAACACAACAGATGTCGCTGCATTTCTAAGAAGATCATTCAGACAGACACTTCAGACAAAGACTTCAAGATTTTGAAAGTCTTTGAAGCGCTCATCTCTATTGAACAACCAGCCCGTACGGATGCTCCAAACACATACGAAACAAATGTTCTAGATAGAGCAGCAGTCGTATGCTGCATCCCAACGAGTGGGGTCGCAACATTTTATTTCTGCCTCATGCTCACAGCCAAGGCACGAGAATGAAAACTGTCAAAACAAAGTCCCTGGAAGATGACTAGACATCCTACGCGACTCAGAAAACGAAAAGGAATCTTATACACATATAAAAGACTCCAGTCAATTACCAGATCAAGAGGAGGTGGTCATTACATTCGATCCGAGGAACAAACCGCAGGATGCATGATAAATGGCTGCAGAAACAATTGTTCTTGTAAGCAGGTTGGCGGCGCACACGGTAAGTGTAAATGTGACAAAAACCTGGAAAATCCGGTAACGAAAGAAACAAACAAAACAAAACAAAAAAACCCACACACACTTAGACAGGATAAGTACAACACAATTCACAATTATTTTATACAGAATTGGAGGCGACAAGTGTAGCCGAAGGTGTGATTTGAACGAAATGTGCATGAGAAACTAAAAGTGTGTATTCAAAAACAAAAACAAAACTTGTAGATTCAGTTTTGTGTTGTTGCAATGAAGTGTTTTGCTTCCAAACAGTGTTAGTAGCGATATACGTTCCTGAATTATGTGCACAGTATTTGTAGTTGTATCCCTGTTTTGTGACCTATAATTTTAGAAAAGGCTCGTGATGAGAGACACGTACATACACTAGCCCTGCTGTCATGTCATTGAATCGCCTGTACAGCTATTTACATTCTTTTTAGGTATCGATTGATTGATTGTACATTGCTTAACGTCCCGACAGCAACAAGACTTTCTCAGGACGTGCCTGCACTGCTCGTGAAAAAAACAACAACAAAAAACAACACAAAAACAAACAAACAAAAAACCCAACTAAACAGAATATTGAAAGTATGTCGCCAACCGGTCCAATACGTTAAATAAATCTACGACATGGGGCATAAATAAAGCCAAGACCATTTAGCAACACACATCCAATATCAAGAGCTACAGGCAGCTCAGACAGTAGGGAGAGTTTAAAAAAGGAAAATACAGGTGAATGAACCAAGGGTAGACAGAAACACATGCCCCAGAAAAGAGGGGAAAACCCACCCCGTGGACCTGACCAGGGTGATCCTGGGAACTAAAAAGTAGTTAACCCCACCCAAGTCCCCCAGGGCAGACCCGGGTGGGTTTTTTTAGGTATCAACATTACACCATGTTAGTTATATGGATGTAACGCCGATCAGGCTGCGTTGCGCATCTTACTGAGGGAAGGATCAAAGTTAAAAAGGAAAAAACACGACAACACTCAGTCACTACTGACTCGCACGGCTGACTGCTACGAAGAAGTGAAAAACTGGATGACAGCAAACAAGCTTAAACTAAATGACGACAAAACGGAAGTCATGCTGGTAGGCACTCGCCAGAAACTTTCCCAGCTCCCTCCCTCCCTCCACCTTCAACTCGACAGCACCCCCATCTCCCTCTCTGACTCGGGCAAAAACCTCGGCGTTATCCTCGATTTCTCTCTTTCCATGACCAGCTTTGTTTCCGCCACGGCCCAGGCATGCTACTTCCACCTTTTTCGCCGCATCGGTCAGATCAGAAAATACCTCACTACCGAAGCTGCCACCAAACTTGCTGTCTCTCTCATCCTATCTCGCATCGACTACTGCAACTCTCTCCTTTCCGGCCTCCCTCACTCCACCACTTTCACTCTCCAGCGCGTCCAGAACAATGCTGCCCGCCTCGTCCTCAGAAAGAAACAATCCGACCACATCACTCCCCTGCTCAAACTCCTTCACTGGCTTCCCATCCCCCAACGCATCCAATACAAGATTCTGTCTCTCTGCTACAAATCCCTGAACAACTGCGCTCCCGCCTATCTCCCCAACTTACTTCATCCCTACACACCTCCCCGCTCCCTCCGGTCCGCCTTCGACCCTCTCCGCCTCTACATCCCCCGCACCAAACTCAGCACTTTCGGCCCCCGCTCCTTCTCAGTATACGGTCCATCCATCTAATAATAATAATAATAATTACGGTATTTATAATGCGCTTATCTTATAATAATTATAATTCTAAGCGCGCACTCACAACTCGCACACGCATGCGCACGCTTTAGACAATGACTCACGTAACACAAATAGTGAAAATACATTACGACGGTCAGCTTGGGGTGGGGAGTGTGGTGATATAGTGCTAGAACTGTTGAAAGAGGTGAGTTTTGAGGGCGGACTGGAAGGAGGAGAGCGAGTGTTTCCGACGGAGAGAGAGTGGGAGAGTGTTCCAGGTGGATGGACCTTATACTGAGGAGTGGGGGCCGAAACACTCTCCCACTCTCTCTCCGTGAGAAACACTCTTCTCCTTCCAGTCCGTCCTCAAAACTCACCTCTTTCAACAGTTCTAGCACTATATCACCACACTCCCCACCCCAAGCTGACCGTCGTAATGTATTTTCACTATTTGTGTTACGTGAGTCATTGTCTAAAGCGTGCGCATGCGTGTGCGAGTTGTGAGTGCGCGCTTAGAATTATAATTATTATAAGATAAGCGCATTATAAATACCGTAATTATTATTATTATTATTATTAGATGGATGGACCGTATACTGAGAAGGAGCGGGGGCCGAAAGTGCTGAGTTTGGTGCGGGGGATGTGGAGGCGGAGAGGGTCGGAGGCGGAGCGGAGGGAGCGGGGAGGAGTGTAGGGATGAAGTAAGTTCGGGAGATAGGCGGGAGCGCAGTTGTTCAGGGATTTGTAGCAGAGAGACAGAATCTTGTATTGCGTGAGTCGTTGTCTAAAGCGTGCGCATGCGTGCGCGAGTTGTGAGTGCGCGCTTAGAGTTATAATTATTATAAGATAAGAGCATTATAAATACCGTAATTATTATTATTATTTATTAAAAAATTCTTATTGTGTGACCTTGATATGTGACCTTGGTCATTCATGGAGTTTATATCCGAGCCAGTGTGGTTAACGTTTTACACTATAGACTGCAAATTTGTACCAATAGCTCTTATGGTGTGTGAATGATACATTTACTTTTACAATGTATGATATATTTTGTGCATCTTGTGACTTTGACCAACATAAAGCAAATGATAAACACATATCAAAACACAGTTTTACTACCGAATGGTTCAGTTTGCACTAAAGTAACCGTTTAAGTATATAAAACAAGAACACAGCAGATCAAAATATGTATATTCTTTCACCATCATTAGCCCTTTGTGACCTTTACCTCTATCAACGGTCATTCAATTAGGTATTTCCAGAAAGGTCATTAAATTGACAATTTGTCAAGTTTGAAGATTCTGTGTTTGATGGCCACAGAGCTAGATGCGAACACAGCGAGTCAGTGGGGCTGCCCTTATAATGTTATTATCTAAAAATAGAAAATGCCACGTGACGCGACCCAGAAGGCCCTAACGCGTGGCACCCTTACCAGAATGAATCAGTATGACCTAATGAAGTACCTCCGAATGTTTGGTGCTTTTGTCCAGCGTGTCCCGATCAACTTGCTAAGGCACCTAGCTACTGTGGGCTGGTGTAGCGACAGGGATTCTGAAGAAGAAGAATAGCACGAGCAGCAAAATGACGTCATAAGCTTCACGTCATGGCATCGCTAGTCCCATGACGGCCTGTACACGATGACGAATGTGATATTTCACGTAACTCATGACTTCCACACAAACTATTCCAGGGCTGACTGTTTTCCTCCACACAGCCTCTTCCAGGGCTGACTGTTTTCCTCCACACAGCCTTTTTCAGGGCTGACGGTTTGACGGGAGTATAACGTGAATCCAAAACTTGAATGAATGAATTATTATTCAAAACGTTGAAGAGATACAACGCTGGATTACTGTTACGTTTGTGGTTGTGCTATTCTTTTTAGGGCATGTGTGTGTTGATCATAGGAAAGATCCGACATTCAGTTGCGTTATTTTTTAAAAATAAGAATCACGTACCTATTTAATATGATTCGTTTTCTTTTGCACGGGGAATTGCGATCGATTTTTGTTGTGTAGCTAGAATGTTTTACATTGTTGCGAAGTCAGACATAGATTAATTTGGAAGGTTCCGGAAAAGGCGCGTTCGTTCTAGTGACCTCGAATATGATGTCAAAGGTTTGGAGTACACATGTTGGCTACATATCGCAACATTTACGGAATGCGCCTAGATGTTAGTGGAAGACTGTATATAGATCTAGAATTTTATTTTAATGAATATTAATGAGTTTTGGTTACGTTTTCTTTTCTGATTGGTTGAGTTGTGCAATTTGCTGGATTGTTCTCGAAATCTGTAATAGTATAAAAGAGCGTGTTAGGAAATATGTGTGCGCATTTGTATGGGAGCCACGGTGTATCAAAACTGCGGATGCATTGTATGAGACAGCGTATCAAAGTGTGGATGCATTTCTGGATGCGTTGTGCTGAGAGTTGTATCGTGTGAATAAAGTACTGTTGAAACTGTTACACATGTGTGGTCTACAGCCTTGTGCCACGTGTGAAGAGTTGCAACCGAGTGAAATTTCTTTACAAGAACCCCACGTGAGTGCGTCTGATGTGACTGCATCATACTACGACAACGACTACCACGTAACAATTACGAACTCTTCCAATGTCTATCTCCAAGCTAGCTATATCCAAAATTCCAAGTGAACAGAACGAAAATTGCGGACTCAAATGCGTGTCAACCAACTTATATAAATGGCAATTTTTCTCCTTAACGAGTCACCAACTTTACATATGCTCGGAGGCTCTCCGAAATACATCTCGATCAAAGCATTTCCAAAAGGTTCAGGCCTGTACGTACACACACATCGGGGATACTCGTGTCTATGCGATGTATGGGGTGTCTGGAGAGAGGTAGTACCTTTGTAAACCTGGCAGCAGCACCCATCCGGGTAGACGGGAGCACTGGTCCTTACCCAGCACTCAACTCTCACTTCTGGCTCCAAGAAAGCTGTTAGGGATAACTGTGGCCACACCCTGGTAAACCGCTTCTGCTGGCGGGCTAAACGAAGTGAGGGGCCAATGTGTTGTTACTCATTGGTGGGCAGACCGAGCTCAACAGTCCTGAACGACAGTCGGTCAAGGGGAGGGACCCCCGATACACGTCCCTGGCCGAAGAAAGAGATGCAGGACCTCTAAGTGCCTAACGGCTGCATCATGCATATTGCACTTCATGACAGACACAAAATGTGAATCCTCGACATTGTGCTCACCCTCTGAAGACCCGCCGGGCAGCGGTAGCCCCGGGCCCCATGCCTCTTAGGGCCCACCCTCAGCGACCAGAGGTTCCCTCGCCTCGTCTTGGGACTACCAGGAGACGAGGAGGGAGGGTAAATGCGACTGGCAGAAAACAACCAGAAATACACCTTCTTAACATCATGCAGTGGAACGCAGAGGGAGTATTCAACAAAACAAAGTCCCGCTTGCTAAAAGACTCCAGCAGGAAGACATAGAGATAGCCTGCCTACAGGAAACCCACCTCAAGGACACACAGCGTTTTAGCATGAGGGGTTTCCAAGTGTTCAGACATGACAGAGAAGGCAGAACAAAAGGTGGAGTAGCCATCCTGGTGAAAAATACCATCCCAGCACAAGAATTTATTGTCAACACCAACAACCAGTCAGAAATACATGGATTACTCTGAAAATAGAACACAAGCAAGTCACAATCTTCAATGTGTATAGCCCCCAAGACAGAGATCTCGCCCTGGATGCCATGGAACTCCCGGATTGCCAATGTCTTATCATTGGCGACTTCAACAGTCATTCGGAAGCTTGGGGATACGAGGATGCCGATAGACGAGGAGAGGAGGTAGAAGACTAGTAACTCAAACACAATCTCCTGCTTCTGAACGACCCCGACGACCCATCCACATTCTTCTCAAGACGATGGCTGACAACATCAACACCTGATCTGGCCTTTGTCACAGATGATCTCGCCAAAAACGCCACCAGAACAGTGTTAAGCCAGCTGGAGGGGGGAGGTGGGGTGGGGGAGCGATCACAAGCTAGTCAAATTATCTCTGGACATCAACCATAAACAACAGGGAGCAAGAAGTTTTCCCAGATGGATTATAAAAAGGCCAACTGGAAACAGTTCTCATCGCTGGCAGATATATAAACAGGGAAGATCCGAAACAAGCAGCAAAGTCTAAATTGCAGAGTGAAAGCTCTAAACCAAGCCATCCTGAAGGCTGCCACAAAATCCACCCCTCGTGGTGCCAGAAAGAACTATAAACCTTACTGGACAGAAGAATATCAACAACTGGAAGATAGCGTTTCAGAAGCCAGAGAAAGAGTTGAAGAAAACCCCAGTGGTGAAAACAACATTGCACTGAAGGCAGCTACAGCGAAACAGAGACAAGCCTATATACAAGAAGTTCGAAGAAGCTGGCATAAGAAAACTTAGCAGCTGAACTTGAACAAGATGGCAACAAACTGTGGAAACTACCTCGTGCCATGAATGATGAGAGCAGCAACAGGAGCTCACAATAACTCTTCGACACAACGAGGAGCTGCTGACCGGCAGGAAGGCAGCAAACCAGTTCATCAGCCAATACGAGGAGATCAGTATCCTCCAGGTTCCAGTAAACAGAAAGAGAGAGGTCAGAGAGGCCCAGAACGCCTATGCAGGCAGCCGCGGGAAACTCATGATGAACACGTCTTTCACAACAGAACTGGAGGATGCTATGTCCTCGCTAAAACTCCAGAAATCACCTGGCCCAGACAAGATAAGAAATGAAATGTTGCTACACTTTGGACCAAAAGCAAAGAAGAAACTTCTGTAGCTCTTCAATGACAGCTGGAAAAAAAAGGAGTTGTCCCACAGGTCTGGAAAGAAGCCATATCGTGGTGCCACTCCACACGAAAGGAAAGGACAAAAGCAAAGCTGAGAGCTATCGACCTATCAGCCTCACAAGCTGCGTCGGCAAACTGATAGAGCGACTCTTGAAAGCAAAAAGCACATTAGCCCAGAACAAGCTGCCTTCACACAGGACAGATCCACTGAAGACCAGGTGACATACATCTCACAAGCCATTAAAGACGCTTTTCAAGACAAGCAACACACCCTGGCTGTCTGGATAGACCTTGAAAAAGCGTTCGACAAAGTCTGGAGAGATGGACTAAAACTGAGAATGCGTCATTGTGGAATTGCAGGAAAAAATGTACCAGAGGATCAGCCAGTACCTCCATAACCGCAAGGGCACAACACAGATTGGTCATCATCACAGCAATAAGCGAGTCTTATAGCAAGGCGTACCTCAAGGAGGAGTATTGTCACCAACTCTCTTCCTCATTTTCATAAAAAAATTTGACGGAGAAGTTGCCGAAGAATGTTCATGGGGCCATCTACGCGGACGCCCTTTTCCTTTGGTGCAGTGAAGAACACATCACAACGGCAAACTACAGGCTACAACAGGACCTCCTGATGATGGAAGCATGGACCAAATCATGGCTGGTCAAAATAAATGAGAAGAAGACAACCTACACTGTCTTTTCCCTCTCAAACCAAGTCTACAGTGTCAAGCTTCAGATCAACGGCCACATGCTTCAGGCTGAAGACTCACCAACGTACCTCGGAGTGACCCTAGACCGCCGGATGACTTGGAAGAGCCACCTGAAGAAGACCCAGGCCAGAGCAAAACAACGACTTGGCTTGATGAAGAAACTCTCCGGCACCCTGTGGGGCGCAGACCAAGAGGTACTAAAGAAGCTGTACATTGGAAGAGTACGACCAATCTTGGAAAATGGCATGGCATCAACCTCCACAGCAGCCAAATCAAACACTGAAAAACTCGTTAGAGTCCAAAACCAAGCCATGCGCATGATGACAGGAGCCATGAGAACGACCCCCATCAAGGAGCTCAAAACTACTACAGGACTTCAAAATTTAGAAGATCGCCAGAACATCAAGGTGTTGACACAGGCAGCAAAGTTCAAGAGGCTGAAAGATCATCTCATGCACTCAAGAATGAGCAAGCCAACAAAGGGAAGACTTAAACGAACCAGTTTCGTGCAGCAGACCAGGATCATTGAAAGAAGAGACCCAGAACTATTGGATCACATGCCGCAACCCATCCCACCAACTCTGTCCACTCCCCCCTGGGACAGGGCCAAGCTTACAAACTCTCCGAGACAGTATCCCAGGAGTGGGAAGAAAGGCCTGACCAGGAACGGAAATCACTCTCCCTTGAGTTCACCCAGTCCAACTACCCACAGGAGCAGTGGACCGACGCATATACAGATGGGTCAGCCACCGAAGCAACCAGAGACGGAGGGGGAGGAGTGTATGTGAAGTACAGAGAAGAGACCGCCACACACGCAATAGCCAGTGGAAAATATTCCACCAACTACAAAGCGGAGGCTGAAGCCCTTAAAAAAGCAGTAACAGAAATCCGCAATAACCTCCCAAAAGAACACCAACATATTGTCATCTTCACAGATGCCCTCTCTGTGCTCCAGGCCCCGCGGAACTCCAAGAAGGAACAAACTGAGCTCATCTCCGCACTGTCTCAGCTGAAAGCTCAAATAGACCTCACACTCCAGTGGATTCCTGCCCACTGTGGAGTCTACGGCAACGAAACAGCTAACCTACTTGTAAAAGAAGGCGGTCAGCTGGATCAGGAAGACAAACAGGTCTCATACCAAGATGAAAAGACCATCATCAAGACCCTTACTGAAAGGAAATGGCTCCAGCAGCATCCCAATCACAAGAAGATGGACAGCTACTACCATCTTCCCAGAGCAGACCAAGTCACCCTGTTCAGACTGCGGACAGGACACAACAGGCTGAGAGCACATCTCTATAACAACATGAAAATTGGTCAGACGGAGATGTGCCCCTGTGACACTGCCCCAATGACTGCTGCCCACTTGCTCCAGGACTGCTCACTTTGAGGATGCTCTGAGATGTACCGTATGGCCGGACGAGACACCCTTGCGGCAGAAACTCTACGGCGACCTTGCGGACCTGAAGAGGACAGCAGCATTCACGAGGACCACAGGCGTGGATGTCTAGAGGAAGCGATCGAGGAAGAAGAAGAAGAACTCGTACTCGTGTCTACACACACACACACACACACACACACACACACACACATACACACACACACACACACACACACACACACACACATTTACACACACACACACACACACTTACCCACACACACTTACCCCCCCCCCCCCACACACACACACACACACACACACGGCGCTTACCGCCAGATGTACATTTAGCAGCGGGGTTAGCGCAGCTAGACATGAAGTAAATTCTTGTGTGTTAATTCATTGTCAGAGTCCGAGATCTGCACGCCTTTTACGTCACGGGCATTCTACTGAAATCGCCCCGCCGCGTCCCATCCTAAATAGTCTCTTGTAATAATAAATAATAATAATAATACCGTTATTATATAGGCGCTTTTTCTCAATTTTGGACGAATCGACTCAAAGCGCCGCGAACTGAAACCCAACACGCACACTCACGTAACAGACACGGATTTACGCCATTTAAGACAAACACAGTACAAGACAGACGAAGGGCCAGTTCAGCTACTGAAGTTTCAGAGATTTTTTATCGCTTGTATTTGAAATTTGTAAAGTGGCCTGAAACCGGTACCAAAGTGTGGGGGGTGGGGGGTGGAGGAACCGGAGTACCCGGAGAAAGAATCCCCGACGGTCCGCCCGAATTAACGGTGACACTTACCAGAGGAGAAAAGTCAGACGCCGGAACTTCCGGTATCGAACCTCGCACCTTTGGCATTGGTGGCAGGCGCCTTAACCACTGCGCCACGAACCGCCCCATGTATAAATAGAAGAGACCCAACAATAACAACTATTAGTAATATCCAAAAAGTGACTGCTGCAGTATCCTGCACCCCCTGAGAGGTATTAAGCAATATACCCCGAATTGCGCAAGAAAATGTAGATTCGAAATATACTACACTTATGGGGTGTACGGGGCTCTGGATAGAGGTAGCACCTTTGCTGTTCGGCAGCTGCGTCCTACATAGGACGGACGGGCATCACTGGTCCTCATCCATCTCCTTAATCTCTCACGTGCTGGCTCCAAGCGCCACACCCTGGCAAACCACCTCAGAGGGTGGGCTAAACCACGTGAGAGGGTGGTGTTCACATTGCACCACTAGGCGGATGAGCTGTTTCTGACAGCCAACGGCTAGAGGACGGAGGAGATCAGGTTGGATCCAACGGCCAAATGTGGGGGAGTAAACCTTTCAAATCAGGAGTGGAGCCCCGAAGGCAGAAAGCTGCCTGTATTCACGCACTGTTCTGGCAGCTCCTGCAGCCAAACTGGTGCCAAACGTACTGCTTTGCATTCCTTTGGATACATCAGCGAGGCCGAGAGGGGGATCTTGACGACTGGGCACCCCAGGATCTCCATACACTTCGCCCAGGCTTACGCCCTGGAGAGGTCACTCCAGTGACTGACCCAGCAAGCGCATATACCCATTGTCTTCCGAGACAGGATGCCAAACAAACACTTATAGAAGGATTCGGGGGCAATTATCCTTTTTTTTTTTTTTAAATGAAAACCAAAAGACTTGTTGGCCTGTATTTGCAGCAAGATAGGAAACTGACAACTCATGTCATTGCCCCTGCAAACGTAGTGTACGAGCCGCATGCCGTGAGAATGCATCCCTTTTTTTTTTAGTGACGCCCAGCCCTCGTTTTCTAGCTAAGAGAACTAACTCTATACATACATCCCATTATCGCAACTGTTCCGCTGCAGGAGTAAGACATTAATTTAACTGAAGTTGTTGCTATATTATTATGTATTACTTTGCAGATTTCTGTAGAAATGAGGTGTCTGAGCCAAAAGACACATAAAAGTTCGGAAAGATACAAATCAGAACTAGAAATGGTTACAGCTTATATGTTTATCCAATAAAAGTAGAAAACAACACTTTCCCAAGTGTAGTAGGTAAATCGGTCTTTAATTTGCCAATCATGATCTTTAGAAAACACGAAGAAGTGAAAGAAGAATATAGTTACTTTACCAATATCAAGCTTCAAATTATTCTCATTATATTAATGATCTAAATAAATACCTTAAGGTCTTACAATCATTTGCCTCTAATTATACCGCAGTGGGTGTTGATGGCATGTCTTACAAATTACTAAAACCTCTTACCTGAAAGGTGGAAAAAGTGCTACATACATTTTACAAAACAAAACAAAACAAAAAACAAAACAAAACAAAACAAACAAACAAAATGTTAGTTTAATGGATCTCTTCCCACTATCTGCATGAAGTCAGTAGTAATTCTAGTACTATAATTAGGTAAAACACGTACACCAATGAGCAGCGGCATGTCTGTCGTGTGCTCCTGTTTGTTCGTTTCCATCGCGGTCTGTACCATAGACGCCACTAGGAGCGTACGCCTCAAGTGGAACGGCTTCTGCGTTCGTTCAATGGCAGGATGCGAACGCTAAAAAAGCCCACACCGATCTTGATATTTTCTGGTGTTAGAGCGGCTCCAGTTTCTGTCAAGTTGTGCCTTTCTTAAAACTGCCATCACTAGATTTTGAAAACGTTTCACTCTTTTAAACAATATTTGCCAAAAACGTGGTTGCTGGGTATTAAAACGCGCTAAATGTGATGTATACCAACCTCCGCCAACCAGCTTCCCCCTTCCCTCCCCCAAACCAAACCAAACAAACAAAAACAAACACACACACAACACCCGCCTTCCTCCCTCTCACTCTCTGACCTTCGTTTGAACAAAAATTATTTTGTATTAAATTTGGTTAACATTCTAAATTTATTACTCAGTATATCACTGATTTACCACCTTTCCACTCGGAACACTGTAAACGTTTAGTGCTTAAAGTATTTGCTGCCTTGGAGGTGATTTTAAAAACGGGACACAAAATATAGTCCGTACACCAGGGTTAAAACCCACGACCTTACGATCGAGAGTCCAATGGCCAGCACCCTTGTCCCCATTTCATTCAGAAAATGTGTCCGAACAACTGACTGTGAACAATAAACAAACATTACCTTCGGAGGTTCCTTCCCCGGAAGTGGTAAAGTTTGCCGGAGACATTGCTGGCTATTACACGTCCATCTTTGTCCAAAAAGCGACACCACACGTCACTGTAGGGAAGAGGATCTCGGGCGATACCTACAAGTCGGATGACTTTAGGAATGTCCATGTCGTCATAGTGTGCAGAATAGAGAAATACGTCACTGTTGTTGTCCAGTCGCTGCCAGAATGGTGACCCCTTAGCGACTGGCTCCAAGTCCCAGGATAAAGTCTTGTCTTTTTGTTTCGTCCGCTTTGTTGCGGATTTTTCTGATCTGAATCCTGTTAGATATTTTTTTATGTATATTTCTTTCGCATTCAGAAATATCGCACCTGTTTCTGAGACATTTTTGTAGACTTGCATTCTTCTGGTTTCTTTCGTTACGTTATTTTTAATGGTATTGTATGCTGGGCTGAGGCTTGCATTAATACTGATTGTGTCCCGCTGCTGCACACGTAGAGTGGATGCCATCCTCTCATACAAATTAAACCTTGAAATTTCACTAGAATAATTCCAGGCTCCAAACATCAATCTCTGGGCAATGTTTTCACGGGTCACAATACCCACAGATATCAGCGATAGTACAGTAAGTAAAAAAAATGTTATCCTGGTTGTCTTCTTATAGAATACAATTTCCAACCACGGATGTCTGTGGTATAGGGTACTGTTACTCTGTTTGTCCATCTGAAATAAACAATATACACGCAATGGAATGAGATATCCTACACACAGGCTCATCCTTTTTTTTATCATGTTACTACGGCTACTATACCTTCTTAATATTATAATTATTATTATTATTATTCAGTTCACAACTTCAACCACCACTCGAGATTGCTTTGCATTCGTATTTAATGTGTAATGCGCGTGTTTAGCTTAGCGTCCATGTTTTGTTTTGTTTGTTTTTTCATCTCGAGGCGGCACTTTACCCGACATGTACTTTGTATAATATACTGTGAGACAGTAAAAACGTAGCGAAAAAATCACGTTGCTGTCGTTCTTGACAACGGCGGGGTATCAAAAGACACTGTACACCCGCCGACAGGGCTACAAGAAATACGTCGAAAAAGTGAGAATGCCGCTTTGGCTGCACACACACACACATTGAATTTATCGCCGCGAAATAAACAAATTCAGTGAAATTCCAGACAAATGTAGGCCCAAAAACGCACTGCGCGGAACCAACATAAAAAAGCAAAAACAACAAGAAATCAAAAACGAGATGGGATGAACCAATATCCACAAAGTCTCTTCTATATGAGAGCCATACCCCATACAGTTTCTTTTATATGCGAGATGTCCTCGCTGTCAAAGGTCTCTACCTGACGTCATTGATCTGACTATGATGTTGAAATATCTCCTATTGAAAAAAAGCCTGGCAGATTTTCCAATGCGTCAGTGAGCTCTATAAGGGACACATTGCGTCATCGGTTAGAAAACGTCATTTGCCATGACGTAATTTAGTTTTTACGTAAGTTTACTTTTTACTTGATAAGAGTTTCACTTTGCCTTCCCTTCTACACTTGAGAAAAATGGCGAAGAAACTGAAATTTCACGGTACGGTTTCAGTTTTGCTATATAATTTAGGTGACATGACTTTACCTAGATACGTGATATTTTACTGTACACACGCATGTTCTTTTGACAGCCGGTCGATATGTGTGTGTGTGTGTGTGTGTGTGTGTGTGTGTGTGTGTGTGAGAGGGAGAGAGAGAGAGAGAGAGAGAGAGAGAGAGAGAGAGAGAGAGAGAGAGAGAGAGGGAGAGAGAGAGAGAGAGATAGTTAGTTAGTTATTTGGGTTTAACGCCGAGCAGGCGACTAAGGCCATCTCACGGCGGTAGAGAGAGAGAGAGAGAGAGAGAGAGAGAGAGAGAGAGAGAGAGAGAGAGAGAGAGAGAGAGAGAGACAGAGAGAGAGAGAGAGAGAGAGAGAGAGAGAGAGAGAGAGAGAGAGAGAGAGAGAGAGAGAGAGAGAGAGAGAGAGAGAGATCAATGAATCAATGAATCTTTATTTTTCAACGGTAAAGGTATCGGCATTGTCAAAGACAAGTCATTTTCCACACCTGCCATTGCTGCAATTACACAAAAAATAACATCGATGTACATCGATGACGGAAAAAAACCCCACACAAAACAACAACAAAGATCACGAAAATACAAAGGTACACGCACGCACGCACATATGCATGCATGCATACACGCATACACACACCACACACACACATAATACACGCGCATGTGCTCTGGCACATCTCCTCATACATGTACATGCAAAGGAATGTTACAATAGGCACATACGTATATCAGAGGGTGTAGAACACCATTATGCACACTGCTACGATAGTGTATCTGTACAGACTAGTTTAAAAACGGGAAAGTGCTGTAATGCCTTTAACATGCTGTAGAGCTACATCCCACAGCGTGGCGCCCACAAATGACAAGCTAGACTTAAATATGTCTATTTGGGTTTTTGGAACAATGTAGAGATCCCTCGTTTTTCCATAACTGGATCAGATTTATGAAACAAATCAGTCAGATATTCCGGAGTTTTGTTGTTCCATACTCTAAACATCAATACCCCTTTGTTAACTTTGAAGTGATTTTGAAGAGTTAAAAATCCATTTAAATAAAAAGTTTTTACTCGGTTGTCAAGTGGTGGTCGGGAAGAATTAACTTTGCCATTCTCCTGTGTAAGGAATCAAATATTTTTAAGTGAATATCACAACAACAATCCCACACCGTTGAGGCATAATTTATGTGACATGATGTGCGTATTGCTAACCAGTTTTCTGGTTTCAGGATCTGTATAATGCCTTCACTTTGACAACATAAGAACAGTGCGCGAGACCGTTTTACAAACACTGTCAATGTGTTTTTCCACTTATTATCAATGGTGATTCCAAGTAGACGATGTTTGCTTACTTGTACAATGGGGTTGTCGTTAAGTGACAGATTAAGTGTTAAAGATTTCAACTGATGCTTTTGGCGTGTTGAAATAATCATTGATTTTGTTTTAGTAGGATGAGGAACCATAGAGTTGGTTTTACACCACAACGACATGTCATCAAGTCTTTGTTGAAGGCTGTTCTCAATTATACTGAGGTTTTCGTGAGCGGTGTGGATTGAGGTATCTTCAGCAAACAAATCGCAATGAATTGCATCGTTGGTTAGACACAGGGGTAGATCATTATTATAAATACAAAACAAAAGAGAGGCCTAAGATTGACCCCTGTGGAACTCCGAGTTTAACATCTTCGGTAGATGATAGGTTCCATTAACAATACTTTTTATTTTCTATTTTTGAGGTATGACGCGAAAAACAAAACAGCTTTGTCCTCTCGAAGATATCGTTATAGTTTCGAAATCAACGTTTTGTAGTTTACTATGTCGAAAGCCTTTTTGAAATCAAGATACATTACACCTGTCAGTTGCGAATTATTCATAATTATTTGAAAGCCACGTGTCAGTTAATCTAGTCAGAGCTGTATGACATGAGTTTCCGGAGCGAAATCCGGATTGAAACGAATGAAGTAGCTTTCATGAGTCTAAGTAGTCAGACAGGTGTTTATGTAGTGCCTTTCAAGGGGCTTTGATAAAATTGAGAGTAAAGAAATGGGTCTATAGTTATTGGGGTCAGTGCGTTCTTTAGATTTTGCTAGTGGAACTACTTTTGCGACTTTAAGGTCTGTGGGGAATACAGTATTCTGAATACACAAGTTGTAAATGTAAATAAGCGTAACAACAATATACGGTAGGGACAAATTTAATAATTGTGGGCTTATATCGTCAGTAACAGAGAAGTTTTTGTTTGCTAAACTATTAATTAGTTTTGTACATAAACCAAGGGGAATCACTCAGCGCTGGACAGAAAACAGTTAGATCTGTTTGTCTGTCTAGCGCTGAGCGATTCCCCTTGGTTTGTGTACAATTCTGCCAGCGCTAGCCTCACCTATCTGGTTTGTGAGTATTAATTAGTTTACCTACTTCATGCAGAGAGAGAGAGAGAGAGAGAGAGAGAGAGAGAGAGAGAGAGAGAGAGAGAGAGAGAGAGAGAGAGAGAGAGAGAGAGAGAGAGAGAGAGAGAGAGAGAGAGAGAGAGAGAGAGAGACGCATGTATGCACTCGCTCACGCACGCACGCCCGCACATACGCATGCACACACACGCTCACACACACACACACAAACACAAACTTGCACACGCACGCACTTAGACACACACGCACACATATACACACACGCTCTCGAACACGCACTCCAGACATACGTACTCACATAACGCGTACGCACAAAAATATAAAATGAGTAAAAATGCAAAGTAACGCAATACACAGAAAATCATTAAGTACATTAGAATTCATACAGCAAAGGCAAATATGTATATATGTGCTCTCTCTCTCTCTCTCTCTCTCTCTCTCTCTCTCTCTCTCTCTCTCTCTCTCTCTCTCTCTCTCTCTCTGTGTCTCACACACACACACACACACACACAACATGCACACACACACACACACACACACACACACACACACACACACACACACACACATCATGCACGCACACACACACACACACACACACACACACACACACACACACACACACACACACGTGAGCGCGCGCCCAAAAATATCGCGTACATACATATGAAGGCAAAAACATTATACATAGTACATGCAGTATTCGATGTACTCTTGACACTCAGATATTATGGTCCACTGTATATTATATAAAAAAAACCAAAAAAAAAAAACCAAACCAAAACAAAAACAGACGCTCTCTCTCTCTCTGTGTCTCTCTCACTCTCGCACACACACACACACACACACACACACACACACACACACACACACACACACACACACACACACACACACACACACACACAAACATTCACACACCTGAACACACGCGCAAGTTATCCCTGTACTGTAATGATTAAATTACGTTAGAGATTCTAGGTGTTTGAAGAGGCTGACCCTAAATGAGGTGAGCGTCTTTGCGTTTCTGATTTCTGCAGGAATAGAATTCCAGAATGAACTTCCCGAGAATGACAAACTGGTTTTGAATAAATCAATACGCGGCAGGGGTACTTTGAAATGGTGTCCATGTCTAGAAGCTACAGATATCCGTTCTGAGAAAAGAGAACTCAAGTACAGTGGACATGATTGCTTGTACAGCTTGTACATCAATACACCTTTATTGAACTGAAAGTGATGGGATAGAGGGAGCATTTTAAAGTTTTAAGCTTTTCGTCAGCTGAGAGTTCGGGATCGGGAAATATAAGCTTAGCAGCTCTCCTATGTAGGGAGTTCAGCCTCTTCAAATGTACATCACTAGAACCATCCCACGCTGTTGATGCATAGTCTATGTGCGATTTGACATGAGCATTGTAGAAAAGAAGACGCGCATCTGTGTCAGTAATTGTTTTCAATTTTGACAACATATACAGGCCACTAGAAACCCTTTTGCACACATTATTAATATGCAGTTGCCATTTAAGCTGATCATCTATAGTGACCCCCAAGAGGCGGTGGTGTGATACTTGCTCAATTGGGCTGTCGTTTATACACAGACTAAGAGAGAGCGGGCATAGCTGGTGCTTTTGACGTGTGGTTATAACCATACATTACGACTTTGGTATCAGTTTCAGCCCACTTTATCAAATTTCAAATACAAACGATTTCGAATTTCCAAAAACTACAGTAGCTCGCTTGAGCTTGCCCTTAGCACCACGTGAATGTTCTGTGTTTATGTACTGTGTGTGAGTGAATGCGCGTGATTCACGTGAGCGTGCTTGTTGGGTTCAGTTCGCGGCGGCGCTTTGAGCCGATTTTCAATTGGGATAAAGCACCTATTTAATGCGCTTATTATTATTATATACATTCTGTTTTTGACGGATTCAGGGACATGGAGTTGGAATGACACCAGTCGGTGACCTCATGCAGGCCTTCCTGCAGACGCGTGCTAATTGCAGCTACATCTTTGTGAGGAGTATGTAGTGTGCAGTCGTCAGCAAACATGTCACAAGAAATGTCGCGGCAACTAACATGCAGTGGAAGGTCATTGATAAATATGCAGAACAGCAATGGCCCGAGGACAGAGCCCTGAGGCACTCCGCCTTTGACGAGACCATACGAGGAGTAGGATCCATTCAACATTACTCTTTGCTTCCTTCCGCTTAAATATGAAGTAAACAATGAGACAGCACCTGCATTGCAGAGATATGCTTGAAGTTTTGACAAAAGAATGTTATGATTTACAAGGTCAAAAGCTTTCTTAAAATCAATAAAGATCGACCCAGTTATTTGTGAGTTATTCATGGATGCTAGCCACGCATCAATAAGTCTTGTCAGTGCCGTGTGGCAAGAATGCTTGGGGCGAAAGCCGGACTGAAATACGTGCAAAAGACTGCGACTTTCCAAATATTGATAAAGGTGTTTGTGCACGTGTCTTTCAAGAGGTTTGGAAAGGCTGGATAATATTGAAATGGGTCTATAGTTATTAACATCTGAGAGATCTTTTGATTTAGGCAAAGGGATAACCTTGGCTTGCTTCAGTTCTGATGGAAACATATTTTGTTGGATACATAAGTTATAAATATACGTTAACGATTCTACTGTATAGGGAAGGGACAGTTTCAGTATTTTAGGACTGATCTCGTCAGATCCCGATGATTTTTTGTTTTTCAGTGACCCGATCAGTTTTCCAACTTCATACACAGCTAGAGGCGGTATAGAGAAAGGGGCTTTGTCCTTAGTCTTCTGCTTACAGAAGTTAAGTAGGGCCTCCGGGCATGTGTAAGACGCGTTACCGCTTGAGGGTATGATTGACTCGGCAACAGACAGAAAATGTTTATTAAAAGTGTCTGCAGTAATACTAGAAGGAATGGCTGACGATTTCTTGCTGTTACCTCGGGTGACGAGATTAACCGCGCGCCAGAGTGCGGCAGTATCTCTGTCTTCTTTAATCATTCGTTCAAAGAGAGACTTTTGAGCCCTGCGTACCATAGACTTGACACGGTTACGTTGTTTTTTGTATTCGCTAAATAGCTTGTGTCTCCTTAAGTCATTTCTCAATCTCATAGCTTCGATTATTTTTGGTTTAGCCAAGGCGGTAACGTGTGGTTTTTTACCCGCTTTTGCCGCAAAGGGGCGTGTTTGTTAAGTACTCTTGTAAAGAGTCCATACCAAACAGCCAGAGCCTTTTCAGGGTCAGTTTCGTTATTAACGACATTAAATGGTGTTTGATCAAGGTCTGCTAGAAAAGCAGACTGATTAAACTGTTTAAATGAGCGATACGTTATAGTTGTGTGCCCGTTCTTACGATGCACTGGCAGTTTTGTTGACCATGAACACACAGTAGGAAAGTGATCACTGATGCTGAGGTCAGGAACACTAACATTGAATACACTAAGGGGACGGTTAGTGTAAATGTGATCAATGAGTGTTGCGGTTGTTTTTGTGATCCTAGTAGGGGCCGAAACTAACTGTTCTAAGCCTGTTTGTGTGGTGATGCAATCCCATGCGGTATGGGGCTTCAACATATCTATGTTAAAGTCGCCTAGTAGCAACGCGTCACAGTTAGGTAAGCCAACTTTTTCTACTGCATGCAAAAAATCATCGTACCATTCAAACTTGGCTGCTGGCTTACGATAACAAAAGCCGACAAAGACGGGTTTAGTTTTTGGAGCCCTAAATTCCAACCAAATGCACTCAACTTCCGGAGTTTCTAAGTCCTCACACCTTTTACTAAATGTTGGATTGAGTTATGGATGTAAATGGCAAGCCCAGTTTGACCAAGTACACTAGGGTCACGTCGAGTGATGCTAAAGTTAGGTATGTGAACGGCTTCATCGCTTGTGTCAGAGTTAAGTCGCGTCTCACTAAGACCAACAGGTGGAATGGTTCAGACGAGTTTAGAAAAACATTCAAATCAGCCACCTTGTTAAAAAGATGGTAGATGTTCAAGTGACCAGTTTGAAGGCTTCCGTGTGTCTGAGCATTATGGGTCATGTTGAATTCTAATTCTCACAAATGAAGTGCAACACAATACAAGAAAATATAAACAGAGAGAATAAGAATAAAAGTGTCAACGCAGTAAAACGCTACTGAAGTTATGATAGCACCTCGTATAAAACGTCACAAACGGTGTCCAACAGAGCGTTATCAAATGAAGATCGCTTTTGATTAATAGTGTATCCACGTATGAATGCCACGCAAGCTGTCTAAATAGTGCCTGTGGTATAGCACACGTATCAGATGTAGAGAGATAATATATGGGGCTCCTGAGAATCCAAATTTATTTATGCTGCATTAAACACAAACATTGCGGCATTTTGACAATGTCCCCCCCCCCCTCCCCCATTGACTACGCGACCGCTACCCCATCTTTAATTTACCCCAGTGATTTCAAATAAACGCAAGTTTGTCAATGCGGCGTAAATAAATGTGGTTCTTTTGGAAAATAGATTGTTTAATCTCTATAAGCATCCCCCACTGCACCCGAGCTAAACAGTATATCAACGATGTATGCGTGTACATTCAAGAATGCGTAGCAGTTTATTGTCTTTAATTAAAGTCATAAAATTAATATTTTTTATTATAAAATGAATCAAGACGAATTACTTCTTCTAAATGATATTAATTCTGTAGAAAACAAAGACTTAGACTCGAAAAAACAGCGCCTTCTTTCTGTAGTTGTGTCAGGCAAATCAAAGACTTATCTCGGTAAACAATACATGACAGAGGATATTGAATCTCTTACCTCTGATGAACTAATCAAGCTTCATTCAAAATATGAAAACCACATCGCTTCACTAATGACACGTGATTTAAGTCGATCTCTTGTATGCCTATACACAAAAGCAGTGAGTCACTTTCTACCTGTGGATAGTGACAGCCTATCACACGACCTTGAAAGCAATCCTATTGTTTCAAGTTCAATTGGCAAATTAGCATGTGTCATGTTTTACAAGTTTGGAAATTACCTTGCACCTGTAGTAACCTTACTTGTTACTGGTAGCCATATTGATTTTTCAAAATTAAATTTTACTGCAGAAGAAAATGGACGAAACCCAGACGACTCCACAACCGAACCCCAGTCCAGTTTTGACGCAGGTTCAAACTGTGACTAAGGCTAAAAGTCCAGGCCGCGTTGATGCAGGAAAAAGATTAGCCGAATGGAACAGGCAAAAAAAATTACAGCTTCAAACACAAACAGAAAAGGCTCATGTGACTGACCAGGTGTCAGCACCGTCAGAGCCTGTGTCACTACCATCAGGATCAACACCGACAGGACACCCTCATCAAAGTGAGAGACAAACAACTAAGTCTGACCCTGACCCCGACCCCGAACCTCAAACAGCAAAATATGTAGTTGCCGGATTTGTTGTCGGATTTGGTTACGTAGGTTATCAATTATACAAAAAATACAAACCACAGACTCGTACAGTGACCAAAAAATCAGACACTCCAAAAACAAAACCAGAAGTCGCCACATTACCAGTAACATCCAAAGCCGTTGACCCATTTTATATGCAGTAAATAAAAATATTATTTTAATTTTTCTTGTATTAGAAAATGAATGACACAAAGAACATGATGAACCTTGTGTATCACTCTGCCGTGATAAGTGGATTAGCAGTAGCTTATTCTATGCTGGGGAAAAGTCTACTCAAAATGAAATCAGCAGACTTGAGTAGACTTGACTTTGAAGACAGCGCTAAGCTAATTGTAGTTGTCACAGCGTCGATTGCGACAAAAGATTTTCTTGTTAAGCAAGGAATTATTCCCGAAAATGTTTCTATGTAAATAAAAATAATATGGCGACGATAGCTATTATGATTGGTGGAGCGATGGTTAACGCATTGGCTTTCAGTGGCTCAAATTATCTCTTTTCAAAAATGGGTAGAGAAGAATCTGCAGAAGAAATGAAACGTCACAATGAGGCAACAGAGAAACTCGCTCAAGCTCAACAAGAATATGAAAAGAATAGAATTGAAAAACTTGATTTCATCAATGAAAAACTCAGGCTTGAAGGCCACGCACAACATACGTTTTCAAATACAGACGAAGCAATCAGGGAATATTTTCTTGTCACAGGTGAAGACATGTCTATCCCAAAACCGAAACTAAGTGACTATTACAAACCAAGCACACAACAAAGAAACGGGGAGATAATCTTTGTTCTAGTGGGAATGACATTTGTTTATTTTACAGGAGTTTTCATTGCTAGAAAAAATGGCAGCCGAAAATAAACTATCGAAAATATATTACTCTCCATCAGGCTATTGGAAAGGAGCAACAGCTATTCAGAAATTACATGCCGCTGTGGGCGGAGATATATCACTCAATCAAGTCAAACAATGGTTACAGAGACAAGCAATTTGGCAGATATATCTCCCTGCTCCAAGAAAGATAACAAGACCTCATTTTGAAAACACAACACCAAATGACACACACCAAATGGACCTCCTGTTCTTACCACATGACACAATAAGAAAGAAACGATACAAGTATGCATTAACTGTTGTAGACATTGCTTCAAGGTATAAAGACGCTGAACCCATATCTGACAAAACAGCCAGTACAGTTGCTACTGCTTTATCTAGTATCTATAAAAGAGGCCCTTTAAGATACCCCAGACTTGTACAAGTTGATGATGGATCTGAATTTAAGGGCGCAGTTAATCAGTTATTTGCTAAGCATGGTGTACTGGTCAGACGAGGTATTCCAGGCGTGCACAGATCGCAGTCAATTGTTGAAAACTTTAACAAACAGTTATCAGAAAGACTTTTCAGTTACCAGTATTCTAAGGAACTCATGCATGACACCCGTAACACTGAATGGGTAAAGAGATTACCACATGTGATAAAAGCAATGAACAATGAAGGACATCCTAAGCCTGCTGATGCTATTAAATTGAAAACAATTACAGAGCCAAAAACAACCCCAACCCCATCTCCAGACACAAGCTTGTTTACTAAACAGGTGAGATATTTATATCAGCCAGGGGAGGCTGAAAATGACGACAGACGCAGGGCAACAGACCCCATCTGGTCAACATCCGTTCATAATATAAAAAAAATAATTCCCGGCGCAGACGCAACAATATATTACCTGTATGACCCTGCGCCACAAAGGGCATTTGTCAGAGAAGAATTACAGATTATTCCCCCAGACACCGTTACTCATTTCAGTAACTAAGTCGTCAATTAATTCATCAACCAGTTCATCACAAATGTCTTCAGATAACTTGAGCCTGTAATGTCCAGGTGCATAAGCTTTTTCTTTAGTGTGAAACACTCGTTTCGTGTCTCCAACTGCAAGTGACTTCTTATGTGTTTGGATCATTTCAAGATTATGTTTGTTTGATCTCAGTGACTTGTTTGGATAATCAGGCATTAATGCACCATCTAACACTTGCTTGTAATGTTCATGACGAATGTCTTTATTTTTTATCGCTGTTTTTTTTATTCCTTTGGCTTTCGACTGACTACCTTTCTGGTGCAGTATAGAATACATTTTTGATCTCAGTCCAACATACTCAACTATTGGCACACCATTTAGTTCATCCTTAAACTTACCAGGCACTTTCTTGTTTTGTGTGCTAAACAGTGGATGGTCTTTAGGGTAGTCAGATGTGTCATACATGTGTAGTTCTGTTTTCATGTCTTCATAAAAGTCTTCAGTACACACATCAATGATCATAGAGTCAGTGTCAGTGTATAGCAGACGACACTCAGGATATTTTGGTTTGAAGTAATCATAATAAAATTCAAGCATCAACAGTTTTGACAACTCCAGAATTGCCATACCAATGAATACTGGCTTGTCCAGTTTAACAATCTTTTTTTTGAGTGACACTGCATACAATGATGAATGAAACTCTTTGTACCCTGTGTACTGAGGCTTACCTGTAAGTTTAATTGCACCCGATTCAGTTGTAACAAGTCTCACATCTTTTCTGTGATGAGGATTTTCCATTGTCTTGCCAAAACAGGCATTGTTCATAAGCTTAAAGAAGTATTTGTCAAATGCAGTGTTGCCGTCCCTGGCACGCAATGTTGTGTCCTTCATTATGTAATCTTTCATGAAAGCACTCTGATCAAATTGGATTCCTCTGTGAACTTTCTTTAGTACTAACCCGTGTCTGATGTAAAACTGCAGCAAGCGGTAGTGACAAACGTAATTAAATTTGTCATTTAAATTTGGCACAAGTTTAGTGTCTTCTTTTTTTCCTGTCATACTCATTTTCTCAACTGCTAAGGGATAATCATTGTGGTAATCATGTAGATGGTGTGGGTACTCCAGGTCTACTTCAAAGATCCAACCCTTCGCGTCGTTTCGGTCAAGATTCATAATATAGTTTGCTAACCCTGAGTCTGTTATGTCATACTGTGACAAATCATACAGACAAAAGTTTTTCAAGGGCAATAACTCACACATCGCGAATCCGTAAAGGTTATTAGCGTCAAGGTACGTAATGAATGACCTTGACCCAGGGTTTGAGGGGTCAAAGTCGTTCAAATATTTATTATTTGCCTTTGCATAATTGTTCGCTGCAATACTAATCCCACCTCTCAATCCGCGTTCTACCATTTCACCCATCGTACGATCAGACAACAGGTCTATAAATATCTTACTGGATTTCAAAAATGCATCCCATGTCATGCCAGGACTAGTGATGTAACAAGCAGGGTCAAGTCTGTAGTGTAACAAACCCTTCTCATGGTAACTTTCAAATACATCTGCTAGCAAGCAAACGTCAGCTTTCAAGTACTGGTCGTGATAGTCACCAATTGTCTGACACCCTAACTTCCCCCACGCATCAAGAGCGTGTTGATATTCAGAGTCAGAAATGCCTTTTCCATTTAGTGTAGAATAAAATTTCTCTTTTGGTGGCAGTCTTGTTTCTTCAAACACAACCCAGTGATCAATGTACTCGTATGGATACACACCTTTCTTAATCAAGTCTGGTTCAAAATATTTACTCGTTATTGAATACTCAGTCAGTCCTTCTGCCAGACTAGCAAGACCTAAAGACAAATGTTGCATGGAGTCATAAAATGCTAATTTATCTAACCTAAAAGTCAAGTATTTCTCAGTTGTCTGGGCAATACAACTTATGTTTTTGTACGACTCATCTACAGCCTGCATGATGATGTGTGAATCATATCCCTTTAGATTGTGAAAAAAGATTGGTAACTTGTATGTCTTGGGATCTATTTTTAATAATAAGTTACAATTGTTATGTGCAGCACCTCTGTAACGTCCAGTTATGTGATCATGGTCACGAACTTTATCACCTCCCAGAGCTTGTTCACAAATCCAACACGTCTCAGCTGTATAAAATTTCAGTTTGTCTTCTTCTGTCATCACCAGAGGCATCTGGCATGTTGTGAGATATTGTACTACCTGACTATACAGATGTCTCATTTCTGTTAAAAACAGGCATGCTGCATTTTCACCCCTGTAGATAACAGGTTCTGAATGAAGACCGTCTGACCTAACAATAATGTATCCAAAAGAACACACCACTTGGTCACTCAGTTTTATAGTCTTTGGTAATGACTCTGGAACATGACCTTCATACGGAACAACCAGTGATTCGAAATCAGCGTACACTACAAACGGCAGCTTTTGCTGATTCCCATAGTTCTTAAAATACACTTGACTACCAGGCTCTGGATACTTAAGTACAGTTTGAATGTCATCAGCTGACCTGCAGTGTAAAACATGTTTGTGTGCCACTGCAATAGAGGAAAACCTCTGTAAACATCTATTACAAAATTCCTGTTTGCCCTTGTGTTTTGTTGTATGATTATGAATTAGACGTGACATATTCCTAATAATTGTGTAGTGAAAGTTATTGTCATCGCTGATTAATAACATGTCAACATGCTTATCTTCTGACTGCCCATATGTTGGAGCCAGTGTTGATACTCTAATTGGCTGTAACTTATCAACAGATTCATTATCCCACACATACACATTTACAGATATACCAGGATTTAGTTTTTCAAACAAATCTATGTCCTCTATTTTAACAGGGAACTCAATGCCACTAAAATCGAGTTCCTTTACAAATTTGGTGTAGTTAGAAACACGTTCAGGTTTTATTTTTACAAAGTGTAGTTTAGCAAGCACACACCACATGAAACAATAGTTGTCATTGTTCTGTATGTTGACGACAGCCTTCTTGTTTGCTACTTCTGTTGGCAGTGGCAACCATGCTTTACCTAATATAGGATGATACCTAGACTGCTTTAGTTGCAGTTCATGTACATGTCCTTCGTGCCAACCAGACCCCTTCATTCTTGCACTGTCAATTGCCTGTAGAAAGTCTGGTAATAGTCTGTCTCTAAACACGTTCTCCAATTCTCTTCTTGTGTTAACTGTGTGTTGTCTTGTTGATATATACGATACAATCACCTCACCGTCTACTCTAGTGAATTCTATTTTTGCAACAATTTGAATCTTAACACTGCCTGTAAGAAGATTTTGCTGTATGACAGAAAAAGAGTTTTCTATTGATTTATAGACGTTATTAGTATTGGATATGGGTAAGTTTGTTGTGTGAAACACGTTTCTTAAACTAGATGAGCCAGGGTTTGATGAGCCAGGGTTTTGAACATTGTCCGTCATTTTTATTTGACCGACAAAATAATAAAATAAAAAATATTAACGTTAACTCTGCTGACTCACCTTGTGTAATACCACTTTATTAACTGTAACACTGTCAATATAAACATTTAGTTTGCGTAGTTGTTTAAATATGCTATAACAAACTTCTCCTAACCAACCATAGTTGGTATCATCAACTTTAAAAGTAGGTGTCTTTAAATCAACTGTCATGTGCTCCACATCTGGATGCTCATCGACATAATCCAAAGTCACACTATATGTAACATATATTTCTGATGGTGCTGAAAGGCTTATGTAAGTCTGTTTGGGTGATGTTATTAAATCAGTAAAGTGCATAACATCTTTGAAAAGGTGTGTGAGATCAAGCACCTGTATGATTTGTCCGTCTGTCATTTTTATTGGACAATCAAATGTATAAATTAATTTACATCAATTTACTAACCCATACCCTGTGGGCTGATCTGTCTTTAAAATGAGCTTTAGATGCTTAGTTGATTTCAGTTTATTTTTCACATCATCACGTTCATGCTTATTTGGGATGACGTCATTTTCTCTGAGACAGTCTTCAAAGCTGTCACGATCCTTACAGTAAAACAAGCAGATAAACTTTAACTGTTCTCAAAAATCTTTCAGTACAGCATTATATTTCTGAGTGAGAATCCATACACTGATGTTTGCATGTCTGCCACTGAAGGCAAGTTCTGCTAAAGTGTTTCTCTTTTTGACAATGTCTTTCTCTGCAGAACAGTCATCAACAATAAACAATGTTGGCTGTCCTTCAAATTGCTTGTAAAAATATTGTAGGTAGTCATTCAGTTTTTTCTCAGGGTCGACTAAGTATATGTTGTTGTCAGTCCAAATGAATAAACGGTTGTGATAAGCTTTGTTGTGTTTAATAGTAGGACAAAATATTACAATGTTTTCAAAGTGGTGTATGTATCTTGTTTGTAAGAGGTTAAGTACAAATTCAGTTTTACCACACCCTGTGGCACCACAAAACAATCCACAGTGTGGGTCAAGGGTCATCAAGCTCAGGTTCATTTTAATACACAATATAATTTTAATATATGTGTCCACTCAGTCTGCTTTCTGCAATATTGAGTTGTGCGTCATATATCAGGTACAAATATATGTTTATGGCTGCAGCAGTTTCAACCTTCTTTTGTATCTGAATTGTTATTCCATCACTACCATTCTCGACAGTTCGACCTGAGCCATGAAGATAATCATCATCTGTACTACGAAGGTCTAGCCACAGTGCATACTTGTTTGTAAGGTATTGTCCGATCCTAACATCATACAGATGTAGATCTTTGCACGCAATGTTTGCGGGTTTATCTCTAATCCTTCCACCCGCAAAATACTTTGTGATCTCATCGTAGTGTTGATAAGGTAACAAACCTGAAGCATACACTTGATTAGGACGGCCTTCGATTGTGCAGGACAAATGTGTAATCTTAGGATTGTAGAATTTTTCTGAATCTCTTTTGTATGGACTCACCGGTTCAACAAACAACATAAGAATACCTTTCAGTGACCTGGCAGGCGTGTTCAAGTTTATGTTCCACATTGGGTCGCTTTTGTCTTTGGGTATTAAACTATGCCTAATCACACGGTCATAATAAATTGGAAGTCTTGACTGGTACTGATTTTGAATGAGTCTGGCTAGTTCAATATGTGTAACAATTTTGTATTCCAAGGAAATGTTAGAGATCTTATATGTTGCATCTGTGGCAGATGATTTTATAACTTTGGAGTAGTCATTGAAAGTTAGTTCAAAGCTCAGACGGTCATTCAGTGCCCCTTGGTAATAAGGCAAATGAGCTGTGAGGATTTCAAACTCAAGTGGAATGTAAAATCTGGTTCCATATGTTTCTGCTATAATAACATCCTTTGGTACCCCAGTAGTTGTTTTGTCTCCGGCATTGATTCGAAGTTTACAAACATTATCTGGCTGTATGCCTTGGTAAATACGGTCTTCTCGTTCTTCTCTTGTGAGCCAAAGATCTTTGTAACAGTAAAATACATCTGAGTCGTCAAGACTAAACACTTCCTGTCCTTCAAGTTTTACTTTAATAGTCCTAACAATTGCTCTGCCAAGATTGTCAACCAGTGTTCTGTTTACGTCTGCGTCTGATGATAGTTCAATATTAAATGCTAGGCGTGCAGTGCCAGGAACAATAACGTCACTGGGACCTAGGTTTGGAAACTTGACTGTAAGTGTTTGATTCTGGTCTATGGTACTTGGATTGTTCGTGATGACGATTGATTGTCTTATGCCCTTAACACCCAGAGGCTCACGTAGTTTTCTGTATGGGTCTAACTTTGATCCGTAAGATTGTGTCATTTTTATTATGCACAATAAAAAATAATAAATTAATAAAACAATGGCAGCGGGAGGATTTAATCATGAAGATTTTGAAATGGATGACACGTATGATTTTGGTAATACAACAGATATGGCAGATATGGCAGATATGACTGGTACAAGAAATATTTACAGTTTACGTCATGAACTTTTAGAAACCAAAGTGAACTCATTTTATGATCATGTTGGTGGCCGCCCAGACAACGTAGACCCTAACCAGTTTGAACTTGATGGCAAGGGTCATTTATATTTAAATACTGTTGACAAAGGAAAAGTACTATTGACTAACAAAAAAGACCCTAGTAGGTTTAGGGCTTTAAGTACAATAAAAAATGAAGGTGGTGTTGGTGCCTTGCGTCAACTTGGAATTGGAGGGTCTCCTGTCACGCCAAGACTGGCTAGTGTTCTTCATGACACGCAAACAAAGTTGCCAACAGGACAACAAATTGAAATGGCACCTGTAACAAGCCTACCAGAAATAGCAAACACAGTGATACAAGAAACCTCATTTACTGAAGGTCAATTAACTCATTCTACCCCAACTACGGATTTATCCGTAAATGCACGCCCAGCATTTTCCGACCAACTACGGATTTATCCGTAATGGGCAGTCCTGAAACTGCATCCCTTCTTATTCGGCTTGTAGTGGTTCCTAATTGGAACTGTTAGCTTTAGCCACTTCTTTGTTCTTCCTCATGTGCACGCGGCAAGTTTGGGCGGTTTTTCTAGCCTTTTTTTGCGGAATTTGTGTACTTTTCTTCGACAATGGCGAGGCGTTCCCGGACTTTGAATGCTAGTCAGGCTGCTGAGTTTATAATGAATTATGACAGCGAAGAAAATGATGAACTGATCGACTGTGAAGTGGACTTAGATGAGTCCACTGACTCAGAAAATGAATTGAATGTTTGGGGTGTATCTTAAAAGTCTGAAATATTTACTTTTAAAAATGTCTTTGTTTACAAGCAAATTGCAAAAATAAACATCTCTTAGTTCTTTCCGGTGTCAATAAACATAAAACACAGGACATGTACATTTTGTAAATTTATTTTTCTGTACTGTCCCAAAATTTGGTTGAGATAGGTTCAGTGGTTTCAAAGTTATAGCAGTTTTTGCGAGACACCCATATATTTAGCACTCAGCTCTCTGCATGGCTGGTCCAGAGGGCAAAGTTGCTGGCTGCACAGCTGGGGTAGAAAGAGTTAAATGATGCTATGAAAACAATAGATGATCCACCTTTGTCAATGAGGGAGATTATGGGATTGGATAAATCACTGCAGACGATAAGAGGTGAGATGGTAAATAATGTTGCCAAACTAGGTGAGCTTGATAAACACATTGAACGTGAAAAAGAGAAACTGGCTACCGCAGACAATGGAAATCTTGACACAGAAATGAAAGAAAGAATCCAACACAGATTAAATGATTTGCAGATAGAAAGATCAGGACGGTTAGAAACAATTAGTATTGGAAGACAAAAACTGAAATCACAGGTCAACAGAATTAGAGAAACTATTCAGAAAATACTTCACGAAGACACTACTCTGGCTGAGAGACTAAAAACACTTTTCAGAGAACAGGGTATCACAATTGCCAGTTTAATTACAGCTCTGGGGTTTATTATCAGTACAGTTGTGTTGGCTGTCTCCGGGGGTGGTTCTCCACCTCCAGCACCACCAACCCCGGGTCCACCAACCCCAGTCCCCACAGATCCAAAAGATTTACAGTCATGGGTAAAGAAACAGTTGTCTCACATATCAGACTTGCTTAAGAAATTGGCTCTGAAAGCAATAGACGCTTTGCCTGGCATTATAGGCACGGTTGTCAGCTGGTTGATTAGTACAGCGGCGAAGGCAGTAGGGTTTATGGCAGAACATGTGTGGGTTTTTTTGGTTACAGTAGGGGGATTGATGGTGGGTTATTTAATGAAACAGATAAAGAAGTAATACTCCTAATCCAGTGAGTCCTATTACCAATGCTGTTCTCTCTGACTCATGTGTGTCAGGGGTTGGTGTAGGGGTTACCGCTTGTATAAGTGCCGGTGATGGGGCTGGGGCCGGGGCCGGGGGTGTTACCATCTGTAATGATTTTAATGTCTGTACATGTGTGGTTGTGGCCCCCAAGTTTACAGATTGATTGAGTCCTAATTTTTGACCAACACCTGCAACAATGATTTCATTATTATAATTTGTTATTGTCCCCATTTGGAGTTGAAGGTCAGATGGTAACATGTATAACCCGATGCCTACTACAAAGTCAACTTTTGATCTGGCATATCTGAGTACGTCTTGGTAGCGCTGTATGCTAGATGGGAGATCGACTGTTGAATTAATTGAATCTTCCAGGTTTGCGAGAAACTGTTTTTGTGCTTCAAACTTTCCACTTCCATTCAAAATGTTTGATTTTGTTAATGACTGTGCTCCTAGTATACACCAGACATATGTTCTGATTGACTCATTTACGCGCTCCACTCCTGCTTGAGTAAACCCGTCACTCCTGTCCAAGACAAATGTGGTCCATGCGTTAGACTGTTTCTGTTCTATTGAGCCTAACCACACTTCAGATTTTGATGAGAATGAAGTGTAACCAGGGTAATAATCTTGAGGGTATTGTCTGTGACTCATAGCATAATACAATGTTCCCATGCCTTTGTGATCATCAAGTTTTTGTGTAAAGTCATACTTAGTGCCAGGGTAGTTGTTAAACTCATTACAAATCCGTTCAAATGCTTTCATATCCATGGGGTTATTAAACCTGTTGAAACTAGATTCAGTTGGTAGTGGTGTATGCAGTTCTGACAAAATACGTCTAAGCTGGTAATAAGTGTGGAAACGATACACAGACCTAATCAGTTTGTTTGAGTGATTCAAGTGATCTGTAAATGAAACACCACAGCCTGTAGTAGAACACAGTATGGCAAAGTTAAGTTGATTTTGAAACATCTGTAGTGGACTTGAAGACCACTTTCTTGCAGTTGAGTCATCTGTTATTGGAGGGTTTAGGTAATGGTCAAACGGATTCGGTACTTTGACTTGGAATAGATCTTGTTCAGACACAGCTATGTCGAGTTGATTTAGTTGAATTATTTTCTGTTCATAAGTAGGTGCGACATTGTATTTGGCATCCACATTAAATTGAAATGCGTTTGTAGTGGTAATGGTTGGTGATTTAAATTCCATCCTTCTTTTTATATGAGATAATAAAAATGTTTATTACCTTAACAAATCTTGACACAAGCAAACCAGTGTGGTTAACTAATGGGATTGATACTCGTGATGGTAGCAAAGCTGTAGCTATCCATGAATTGTTCTATACTGTAAAATGGTTTAATGTAGAAGATGATATATATAATAAAGTAATTTTTGATGGTAAGACTGAAGCTTTACCGCCTGGGTATTATGACTTTTGTACTATTGCTGAATGGTTTCAAAGTAATTTTAAAATTAAAGCAACTTTAAATCCAGCTAACCTACTTGTTACATTAGAATTTCTGACACAAAATTGGTTAAGGATCTCAGATAGATTTGCATATTTACTTGGATTTTATATTGACGAAGATTGGTGGAGATCAGATGATTTAGATGAATTTAAGTTTGGTATTATAACAATGAAGACAAAAAAAATTAAAATAACTGGAAAATGCCCTGTCAATTTGTCAGTACACACAGTGCTAAATGTTTATTTGAAAGAACTAAACACATCAGAAAATGTTCACAATGGAAAGCCTTCAACTTTGTTGAGATGCTTAGCTACTGGAACTGCTCCGTATTGTGAAAGTGTAGTTGTTAGATTTCCTAATTTACAGTTTAAGAAATTAGGTTCTAGTTTCTTTGAGTCACTGAGTATATCTGTAACTAATCAGGATGACAAACCAGTTCTTATGCATGATTTTAGTGTTGTGTTGGAAATTAAATAATTTTATTTTTGTTTATAAAAATGAGTGGTCTTGGTCCAAAGCCTAGAATCATACCAGTTGCATGTCCAGTAACAGAGTTGAAAGATTTGGCAGATGTACAGGATTTTGAGAAGCAATTGGAAATTGGAGAAATATATGGTTTTGAACTTGATTCAAATGGCATGTACAAGAGGAAAGTAATTGTTGACATGAAAGATGGTGAAAGACAGATTCCTAAACTTGGTCAGCTTCGTGATGTTACTGTACCTACTCCACCTGTAAATAATGCGCCTTACAACTTAATACATGTGGGAAATAAGTGGGTGGTTTCACCTGTACCTGTTCCACCACCCACAATTGACTGGGACATAAAGTTGGAATTTATTAGTCCTTATGTATACACTGATGATGAAGGCGCCTTAGTGTTTAGGAAGGTTGTTAATTCTGGGCCGCTGATTGTAAGCCTTGTTCCAAGCTTTGCCCCAGACAACAATAGCAGAGAAAAACTGAAAGTTGAAAATTATGAGAGACGGAGATATCTTCTTACAACTAGAAAGGGTAGATCAGATACTTCTGTTGTGTTTATGCCAGCAAGCTTAGTCGTGGCTAGAGAAGTGACAATAGTATTTGAAATTATCATGAAATCAGTAACTACTGCTAAAGAGGCTCAAATTGCACAGGGAATTAAACTTACATGGGATGAAACAGTAACAGAATCATCAAAGGTCTTTATTGCTATTACAAAAAATAATGATGTTATTAATGTTTCGAGCAGTATTCCAGCTGTCAAGGTGGTGGTTGACAAAACAACTTTTGTTCGTCTAACTTACATAAACCTTGAACACATTGATCTTGTTGCATTTTATTATGCTAACAAATTGTATACTTTTGAAGAGTTGCAAAATGTAATTGCTGATTAAATAAAAAAAAATATTTGTCAATAAAAAAAAATGGTAAACTTCTATCCGCAACTACCGACGCTTGAGCCGACTGAAACAAATGTGATGACTAAAACAACACTTGCACCTGATCCACATATGCCAATTGCTTCAGATAAAACATTACAGGCAGATGCATTCAGATTAAATAATATTACAGAAGCTTTGAAATATTTGGAAGGAGAAGAGGCTAAGTACTCACGGTGCAAAAGGAGGTATAAGTCAGTATTTAATTCTGTTCAAAACACTTCTATGGCTATTGGCGCAGTTTCAGCTTCATGTTCTGTAGGGGGTATTGTTCTGTTTGCCACGGGAATTGGAAGTTTGGCTGGAATAGCAGTTGAGGCTGTTAGCGTTGCTACATGCCTGACTTGTTTTGGTTTGGAGGCCTTGAACAAAAGGTTTCACACAAAATTACAGAAGCATGAAGCATTGAGTACGCTTGCTGGTGCAAAGCTGAGCAGTATGAAACTTATTATCAGTAAGGCATTGAACGATAATTTTATTGATGACGAGGAATTTAAGAGAGTCCAGGATGATTTAAATAATTACAAGAAACAGAAGTCTGAAATACAAAATAAAATGCGTAGTCAATCTCCTGTGAATGTTGAAGAACTGAAGGCTAGTTTTTTAGAGATGGGGAAACAGATCGGTGTTCAGGAAACCACAAAAAAACTACACAATCTTTTAAACAAATAAAAATCAGATTTGGTAATCGTTTATTAATGACATACACTTCACAGAAAAATGACATGCCACCTAACTATTTAACCCCATCAGCACCTCCACCACCACCTGACTATTACTAAAAAAAAGTTTTTTCATTGTCCTTGTATCTTGACAAATCTGTCCGAGTAAGTTGTGACTTAAGTTGTGACTTGAGTCAAGAACTTACATTTTGTTATGTTTAAGTTCTTATAAGTTCTTGACTTAAGTCACTTAATAACTAATTATAGGTTCTTAAAAGGTTACCTGTAAAGTTATTTGTCAGTTATAAGTGACTTTGGAAATTTGTTATCAAGTATCTGTAGGTAACTTAAATAATTTGTTATCAAGTGCATATAGCAATAGTATTTTTTTTTTGTTTATTTGTGTGTGTGTGTGTGTGTGTGTGTATGTTTATGTGGACATTGACCAAAAAAATGGTATACATGGTATTGGAATGTCTATTTTTCTATCTCTAATAACTAATTAATATGCACACGTATAGGCAAACAAAAACACAGGCACACACACAGACAGATAGACATGCACACATACATACTCAAAAACATGCACTCACACACACACACATACACGCCTACATACGCAAAAACATGCACTCACACAGACGCACATATAAACACATGCACACACGCACCCATACACACACACATGCACTCACACACACATACACGTACACACTCACACACGCATGCACAAAAAATACACACACTATGGGTTGCAACCATACAAACCGGGGACGTCCCCCGTTTACTGAAAGTCCCCAGTTGTGAGTGTATAACCTGTGTGTGTCCCCCGATTTACGGGATTTGAATACTCACACACACACACACACACACACACACATTACAGGCAGGCGCATTCCGACATGCATAATCACACACGCACGCACACGCACGCACGCACGCACATGCACGCACGCACGCACACGCACGCACGCACGCACACGCACGCACGCATAATCATGCACACGCACTCACGCACACTCACGCACAGACAAACAAATACAATGCACGCACACACACAGAGACAAAGACAAACACACACGCACATGCACGCATATACGCACACAGACATACACAGACAAAGACAGACAAACAAGGCAGACAGACAGACATATCCACAGACACAAGCACTCACACTTCACCGGTTGTATGTCACGCGACACGCAACGACTGTATACTCGATTAGCCACCGCGCACTTAGTTTCGTTTTTTAGACGCTACGTCATTGTATACGCTGGATACAACGATCACATGAGAGTACACAGCTTGCTACTGTAAGACCCTTGTAAACATAGACATTTAACTCTGTGTTTTGTCTTGAATTTATTAGTTGTCCACGGTATGGAAGTCAGTGATAGCAAAATCTATGATTGAAAAGATCAACATTCTGTTAACGCCGCGCCGTCCAACACTGTTGATTAAACACAGCTTAGTCAACAGCGTTATGGTCTGGTTACTTACCGCGCGGTTGTTAAGGCCCAACCTGGCATGTAGTTGGCCGCTGGTGTTAAGATAGCTCAATCACTTTATACTGCGCAGTGAGTGACTCGTCGGAATAGAAGGCTTGTCTTGACTCAGGTACTACACACTGAGTTAATAATGACTAATGCAACATACCACCGTCTCTCACAGTAAATTTTACTTACCTTTCGTTTTGGTTGTTTCAGCTTCGTTATATCCATTGCTTCTGCTTCCACTTACTGTGCCATATTCAACCGCATCTTATAGATTTCTTCAGACTTGAATTTTTGGGGGGTAAAAATTATACTTTTTTTTTCATGGAAGTCTTTTACTTTCTGTTCATTCAGTTACCATGATCGCATGAGATAGTTACCGTCTTTTGCTCAGACATTTTTTAGCAATAATTTTGCCTTGTTTTTCTTAGCGTGCCACAGATTAAAGCTGATATCATATGAGCCGTGGGTTATTAAAATAAACTTTTTTAACAAAAGTCCCCGTCTGTTTTATCCAATCCCCAATGGGCCTTTTCAAGAGAGGGTCACACATGCCTCTCTTGAAGAGGCATTGGGGATTGGATTGGCGATCCGTCGCCCAGACGGGACAAGGGGTAAGGACGGACAGACACACACACACACACCCCACCCAACCCCTTACCCCCCTTTCCCTTCCCCTTCCCCCCCTTATTCCCCTCTTTCCCCCCTTTTTTACCCGTGCGCACAATTTATTTTATTTATTTGCCGGCCTAGTAATTTGTTTACTGTAGGTCCTACAGCTAATTATTTATTTTTGTCCGGACTTATTTTTGGCCTAATTATTAGGGTTTCGTCACTCCCCATCTGGGGCCTCAAAGACGAGTTATTTTACGAAACGAAAGAATTTGAGACCCCGAGGAATTTGAACCCATATCACACACGTAAGAATAAATTGCACCAAGATTTTCTCTTAGGTGTGTGACATGCAGCCAAACCACCCAGCCACGGCCCGTGGCCGAGAGAGGCAGTTATTCTGGAAACTTATAACTATAATCGATAGTGGTGCAATACCGGAACTAGATCATCGATTTTTTACAGGTATGTAGCGTGTTTACCGGGCTAATAATACAGTGGATTGAGCCGGGCCGGGGCTAAAAACATTATTATTAGTCAAATTAGTGTTGTTTTAGTGGGTTGATGCAGTGTTTTTAATTAGAAATGATAGTAATTTTGTATCATTTCTCAGTAATGAGCCACGAAAGCGAAAGCAGGCATAAATTATGATTTTAAAGGGAAGTAATTGCTTCATGTTCTTTTGCCTGTGCTGTGTCTGTGTGTAAAATTGACAAAGTGTATGTCTATAAGACTATTTATTAAGCAGATTTGGTTGCCGCGTTATTTTAATTGAGAAAATAGACCTAGTCAGTGTGTATATCATTGATTTTTAACTGGTGTAAGAGCGCGCGTGTGTGTGTGCGATCGCCGTTATCGGGAATTTCCACAACGCATGGCACATCGGGCTTAGGCTAGGCGGCTAGCCGCCGTGATCAATAAACTACGCATTCTTGAATGTACACGCATACATCGTTGATATACTGTTTAGCTCGGGTGCAGTGGGGGATGCTTATAGAGATTAAACAATCTATTTTCCAAAAGAACCACATTTATTTACGCCGCATTGACAAACTTGCGTTTATTTGAAATCACTGGGGTAAATTAAAGATGGGGTAGCGGTCGCGTAGTCAATGGGGTAGGGGGGGGGGGGCATTGTCAAAATGCCACAATGTTTGTGTTTAATGCAGCATAAATAAATTTGGATTCTCAGGAGCCCCATATATTATCTCTCTGATGTCACACGTGAAAAGAGTGTTCTGGTCAGCGGCACACTAGGCAGCGAAAAACTATAGGCCCTGAAATGTGTTGAGAAACCTGGGTGTTACACTTGACCGCGAGTTATCTATGTCACAGCATGTCAGTGCAGTGTGTAGATCCGCTTATCTGGAACTTCGTCGTATTAGTTCAGTTCGTCACCTGCTGACCGTGGAAGCCACTAAAACACTAGTTTGTGCATTTGTGCTGTCCAAGCTAGATTATTGTAACTCTTTGCTTTGTGGCTGCCCTCAGTATCTCATTGATCGCCTCCAAAAAATTCAGAACAATGCAGCCCGGCTTGTTGTGAGAGTAGAGAAATAAGATTAGAGAGCGGACCGACACCTATAATCAATAATGCCCTATCGATAGTTATAAATCAGGGTAAATTACGTATGTAATTACGTTACGGTCCAGAATTTCTAATTTCCCATTGTCACTGTTAGCTTTCCTGAGAAATAGCGGCTCATCCTGTACACTCCACCCCCCCCCCCCCCCGCCCTTAAACGTCACCACCCACCACCCTCCGCACTCAACCATACAATGTCACAATAAACAATAGACAATGACACGGCGACACAACAGTGCGCTGATTCCCCTGCTAAACAAACTGCGTAATACACCCCCCCCCCCCCCTTTAAACGTCACCACCCACTGACCTACTTTCGCACTCCACCATACAATAGACAATTGACATGGCGACACAAACGACAGTGCGCTCAAGGAAATATTATTACATACATAACCTCAGACTGGTTTTGAAAAACAACCACCTTCATTCAGGCGCGTTCTGAAAAATTCATAGGGCCTACAATTTATATTTTCATGTCGGGGACGAGATCACTTTTTGAAACCGTTAACAATTTTTTTTTTGAAAAATATATCGTTATGCACCGAACTTGTCTCGGTATTCACCCCACTTGACTCAATATGTACCAGACCTAACACAATAGTCATAAAGGAATTTTTAATTTTTTTCAATATGTACCAGACCCTACACAATATTCAAAAAGAAATTTATAATTTTTTAAATTATGTGTTCACTATATGGTTCACTTCATTATATTCAAATAGCCAGCAGCTCCACATGCCCACAATTTTTTTTTCTTACACAGAGAGAGCCCCATCATAAATTCAGTAATTATATACATTACCCCTCACTCATTTAGATCTATGTTTATAAGAACATAACAAGCATTGACTAAAGATTTTGGGCGGGGGGGGGGGGGGGGGAACCCACTCTATGTATAAACACCATGAAGTCTTCACAGACACAGAGCCAAAATGAGTTTGCAACCTGTTGGAAAACAGAGAAAGCTTTAAGATAAGGCCCTTCTTGTGAGTAGACTGAAGGGTGTTTACTGTTGACTTCTGCGCAGGCCAGCCCTAACAGGACTGGTGACACATTCACTGACAAAGGGTGGTGTGTTTTTGAGAAATTGCTGGCCATGACTACATGACATGTTTAAACCGGTTTGCTGTGTCATGCCTTGGTAATGCTTGTATTTTCTAGTATAAAACGGAACCCCAGAGCAAGGTTTAGTCAATCATGAATCAATATTCTGGAAAACGTTTTATTGCGCAAATTTGTCTTCTTCGTAAGCGGTTGTGTGCTCGTCAGGAAAAAGTGGATCGTTTTAAAGAAGTATTGGAAAATTTGAATGAAAATGTACAGGAATTTAACACAAACATAAATAATATTGAAGAAGAGATGAAACCTATTGCTGATGCAATAATTGTGTGTCAGGAAGAAAACAACTCTCAGTTAATGCCAGCCATGATAAAAGAATATGGCAACCTTGAAGAAAAGGTAGAAAAAAATTAAAAAAGCAATTTTTCGAGAACAGCAAAAAATAAGAATAAAACAAAAGGATGTAGAAATGAATGAAATGGTTGTAAAAAATATCAATGACAAAATAACTAAATTAGAAAAAGAAAACCCATCACTTCGAAAATTGCTTACAATTATTGAACAGAGAAAACAAGAAAAAGCAGCAACAGCAGGTGGAAGCAATGCATAAATATTTAAATATGCATGTATTTAGTCATAATTTTGTTGTTTTGTGTAATTGTACATGTGGCTTTGTCACTTTTTGTGTAATATTTGTATGTTTTGTTCATATGTACAGCGCCTAGAGCATCTTACCATGTATTGGCACCTTATAAATCTTCCTTATTATTATTATTATTAAATAACAGAGTAGTTTTACAGCCGCTTACGAAGAACTGAAATATAAGCGGCTTACATTACTCTCGGCTTTTTTGTACATACCATCAAATTTGACATATCATATATTTTTAGCTTAGAGTGATATGTCTAGGAAATCACATGCACGTGGTATGAGTTTTTGTACTCAGACTGGGAGTGCCCCGTGCGTCTGTTTTTCCTCGGATAGGCGTACCGACAGCTCAGCACACGGACACACACACAAACCACATCCGAGAGCACACATTTGGATTTTGAACATGTGGTCTTTGGTACAAACTAGGTGACCACGGAATTTTTCATTTACAGCAATGGGCTGTCAAAGGTTTCTGACCTTTCTGATGAGACTAATTAAGTCGAAACATCCCCACCTTGGCTCAAAGGTAAGTTATTTTTTTATTGAACTTATTATTATTATTTTTTTACTATATCTACTCTGTTGAAAACAAAGACTTGGACGCCAAAAAACAGTGCCTTCTCTTTTTGTTTGTGTCTTGAAAGCTTATCTCGGGAAACAATGATCTGAGTCTGTCTCTTGTCTGTCTATACATAAAAGCAGTGAGTCACTTCCTACCGGTATACACTGACAGTCTATAACACGACCTTGAAAGTAAAGGAAACAACTCAAAAGCTAAGTAAATACTTTTAATATATGTGACTACTTAGCCTGCTCTCAGCTATGTTTAACTGAGCATCAAAAATGAGATATAGATATATATTTATTAATCCATCGGTTTCAGTTTTTTCTGTATTTGAGTTGAGATTCTGTCACTACCGTTTTCAATAGTACGGCCAGAGCCATGAAGAAAATTATCGTCCGTAGAACGCAGATCTAGCCACAGTGCGTATTTGTCTGTCAGGTATTCACCGATTCTTACGTCATATAGATGCAGATCTTTACAAGCTATGTTTGCCGATTTTTCTCTAAGTTTCCCCCCTGCAAAATACTTTGTGATCTCATCATAGTGCTGATATCCCGTCATTCCTGACGCAAAAATTTGTTTAGGTCGGCCTTCGATTGTGCAGGATAAATGTGTAATTTTTGGATTATAGAATTTTTCTGAATCTCGTTGATATGGAGCCGCTGGTTCAATAAATAACATAAGAATGCCTTTCAGTGACCTAGCAGGTGTTTTCAAGTTTATGTTCCAAATCTGGTCGCTTTTGTCTTTATTAATTAAACTGTGTCTAATCACTCGGTCATAATAAATTGGAAGTCTTGACTGGTACTGATTTTGAATGAGTCTGGCTAGTTCAGTATGCGTGACAATCTCATATTCCAAAGAAATGTTAGAGATCTTGTATGATGCATTGAGATCCGTTGATTTGATAACTTTGGAGTAGTCATTAAAGATTAGTTTGAAGCTCAGGCGGTCATTTAGTGCTCCTTGATAATAAGGCGAGTGCCCTATTAGGATTTCAAATTCAAGTGGAATGCAAAATCTGGTTCCATATGTTTCGGCCACAATAAGGTCCTTGGCTTCTGTTGTTTTATCACTTGCATTTATTCGAATTTTCATAATGCTACCTGACTGTATGCCTTGATAAATACGATCCTCTTGTTCTTCTTTTGTGAGCCACAAATCCTTGTAGCAGTAAAACACATCAGCATCGTCAAGACTAAACTCTTCCTGTCCTTCAAGTTTAACTTTAATATTCTTAATAATTGCTCTACCTAGATTGTTAACTAGTGTTCTTTTGTCATCTGTGTCTGATGAAAGTTCGATATTAAAAGCAAGACGAGCAGTACCAGGAACAATAACGTCACTGGGACCTAGGTTTGGAAACTTAACAGTAAGAGTCTGGTTTTGGTCTATAGTACTAGGATTGTTTGTGATAACAATTGATTGCCTAATACCCTTAACACCAATAGGTTCACGTAGTTTTCTGTAGGGGTCTAACTTCGATCCGTAGGACTGTGTCATTTTATTATGCACAATAAAAAATTAAATTAATAAAAACAATGGCAGCAGGAGGATTTGGTCATTTTGAAATGGATGACATGAATGTCTCTGATACTAGTGCAACAGTTAATAGTTCAATGGATATTATAAGTAGAGGGAACCGCGAAGTTTTACTAAGCAAAGTGAACTCGTTTTATGATAGTGTTGATGACCGCCCAAATGAAATAGACCCTAATCAGTTTGAATATGAAAAAGGTCATTTATATTTAAACACTGTTGACAAAGGAAAAGTACAATTGACTAACAAAAGAGACCCCAGCAAGTTTAGAGCTTTAAGTACAATCAAAAATGAAGGTGGTGTTAGTGCCTTGCATCAACTTGGTATTGGTGATAAAAAGTTACCACCTAGACTTGCTAGTACCCTTCATGACGTACAAACAAGGTTGCCAACTGAACAAGAAATTGAAATGACTGAAGTAACAAGACTGCCAGAAATAGGAGACAAGGTAATACAAGAAACTTCATTTACAGAAGGGCAAATAAATGAGGAATTAAAAACAATTGGTGACTCTCCTTTGACAATGCGGGAGTTAGCAGGCTTGGATAAAACACTGCAGACAATCAGAGGTGAGCTTGTGAATAATGTAGCCAAACTAGGGGAGATTGATAATCGCATTTTAAAAGAAAAAGAAAAACTGGCTACAGCTGATGATGAGAATTATGACACAGAAATGAAACAAAGAATACAACACAGATTAAATGATTTGCGGATAGAAAGATCAGCGCGACTAGAAGTGATTGAAATTGGAAAAGAAAAACTGAAATCACAAATTAACACAATTAGATAAACTATTCAGAAAATACTTCACGAAGACACAACATTAGCTGAGAGATTGAAAACACTTTTCAGAGAGCAGGGTATAACCATTGCAAGTTTAATTACTGCTCTGGGATTTATTATAAGTACTGTTGTGTTAGCTGTAACGGGAGGACCAGGGGGTAGCGGTCCGACCCTTCCAGCTCCACCACCAGCACCAACTGACCCAAAAGATTTACAGTCATGGGTAAAGAAACAATTGTCTCACATTTCAGACCTGCTTAAGAGATTGGCTCTGAAAGCAATGGATTCATTACCCGGTATTTTAGGCACAGTTTTCAGCTGGCTTATTAGTACAGCGGCAAAGGTAGTTGGCTTTATGGCAGAACATGTTTGGGTGTTTTTGGTGACAGTAGGAGGGTTAATAGTAGGTTATTTAATGAAACAGGTAAATAAGTAATATACCTACTCCAGTAAGGCCAATTACCAATGCTGTTCGCTCTGACTCATGTATGTTTACTGGTGCCGGTGTAGGTGCCGATGCTGGGGCTGTTACTGGCGTTACTGCCTGTACGGGTGATGATGTTACTGGCGTTATTAATGGTTTTAATGGTTGTAGGTGTGTGGTTGTTGGGCTCAAGTTTACAAATTGATTGAGGCCTAATTTCTGATCACTCCCAACAACAATTATTTCATTATTATAATTTGTTATTGTCCCCATTTGGAGTTGAAGGTCTGATGGTAACATGTATAACCCAATGCCAACTACAAAGTCAACTTTTGATCTAGCATGTCTGAGAACGTCTTGGTAATGCTGTATGCTTGACAGGAGATCAATTACTGAGTTGATCGAATCTTCTAAGTTTGCGAGAAACTGTTTTTGTGAATCGAACTTTTCACTTCCATTCAAAATGTTCGATTTTGTTTGAGCTTGTGCTCCTAGAATACACCACACATATGTTCTGATAGACTCATTAATGCGTTCGACTCCTGCTTGTGTAAACCCTTCACTCTTATCTAAGACAAATGTGGTCCAGGCATTTGACTGTTTCTGCTCAATTGAACCTAACCACACTTGTGATTTTTGTGAAAATGAAGTGTAACCAGGCCAGTAATCTTGAGGGTATTGTCTGTGACTCATAGCATAATACAGTGTACCTCTGCCTTTGTGATCATCAAGTTTTTGTGTGAAGTCATACCGGGGGCTTATGTTAAACTCATTACAGATGCGTTCAAATGCATTCATATCCATGGGATTATTAAACTGATTAAAACTGGATTCAGTTGGTAATGGTGTATGCAGTTCTGACAGTATTCTTCTAAGCTGGTAATACGTGTGGAAATGATACACAGACCTAATCAGTTTGTTTGAGTGATTCAAGTGGTCTGTAAATGAAACACCACAGCCTGTAGTTGAGCATAGTATAGCAAAGTTGAGTTGGTTTTGAAACATCTGTAGTGGACTTGAAGACCACTTTCTTGCAGTAGCATCGTCTGTTATTGGAGGGTTTAGGTAATGATCAAAAGGGTTGGGTACTTTGACTTGAAATAAATCTTGTTCGCTTACAGCTATGTCGAGTTGATTTAGTTGAATTATTTTCTGTTCATAAGTAGGGGCGACATTATATTTGGCATCCACATTAAATTGAAATGCGTTTGTAGTGGTAATGGTTGGTGATTTAAATTCCATCCTTTTTTTATGTGATAATAAAAATGTTTATTACCTTAACAAATCTTGACACGAGCAAACCAGTGTGGTTAACTAATGGGATTGATAATCGTGATGGTAGCAAGGCTGTAGCTATCCATGAAATGTTTTATACAGTAAAATGGTTTAATGTAACGGATGATAAAAAATATTCTGTAAGTGGAACTCTTGATGGTTTAGAAAAGGGTGATATTTTACGAGCTGGATATTATGACTTTTGTACTTTAGCTGAATGGCTTCAAAATGAATTTAAAATTAAAGCAACTTTAAACCCAGCTAATTTACTTGTTACAATTGATTTTCCGAAAAGTGGTCAGTTTTCTTTATCAATTAGTCTTTTATTATTACTTGTTTTTTTAGGTAAAAAAAAATAACATATCCAGACGAAGATTGGTCACAATCAGATGGACGTCTACTATCACCAAAAAAATTAAGAATAACTGGAAGATACCCTGTTCATTTGTCAGTACACACATTGCTAAATGTACATTTGAAAGAATTAAGCACTACTGATAATCTTCACAATGGAAAGCCTTTGACTTTGTTGAAATGTGTGTCGATTGGAACTGCCCCATATTGTGAAAATGTAGTTGTTAGATTTCCTAATTCACAGTTTAAAAAATTGGGCTCCAGTTTCTTTGAATCATTGTGCTTATCTGTAACTAACCAGGATGACAAACCAGTTGTCATGCATGATTTTTATGTTGTGTTGGAAGTGAAATAAATTTTATTTTTGTTTTATAAAAATGAGCGGTCTTGGTCCAAAGCCTAGAATTATTCCAGTTGCGTGTCCATCAGTAGAGTTGAAAGATTTGGCTGACGTGCAAGATTTTGAAAAAGAAGGTGAAATAGGAGAGGTATATGGCCTTGAACTTGTGTCCGTTGGATTGTACAAACAAAAGGCAATTGAAGATGTAAAAGATGGCGTGTTTCCTAAACTTAGTCAACTTCATGATGTTACTGTTCCTACTCCTGTAAGTAATGTGCTCTACAGCTTAAAACATGTGGCTAATAAGTGGGTAATTATTCCTACCCCTGTTCCGCTTGCTCCTATTCCCATTGTATGGGACATAAAGTTTGTTTTTATCAGTCCTTATGTTTATTTTACTGATGAAGGTGCCTTAGTATTTAGAAAAGTTGTTAACTCTGAGCCAATGCTTGTAAGTCTTGCGCCAAGCTATTCCGAAACCAATAGCAGAGAAAAACTAAAACTTCAAGAGTATGGGAAACGAAGGTATCTTCTTACAAATAGGAAAGGCAGAACAGATACTTCTATTTCGTTCATACCAACAAATTTTACCATAGATAGAGATGCGACAATAGTTTTTGAAATTCTCATGAGATCTGTGGAAGCTGTGAAAGAAGCAGATATCGCGCAGCGAATCAAACTTACGTGGGATACCACAGTATCAGAGTCAACAAAGGTTGTTATTGCTATTAGAAAAATCAATACAGATTTTGAAGTTTCGAGTAGTGTCCCTGCTGTTAAGGTAGTGATTGATAAAACAACTCTAGTTTATCTAAGTTTCATAAACCTGGAACACATAGATCTTGTTTCATTTTATTACGCTAGCAAATTGTATACCTTTGAAGAGTTGCAAAACTCCACCAGGGAGGCCCCTTTAGGGGCTTAACTGCCTGTCCCAAGTCAGGATAAAGGAGGAGGGTTAGGCATGGGGCTAGCGACTCCACCCTGTAAAAAGAAACTTGCTACGGAAACGACAGTCGCCTCAAGCACCAGACGGCGCAGAGAGGACTGAATGAATGAAGAGTTGCAAAAGAAATTAGAAGATTAATAAAAAAAAATATTTGACATAAAAAAATGCCACCACTGTATCCACAAATACCACCTGAGCCGCTTGAGCCTGTTGAGCATGATAAATCATTACAGGCAGACTCATTCCGTTTAATGAATATTACAGAAGTGTTGAAGTATTTGGAAGGAGAACAAGCAAAATACTCTCGGTGCAAACGTCGTTACAAAACGGTTTTCAATTCTGTACACAACACATCAATGACCATGGGGGTGGTTTCGGCCGGATTATCTGTAGGAGGTATAGCTCTGTTTGCAATGGGAGTGGGAAGTGTCGTAGGAATCTCTATTGAAGGTGTTGGCCTTGTCACAAGCCTGGCATGCTTTGGTATGGAGGCCCTTAACAAACAAATTTATATAAAGTTGCAGAAGCATGAAGCACTAAGTACACTTGCTGGAGCTAAGCTGACGAGTATGAAACTTATTATTAGTAAATCTTTGGAAGATAATGAAATTGACGATAACGAATTTAAGAGAGTCCAGGATGATTTGGCCAACTATAAACAACAAAAGTCTGAAATACAGAATAAGATGCGTAGTCAGGCTGTAAATGTTGAAGAGCTAAAGAAATCTTTTTTAGAACAAGGGAAAAAGATAGGCGCGAAAGAAACTATGAAAAAAGTAAAAGGACTTATAAGCAATTGACGATAGGTTTTGGTAATCCATTATTTTTGTCATACTCTTCACAAAGAAATGTCATGCCTGCTCATTTGATGCCATCAGCTCCACCACCAGATTATTACTAAAAAAAAAGGTTTTGTTGTTGTCCTTCTAACTTGAGAAATCTGTCCGAGTGTCTTATTGACTTGGGTTAAGAACTTGTGATAACTAACTTCAAAGTTAACGTCAAAGTCACTTGTAAGTTGTAGGTAACTTTGAAGTTAGTTATCAAGTAAGATCATAAGTTATTCACAGGTCCAAGCAAAGTTTTTTTTTTTTTCATTATAAAATGAACCAAGACGAATTAATTCTTCTAAGTGATATCTGCGCTGTAGAAAACAAAGACTTAGACTCGAAAAAACAACGTCTTCTCTCTGTAGTTGTTTCTGGAAAATCAAAAGCTTTTCTCGGAAACAATACATGACAGAAGACATAGAATCTCTTACCGCTGACGAGCTAATCAAACTACATTCAAAATATGAAAATCACATTAGTTCACTAATGACACGTGATTTGAGTCGATCTCTTGTCTGCCTATACACAAAAGCTGTGAGTCACTTCCTACCTGTTGATAGTGACAGTCTGTCACATGATCTCGAAAGCAACCCCATAGTTTCTAGTTCAATAGGTAAATTAGCATGCCTTATGTTTTACAAGTTTGGCAATTACCTTGCACCTGTGGTAACCTTGCTTGTAACTGGGAGTCATATTGACTTTTCAAAAATAAATTTTAAATTAGAAGAAAATGGACGAGACCCAGACGACTCCACAACAGAGTCCTGTCTTGACACAGGTTCAAACAGTGACGAAGGCTAAAAGTCCAGGTCGAATAGAGGCAGGAAAAAAATTAGCTGAATATAACAGACAAAAAAAATTACAGCTTCAGGCATTAATAGAAAAGACTGACACACCATCAACAGCACCAGTGTTACTACCGTCACACCCCCCACAAAGTGAGACTAAACCTGAAACAACAAAATATTTAGTTGCTGGATTTGCTGTAGGATTCTGTTACGTAGGTTACCAATTATACAAAAAATACAAACCACAGACTCGAACAGTGTCCAAAAAATCAAGCACTCCAAAAACAAAAGAAGAAGTCTCCACATTACCAGCAGTGTCAAAACCTTTGGACCCATTTTACATGCAGTAAATCAATTTATTATTTAATTTTTGTGGCATAAGAAAATGAGCGACACAAAGAACATAATAAACCTCATCTATCACTCTGCTGTAATCAGTGGACTAGCTGTTGCTTATTCTATGCTTGGGAAAAGTCTTTTCAAAATGAAATCAGCAGACCTGAGTAGATTAGACTTCGAAGATAGTGCTAAGCTAGTAGCTGTTGTTACAGCGTCGATTGCGACAAAAGATTTTCTTGTCAAGCAGGGAATTATTCCAGAAAATGTTTCTATGTAAATAAAAAACTATGGCATCAATAGCTATTATGTTTGGTGGGGCCGTTGTTAACGCATTGGCATTTAGTGGATCAAACTATCTCTTTCAAAAATGGGTAGAGAAGAATCTGCAGAAGAAATGAAGCGTCACAATGAGGCATCTGAAAAACTGGCACAAGCTCAACAAGATTATGAGAAGCAAAGAATAGAGAAACTTGATTTCATCAATGAAAGATTGAGGGTTGAGGGTCGCGCACAGCATACATTTTCAAATGTCGATGACGCGATCAAAGAATATTTTCTTGTTACTGGCGAAGACATGACCATTCCACAACCAAAACTTAGTGACTACTACCAACCAAGCCCAGAACAAAGAAATGGAGAAATAATATTTGTTCTAGTAGGAATGACATTAGTATATTTTACAGGAGTTTATATTGCTAAAAGAAATGGCAGATGCTAAACTTTAAAAAATATATTACTCCCCAATCGGCTACTGGAAAGGGAATACTGCAATAGAAAAACTACATGCAGCTGTGGGTGGGGATGTTACACTAGACCAAATAAAACAGTGGCTTAAAAAGCAGGCAATTTGGCAAATATATCTTCCTGCTCCAAGAAAAATAACAAGACCTCATTTTGTAAACACTATCCCTAATGACACCCATCAAATGGATCTCCTGTTCCTACCGCATGATACAATAAAAAAGAAACGATACAAGTATGCACTAACTGTTGTTGACATAGCTTCAAGGTACAAGGAAGCCGAACCCATAACTGACAAAAATGCTGTAACAGTGGCCACTGCGTTATCAAAGATATATAGTCGTGGTCCTTTAAAATACCCTAGGCTTGTGCAGGTTGATGACGTATCTGAATTTAAAGGCGCTGTTAATCAGTTATTTGCAAAGCATGGAGTGCTAGTGTGGCGAGGCATACCAGGCGTGCATAGATCACAGGCAATTGTTGAAAACTTCAACAAACAACTATCAGAGAGATTTTTCAGCTATCAGTATTCTAAGGAACTCATGCATGACACACGTAACACTGAGTGGGTTAAGAGATTACCGTCTGTTATAAAAGCAATGAATAATGAAGGTCACCCTAAACCTATTGATGCTATTAAATTAAAAACAATACCGTCAGGGTCAGAAATAAAAACAAAAGCACCTGACACAAGCTTGTTTACAAAACAGGTGAGATATTTGTATCAACCCGGTGAAGCCGAGAATGACATCAGGCGCAGGGCAACTGATCCAATTTGGTCTACGTCTGTCCACAATATAAAAAAAATAATCCCCGGCACTAACGCATCAATATATTATCTCTATGAGCCTGCGCCTCAGAGGGCATTTGTCAGAGAAGAATTACAAATTATTCCCCCAGACACTGTTACGCATTTTTAATCATTTCATAAATTAGTTCATCAACCAGTTCATTAGCTATTTCTTCAGATAACTTGAGCCTGTAATGCCCAGGTGCATAAGCCTTTTCCTTAGTGTGAAAAACGCGTTTTGTGTCTCCAACTGCTAGAGACTTTTTATGTGTTTGGATCATTTCAATATTGTGTCTATTTGACCTCAGTGTCTTGTTTGGATAATCAGGCATCAGTTCTCCATCTAATACTTGCTTGTAATGTTCATGTCGAATATCTTTATTTTTTTATCGCTGTTTTCTTGATACCTTTGGCTTTGGATTGACTGCCTTTTTGGTGTAAAATAGAATACATTTTTGACCTCAGTCCAACGTACTCAACAATAGGCACACCATTCAGTTCATCCTTAAACTTGCCAGGCACTTTTTTGTTTTGTGTGCTAAACAGTGGATGGTCTTTAGGATAATCAGACGTGTCATACATATGTAGTTCTGTTTTCATGTCTTCATAAAAGTCTTCAGTAGGTACGTCTATGATCATAGAATCAGTGTCAGTGTATAGCAGACAGCACTCAGGATACTTTGGTTTAAAGTAATCATAATAAAATTCAAGCATCAATAGTTTTGATAACTCGAGTATTGCCATACCAATGAATACTGGTTTGTCCAGTGTGACAATCTTTTTTTTGATTGACACTGCATACAATGATGAATGAAACTCTTTGTATCCTGTGTACTGTGGCTTGCCTGTAAGTTTAATTGCATCCAATTCAGTTGTGACCAGTCTCACATCTTTGCGGTGATGAGGATTTTCCATAGTCTTGCCAAAACAGGCATTGTTCATAAGCTTAAAGAAGTCTTTGTCAAATGCAGTGTTGCCGTCCCTCGCACGCAATGTTGTGTTCTTCATTATGTAATCTTTCATGAAAGCACTCTGATCAAATTGAATACCTCTGTGAACTTTCTTTAGTACTAACCCATGTCTGATGTAAAACTGTAACAATCGATAGTGACACACGTAATTAAATTTGTCATTCAGATTAGGCACAAGTTTGGTGTCTTCTTTTTTCCCCGTCATACTCATTTTCTCAACTGCTAATGGATAATCTTTGTGGTAATCGTGTAGATGGTGTGGGTACTCCAGGTCTACTTCAAAGATCCAACCCTTTGCATCATTACGGTCATGACTCATAATATTGTTTGTTAACTGTGTTATGTCATACTGTGACAAATCATACAGACAAAAGTTTTTCAAGGGCAATAACTCACACATTGCGAATCCGTAAAGGTTATTAGAGTCCAAGTACGTAATGAATGAGCTTGACCTTGAGGGGTCAAAGTCATCAAGATACTTGTTGTTGGCACTGGCATAGTTGTTCGCTGCAATACTAATCCCTCCCCTCAAGCCACGTTCCACCATTTCACCCATCGTACGATCCGACAACAGGTCTATAGATACCTTGCTGGATTTCAAAAATGCATCCCATGTCATGCCAGGACTAGTTATGTAGCAAGCAGGGTCAAGACTGTAGTGGAACAAACCCTTTTCATGGTAACTTTCAAATACGTCTGCTAGCAAACAAACATCAGCTTTCAAGTATTGGTCATGGTAGTCACCAATCGTCTGACACCCTAATTTATCCCATGCATCAAGTGCGTGCTGGTAATCAGAGTCAGAAATACCTTTGCCATTTAGTGTAGAATAAAATTTATCTTTTGGTGGCAGTCTCCTTTCTTCAAACACAACCCAGTCACTGATGTACTCATACGGATACACACCTTTCTTAATTAAGTCTGGCTCAAAATATTTACTTGTTATTGGATACTCAGTCAGTCCTTCTGCGAGACTAGCAAGCCCTAAAGACAAATGTTGCATGGAGTCATAAAATGCTAATTTGTTGTCCAGCCTAAATGTCAAGTATTTTTCAGTTGTCTGGGCAATACAACTAATTTGTTTGTAAGACTCATCCACGGCCTGCATGATAATATGTGAATCATACCCTTTAAGATTATGGAAAAAGATAAGCAGTTTGTATTTTTCAGGATCTATTTTTAATTTCAAGTTACAATAACCATGGGCAGCACCTCTGTAACGTCCAGTTATGTGGTCATGGTCACGAACTTTATCACCGTTCAGAGGTTGATCACAATATCCTAAAGGTTGTTCACAAATCCAACACATCACTGCTGTATCAAAATTCTGTTTGTCTTCTTCTGTCATCAACAAAGGCATCTGACACTTTTCCAAATAATATACTACCTGACTATACAGTTGTCTCATTTCTGTTAAAAACTCAGCTGCTGCATTTTCACCCCTATAGATAACAGGTTCTGTATGCTGACCATCAGACCTAACAAGAATATATAAAAAAGAACACACCACTTGATCACTCAATTTTACGGTCTTTGGTAATGATTCTGGAACAGGACCCTCATACGGCACAACCAGTGATTCAAAATCAGCATACACTACAAACGGCAGCTTTTGCTGATTCCTATAGTTCTTGAAATATACCTGACTACCAGGATCTGGATACCTAAGTACTGTTTGAATGTCATCAGCTGACCTACAGTGCAGGGTATGTTTATGTGCCACTTTTATAGAAGAGAACCTTTGTAAGCATCTCTTACATATTTCCTGTTTGCCATTGTGTTTTGTTACATGGTTGTGAATTAGTCGTGACATACTCCTAATAATTGTGTAGTGAAAGTTATCACCAGAGCATATTAATAAAAGGTCAACATGCTTATTTTCTGGCTGACCATAGGTGGGGGCAATTGGGGACACTCTAATTGGTTGTAACTTGTTCTCAGACTCATTATCCCAAACAAACACGTTTACAGATATACCAGGATTTAGTTTTTCAAACAAGTCTATATCCTCTACCTTAACAGGGAAATCTATGCCACTGAAGTTGAGTTCGTTTACAAAATTGGTATAGTTAGATACACGCTCAGGCTTTGACCTTACAAAATGCAGTTTGGCAAGCACACACCACACGAAACAATAGTTGTCATTGTTCTGAATATTGACTACAGCCTTTTTGTTTGCAAACTCAATAGGCAATGGTATCCATGATTTGCCTAATATAGGATGATATCTTGACTGCTTCAGTTGCAGTTCATGTACAGGGGAGCTGGGTGGCTCGGTGGTAAAAGCGTTTGCCTCCAGACCAAAAGGTCCCGGGTTCGACTCCAGCTTGGGTCAAAATTTGCTCAGACCCTTTTTCGTTGTCCCCGTCTTTGAAATCACCCTCGTGGTGGACAAAAGACGTTAAGCCCTAAACATTTAACATTTTAAGTTCATGTACACGGCCTTCGTGCCAACCAGACCCTTGCATTTTTGCTCTGTCAATTGCTTCTAGAAAGTCAGGCAACAGTCTTTCTCTAAACACTTTTTCCAATTCCTTTTTTAAATTAACTGTGTGTTGTCTTGTCGAGATATATGAAACAATCACTTCACCATCTACTCTGGTAAATTCTATTTTAGCAACAATCTGAATCTTTACACTACCAGAAAGAAGATTATCTTGTATGACGAAAAAAGACCTTTCTATCGATTCATAGACATTAAAAATGTTTGATATAGGCAAGTCTGTTGTGTGAAACACGTTTCTTAAGCTTTGGGCATTGTCCGTCATTTTTATTTGTCCGACAAAATAATAAATAGGAAATTACATCTTGTGTAATACCACTTTATTGATTGTAACACCTACAATAAACAAATTCAGTTCACACAGTTGTCTTAATATTTGTTCACTCACTGTCTCAAACCTCTGATCATCAACTTCAAAGGTATGTGTCTTAAAATCAACAGGCATGTACTCTACAAATGGTAACTCCTCAAATATTTCTAAAGTCATTTGATATGACACATATATAATTGATGGCGATGATATTGGCATTATGTCTGGTTGTTTGAAATCTGTTCTTAACTGATCAAAGTGTTGGATATATCTGAAGAACTCTGTTACATCGATCGTGTTGTCCGTCATTTTTATTTGACCGACAAAATATTAAATAAATAATATTTCTGCTGTCTGCTCATGCCGTGTGTAATATCACTTTATTTACTGTAACGCAGTTAATATAACCATTTAGCTTACATAGTTGTTTAAATATGTTATAACAAAGTATTGCAAACCAGTCACAGCTGGCATCACTAACTTTAAAGGTATGTGTCCTAAAATCAACTGTTATGTACTCCACAACTGGATTCTCATCATAAAAAAAGTCCAAAGTCATATTATATGACATATATATCACCGATGGCACTGATAGTCTTATGTCAGGCTGTTTGGTAGATGTTATTAAGGAATCTAATTGATTAACGTCTTTGAAGCTCTCTGTGATATCAAACGCTTGCACGATTTGTCCGACCATCATTTTTTATGGACAAAATAAAAGGCTAAATTAATTCACTAACCCATACCCTGTGGGCTGATCTGTCTTTAAAATAAGCTTTAGATGCTTTGTTGATTTCAGTTTGTTTTTCACAATGTCTCTTTCATGTTTGTTGGAGATGACATCGTTTTCTCTGAGACAGTCTTCAAAGCTGTCACGATCCTTACAGTAAAACAAACAGATAAACTTTAACTGCTCACAAAAATCTTTCAGTACAGCATTATATTTCTGAGTGAGAATCCATACACTGATGTTTGCGTGTCTGCCACTGAAGGCCAGTTCTGCCAGTGTGTTTCTCTTCTTAACAATATCTTTTTCTGCAGAGCAATCATCAACAATAAACAAAGTTGGTTGTCCTTCAAATTGTTTTGTAAAATATTGTAGGTAATCATTCAGTTTCTTTTCAGGGTCTACTAAATAGATATTGCTGTCAGTCCAAATGAATAATCGGTTGTGATAAGCTTTGTTGTGTTTGATTGTTGGACAAAATATTACAATGTTTTCGAAATGATGAAGGTATCTTGTTTGCAAGAGGTTAAGAACAAATTCAGTTTTTCCACAGCTCGTGGCGCCACAAAATAGGCCGCAATGTGAATCGTGCGTCATTAAGTCCATTTTAATACAAAATATAATTTTAATACAAGTAACCACTTAGTCTACTGTCTGCAATATGATTAAAACAAAACTTATCTTTTGGTTTACAAGATGTTTCATAACAAAACACATAAATCCTTCCTAGCAAAACACATCTTGCTTTCTACACAGACGACTGTAAAATCTTTCAGGCAAAACTAGCCTATCACACCACCCTTTGTCAGTGCATGTGTCACCAGTCCTGTTAGGGCTGGCCTGCGCAGAAGTCAACAGTAAACACCTTTCAGTCTACTCACAAGAAGGGCCTTATCTTAAAGCTTTCTCTGTTTTCCAACAGGTTGCAAACTCATTTTGGCTCTGTATCTGTGAAGACTTCATGGTGTTTATACATAGTGGGTTTTTTCCCCCACCCAAAATCTTTAGTCAATGCTTGTTATGTTCTTATAAACATAGATCTAAATGAGTGAGGGTAATGTATATAATTACTGAATTTATGACGGGGCTCTCTCTGTGTAAGAAAAAAAAAATTGTGGGCGTGTGGAGCCGCTGGCTATTTGAATATAATGAAAGAGTGAACACATAATTAAAAAAATTATAAATTTCTTTTTGAATATTGTGTAGGGTCTGGTACATATTTAAAAAAATTAAAAATTCCTTTATGAATATTGTGTTGGGTCTCGTACATATTGAGTCAAGTGGGGTGAATACCGAGACAAGTTCGGTGCATAACGATATATTTTTCAAAAAAATTTTGTTAACGGTTTCAAAAAGTGATCTCGTCCCTGACATGAAAATATAAATTGTAGGCCCTATGAATTTTTCAGAACGCGCCTGAATGAAGGTGGTTGTTTTTCAGAACCAGTCTGAGGTTATGTATGTAATAATATTTCCTTGAGCGCACTGTCGATTGTGTCGCCATGTCAATTGTTTATTGTATGGTGGAGTGCGAAAGTAGGTCAGTGGGTGGTGACGTTTAAGGGAGGGGGGGGGGGGGTGTATTACGCAGTTTGTTTAGAGGGCATGTAGCGATGAATCAGCGCACTGTTGTGTCGCCGTGTCATTGTCTATTGTTTATTGTGACATTGTATGGTTGAGTGCGGAGGGTGGTGGGTGGTGACGTTTAAGGGGGGGGGGGGCGGGTGGAGAGTACAGGATGAGCCGCTATTTCTCAGGAAAGCTAACAGTGACAATGGGAAATTAGAAATTCTGGACCGTAACGTAATTACGTACGTAATTTACCCTGATTTATAACTATCGATACGGCATTATTGATTATAGGTGTCGGTCCGCTCTCTAATCTTATCTCTCTAGAGTCCGTAAGACTGAGCATGTCACACCCATCTTGAAGTCCCTTCACTGGCTACCTGTGTCCTCACGTATTCAATACAAAGTTATGTCAATCTGTTTTAACTGCCTTTCAGGCACCAGCCCAGAATACTTGTCCTCTTTGCTGCATGTGTATACACCCTCTCGTGAGCTCCGCTCCTCTTCTGATA
>BTPG01000007.1:19175016-19210016 GCA_036245525.1 Semisulcospira habei | reverse complement strand
ACACAGAAGAATACACAAAGCAACTTGGGCCTCACCTGACCATACAACTAATACTACAGAGAACCAAATAGACCATATCTGCATTAGCAAGAGATTTATAGATCCCTTCTAGATGTTCGAGTGCGGAGGCGAGCAGATGTCGTCTCAGACCACCATCTGCTTACCTTAAGAATAAAGCTCAAGTGAAAGAAAAGCCGCACATAGACAACAAGAAGACAGCGCTATAATGTAGGCCTTCTGAGAGAGACTGGAGTGAGTGAAGAGTTCAAACTGGTGCTGTCCAACCGGTTTCAAGCGCTACAGGAGCTAGTAAACGAAGAGGAGGCGGTCACCACAGAGCAGCAGTTGAAGGCAGTTAGAGAGGCGCTGAACTCAACCTGCAAAGACACTGTACGGTTCAGGAAACACCATCACAAGGACTGGCTGTCGGCACAGACCTTGAAGAAGATAGAAGTGAGGAAGCAGAAGAAAGCAGTTGTCAACAACAGTCGCACGAGAGCAGCCAAAGCAAGGGCACAGGAAGAATACTCGGAAGCGAACCGCGAGGTGAAGAGGAGTATCAGGGCAGACAAGAAGGCATACACAGAACGCCTGGCAGCAGAGGCAGAAAAGGCAGCAGGCAGCGGCAACATGAAACAGCTCTATGACATTACCAGAAGATTGTCGGGCAAGTATGGCCATACAGAAAGACCAGTAAAAGACAAAGTAGGCAAGCCTATTGCAGACAGAGCAGACCAACTCGACAGATGGGCCGAGTATTTTGAAGAGTTACGGAACAGACCCACCCCACCCGACCCCCCAGACATCCAGCGAGCAGAGACTGACCTACCCATCAGCTGACAGACCCAGCCGGGAAGAGATCGGAAGAGCAGTGGCAGTTTTGAAGAACGGCAAAGCAGCAGGGCCAGATGGCAACCCAGCGGAGGCTCTGAAAGCAGACCTAGAGACAACAGTGGAGATGCTGTACCCACTGTTTGGAAAGATCTGGGAAGAAGAGGTGTTGCCGGCTGACTGGAAGGAGGGGTACCTAATCAAGCTTTCCAAAAAAGGCGACCTCAGTAAGTGTTCCAACTACAGAGGAATCGCCTTGCTGTCAGTACCAGGAAAGGTCTTCAACAGGATCATCCTGGAGAGAATGAAGAGCTCCGTCTACCCCCAGCTGAGAGACCAGCAAGCAGGATTCAGAAAAAAACGTTCATGTACAGACCAGACCGCCACTCTCCGCATCATCGTGGAACAGTCTCTGGAGTGGAGCTCCCCGCTGTACGTCAACTTTGTGGATTACGAGAAAGCATTTGACAGCGTGGACCGAGAGACTATGTGGAAACTATTACGACACTATGGTGTACCCACAAAGCTCGTCTGCCTGATCAAGAGCAGCTACGATGGCATGACATGTCGCATGATCCACGAAGGGCAGTTCACCAGGGAGCTCCAGGTCAGAACCGGTGTCAGGCAAGGGTGTTTGCTGTCCCCGTTCCTCTTCCTACTGGCCATAGACTGGGTCATGAAGAGGACCACAGAGCACAGACGAAGTGGAACACAGTAGACACTGTGGACACAGCTTGACGACCTCGATTTTGCAGACGACTTGGCTTTACTGTCCCACACTCATCAACAAATGCAGGACAAGACCACAAGGCTTGCTGACATCTCGTCCCAAGTGGGTCTCACCATCCACAAACAGAAAACAACGACAATGAGGCTGAACGCAACCAGGGAAGAACCAGTCTTGCTTGCAGGCACCCCGTTGGAGGTGGAGTCCTTCACCTATCTCGGGAGCATCATAGACAAAAAAGGCGGCACTGATGCAGATGTCAGAGCACGAATCGGTAAAGCCAAAGCAGCCTTTCTCCAGTTGAAAAAAGTGTGGAGTTCCAGAGAGCTATCACAACACACCAAAGTTTTGATTTTCAACTCCAATGTAAAAGCAGTTCTCCTATATGGAGCAGAGACTTGGAGATTGACAAAAACCACAGTCAACAGAGTACAGATCTTCATAAACAGTTGGCTTAGGAGAATTCGTAAAGTCCACTGAAGAGAAGATCAGCAACGTCAGACTCTGGAATAGAACAGAGCAGATAACAGCAGAGAATGAAATTGGGCGAAGAAGATGGGGATGGATTGGTCACAATCTGAGAAAGCCAGCTTCCAGTATCACTAGGCAGGCATTGTCATGGAACACCCAGGGAAAGAGGAAAAGAGGCAGCCCGAGAAACACCTGGCGTCGAGACCTCCAAGCAGACATCAACAGACTGGGAGCCACCTGGAGTAAAATCGAAGGAGAAGCACACTGGAGGTCTCTCGTCGACGGCCTATACCCTGGGAGGGGATGACAGGCGTAAGTAAGTAAGTACTTATTAACCGCAGCTAAATCGTGTCATTTGAAAATTTCGTTTAGTTTTCGCGTTTGATTAGTTTGATTATAGTGGAATATGATTGCGATTGCTGACATGAATACCAGTGACGCATGGCCGCCATTTTCAAGATGGCACCCACACACACTATGTTTTTAATAGTTTGGGGTGGCAAACAAAATAGATTACCAGGCTGCTGAAGTTAACATAAGCGATAAAATGAGGATACATTAAGATAGCCAAATAATTTTTTTTCCAGACCAATAGAATTTTTTTTTAAAATGTATATGTTTTGCATGAAAATTAATTATTTCTTGACCACGTTTTCGTCAGTCTCTTTTAAAAAATTATTCACTATTCTATATTTGAGAGCACACTAAAGGAAAGTGTATGAGTGTTGCGAGATAATATTTTAGAAATAAACTAGACAGTAGTATTGATATAAAAACACGGATCGTTTTGCATATTGACAAACATGGCCGTCATTTTCAAATTGGCCACCTATCGCGCATCTGTAGCCTTAGGAAGTAGGCTGCTGTTTACAGTGTGCAATCAAAATGACTGTGAGCCAGTTATTTTGAAGGAAAACAACGTGAATATGAACTAGGCGACACCTGTTAACTTTTGCGAGTGCCATTGAGGTGTAATTAGGTGTTAAGGACAAACTAGATTCATCTAGGCACCGACAAGACGGTTCTAAGGAAATAAGGACATACTACCATCGCACACAAGACAAAATAGATAAGTTTCATTGTCAAATGATTTATTATTTGTCATTGTATTATCAAGCTAGCAGTTGTCTTATAAATATAAGAGACCCAAACACTTCCTGTATCTCGACCGTCTGACTTAACCTTCAGTCTGTTTTCAGTAGGCTAATATAACACGTAACAGTCATCGTTTGAACACTACAAGATGGACAATTACATTTTTGTCCTAGTGTGTCCTATTACCTAACTAGGAACTGCCATACGATTTCCTAGGTCAAGGTCGTTGCGGTGCACTGTTTTTGTTTTATTTTATATTTTAAAATCCTGTTTGTGAAAAAAACGTTAGGCCTTACAGATTAAAAAAGAAACGACGTTGTCAACTTAAAGTTTACTTAATGTTACTCTATTTCAAGACGAAATAGTATGAACCTGTGTCATGCTGCATCATCTGAGGTACATCAAATAAAGTCAAAGTGCCATGAGCAAAAATCCGGTTTTATGCTCAAGGTCAAGGTCACAAATATCATATTTTTTCTAGAACCTCTGCGCAGTCACTATATCTTGAAACACTGATCCGACTTTTCCAAATTTTGGATGATGATGCTTTGACTCTATACAAAGTACTGCATACAAAAGAATCCCTAGTCAGTTTATATTGTTTCTAGTTGTTTCTATTGTTACGCCTATCACGAAACTATGTTTTCATGAACACGCAGAGCAATAAGTTAACAGTGCATGCATATTTGCATGGGAGACGCACACTGTTCGAGCTTTGCCATTTTGTGAAGTGGACGTCATCTCATAATGCTACACATTTATCTATGAGAGGATACGAATAGGTAAAGGAAACCCCGAAAAGGAAGAAACATGCTTAGAAAGGACAAGTACAACACAGTTTAGTATATAAAAAATCAAACAACAAAAAAAAAAAAAATCAAATGGCCATACAGACAAGAAAAAAAATTCACTGCCTTTTTTATTTTGCCAGATGTACAAAATAAGTACTGATTTTTTTCTTCTGTATGTCCATTTCGAAACTTTAGTAATATGTGTTGTTAATTGTCTTATTGTAGGCGTGTTTGTTTATGCTAAGGATCACGAAACGCGAAATCGTTTGAGCCAAAACCACAAAGCCACCGCAAACAGCGCGAAATGCAGAGCAGTAAGTTTACACAAACGATAAATAATACATTATCGCAGAAATACACCAGTGTCAAACTTATTATTGGCTGTTGTTTCACTCACCTGGAATGTTGTTTACGGTGGGCAGCACCCAAATGTACACGCCAACACTTTAAACCATGAACAGAGTTTCTGTAATTTCATTTTTGTAGCATGTCAAAAAACGCTCCTAAAAGTCTTTTTTTTCAGCCGGCCGAAACTTCTGCCTGAAGAATTATTTTTTTGAGTGTATTGCAGGACATCCATGTGTAGGCCTACGTAAAGCTGATGTGGGTTCACTTGTGACTGGAGTGTATCTCTTGTTCTGTGGGCACTGGACATGTCTGCATGCCTTAAATAGGCTCTGGCAAACACAGTTAGTCAGCAGTTTGACCGACTTAGGGGCAAAGCGTATCAAAGCCGTGGCTGGGTCCCGGAAAGTGTTTGAACAACACGTGCGGGACGGAACAAAATGGCTGAACATCAACTTTACAACAACCTCCCAACGCACGCACACACGCACACACACAGGCACTCACGCACGCACGCACAAACGCAAACTTTCTTTCTTCTCTCTCTCTCTCCAAAATGGCAATCCGGGACGAAGGGATAACTTGTTACCGTGTCTGCTGCTAAGTGTAAACTGACGACACTTCTTGCTAACTGCTTTGAGAAATATGACATTTGTTTTTTCTTATGCTTTTGGCACCAGGAATTTGCACTTCAATGAGGCTGTTGCTGGTATGGGGGCCAAATTCAAAATTTTAAAAGCAAATCGTTCATTCGTGTCGGTACGTTGAATTACATGGATGAGCTGAAGTGCAAAATACTGCTGGGGACTGGGGTATTCAAGAGACAATATCTTTGCACAAATTAAAAAATAACTTAAGTCTGTCCCTTTCACATCCGAGATGATCATTTTGATCTTTTCTTAAACTGTCCTTAATTTTGTTTAATTAACTTATTTATTATTTATTTCTTTGTTTGCTGTTCGAAGTTTGTTTTAATACGTTTGTCAACCTCAGAGTTCCTCCTCGCACGCCACTTATACCCATCGACCCCAGTGTGTTCGCCCAGGCCCGCTAGTTGTTTCGTGTCAGACTCCCGGCCCTGTTGCTATATATAACATTTCTATCGAAAGTATAGGCGCCTTAAAAAGTATACATTATTATCATATTATTATTATTATATGTCAGGTAGTAGGGGACTCCTTCCGGACTGCTTTCCGAATTACTTCGGTGGTGTTAAGTGTGACCTTCAGGTGACCACACCTTCTATTTCCCCTACTTACGATATTGTTTGCTAGTCGCCGAGTCAACGAGTGGTGTTGAACATTTGGCATCTGATATACACATAACTGAAGGGGTCTTCTCTACATGTTACAAGCATACCATGACAAATCGCGCAAGAAACAGTATCCCGCATCAGTAACTGCTACGAATACAACAGAAATTGCCTCATGTTACCAAAGACTGCAATAGAAAAAAAATCCATTCCTTTGAAATCTCTATATCTGTAACACAATACACCGAGAGAGTGACCTGGTAATTTCGAGTTCGGTCATTGACTGGAGCCTGATTGTTTTCCTTTTCAGTGTGCATTGAACATTATTTCGTATTACTTTGCTTTAGTTTTTAAATGTACTTTTCTCATCTTTTTGAGGAGGTGCTGCTGTGTTTCATTTATTTTGGGTGTTCGAAATTCTTGTTATTTTGGTGGTACTGCTGATGGAAAATGGTGAAGATTGTATTTTGTGATGCTAATGTATTGATTTGTCATCACAGAGTATGCCAGTCACTGTTAATGAAGCACTGACATTTTTTGACACGTGTCCCAAAACATGTCATTGCCTCATTCACAGTGACAGTAGAGACGTGTCAGTCCGGCAATAGACAAGTGTCTAGTGCATGATTGACATATCTTACCAAACTTACAATTCCCGATTGAATAATATGTCAACATATAACATCTCCTTGGACAGTTTAGTAATCAGTTGCAACCCTGCAAGCATCTTAAGAAGGTAAACGACATGAACACGTGATTTATAAATGTGCATCTCACACCTGTACCGATAGCAGTGGCATTTAAGTGCGAATATTTTTATATACTAGAGCAAAAGAGAAAACAGCATATGACATTCTTTGAAAAGAAAATATGCAGGCAGAGTTATCAGTGGGTTTACACTTAGCAGGAAACAAGGATGTCCTTCATCATGAATCTGAAGGTGTGTGTGTGTGTGTGTGTGTGTGTGTGTGTGTGTGTGTGTGTGTGTGTGTGTGTGTGTGTGTGTGTGTGTGTGTGTGTGTGTGTGTGTGGGGTAATCGTGTGTAATTCTAAATAAAATCATCAAATTTCGGTCGAAACCCAAAGTTCATTTTGCAATACTCAGACTACAGGATCCTATTTACAGAAACGTGAACTGACTTTGGCGGTCGTTATGCTAACATTAGGCATCTGAAAAAGGCCCACTAGAAACGTTCGTCTTGGGGATACATGTCTTCTACTGGCCGTACAAATACCATTTACCAAATGATATTGTGAATATCTGAGTTTGAAAACTCGAAAGAAAGGCACGGTATGGGTTACAACACATTGTCATAAACTAAAATTGCGACCTTGTGATTTTATTTGGGGAGTACTCGTCTTCCATCATCATAGGTCTCCATGCGTCACATACATGAAAAGCGGTAAATCACTTCAGACCCCTGCTGACCAGAAATTTAACGATTGAATGCACAATCTGCACAGCGGTGGTCCTGGCGATTAAATATGCACTTATATCGTTAACTGTTGTGGCTAATGTAAAAGGGTATTTCCCATTTCTGTCCTTCGAAACTAAAAAAATAAAACATGCAGAGTATTATATAGTGCTTTTGACGTACATTAAAAAAGATACGTCCCTAAGCCCCAAACCAACCTATGTCAAGCCACAAAGTTCCTCACCGTGTTGTTGAAGTCGTGTTCTCGATTTCTTGTGATCCGTGACCTAAACAATCTGATTACGCACACGTCTTTTAAAAATCAGTATCTTATGTCTGTAAACAACAGTGTGTTTATAATGTTGTTTATAACAATTTTCATTCTTGAATACACCAATCACTCTTTTGTCTGCAACTTTGGACTCTTGACTGATTGAAAAAAGAATAACTAGAACAAAGTCTTTGCGTTTTAACCCATTAGTGAAAGACCTACATTTGTGAATAGATTTACAAATTTAGTGTTTATAACGTGTACCCACCTGTGAATGTAATTACTTCACTGCCAGCGGCCTATGGTCTTGTCTCTCAGATCACCGAAATTTAACGCCCAGTTTTCCCAGTTATCCAATGGGGCCTCTATTTTTGTCTAACTGCGGTGGTTTCTGATGATCCATCTTTTTGCAGCCGGGATGTATTTGTCTCTTAATTGGTTTAATACACATTCCTAACATGTGAAGAGTTACCTTCACTGAACACCAACTAAACACAATTCTGGAATGCCCTAGGACGCAAACTTTGCTGGTGTTGCCAGCCATCAGTACGAAAGGTATTTAGTCGAGTGTCCTTGGCCTAAATTTAGAATTGGTAAAAGTGTTGTATTTGAACTATAGGTGTATTAATGCGACCGTGAAGTCATGCCATAGCTGTTTTGTCTCCTTATTATAGTATACAAGTGTACTGAGCATTAGTCAAGCTGAATGTCTCAAACATAATCAATAATTGAGCTTAGTATAAACTGAAATTATTTGCAATGTGTCAAACTTTGACTTGTTGAGATTACCAATACAAATAAAATGTCGAACTCGAACTCAACACCGAGTATGTTATTTGTTGGAGCAGGAATGCGAGGTTCACGAGCATTTCGGTTCCACCAAATAACATACCACGAAGCCCTATTGCCCAAGCAGTTTATACCACGTGCCTCCTTCTACCTTCTATGTTTGTCTGCTGAAATGTGCCCGAAACAGCTTACAAAGTGGACTCACTCCGCGGCATGTTTACGTGTGACGCCTGAAAAATTGCAAATGTGCTTCAGATGCCGGATCGCGGAAAACCTGATAATCATCCCATAGAAGAAAACCATCCTCTACACAGCTGTGCAGTTAGGCCGATTTCTTACTCTTTAGTTTGTCCCGCCACCTGCTGCTGTGGTATGCGGCAGCCACTCCCCGCTGCGAGCAGGCTATGTAGGTCACTGTCTGGCAGCAACTATTCCTTCTCTAATCTCTGTAACGGACTATTGATGTGTGGTGTGTTATGCCTGTGTTTAATGTTCTCTATCTCCTCTTCAAATGTTGTATACATAAAACCGTTTAGCACACTTGTGCACTGTTGCCTGCTTGTTCCTGTGTTGGTGGTATTATTCAGGGGACGTTTTTTAAAGGGTGCAATCCGAGGATAAAGAAAGGTACCTTGTTTGTGTGTGATTGAGCAATAAGTTATCTGAGCCTCACAGTACTGAGCAGGTCTGAACATTCATTCTCTATGGAATACTGTTGTGTATAGTGTAATCCATGTGCTTTATGCTTTGCTTATAGCCTCCAGTATTCTCTGTGATACTGTTTAATAGTATCATCTACTAACTGTTGTCTGCTCATTCATATTATCCTGGTTCCTTTCTACGAAAATGGTGTAGTCTAAGGGAAAGACAGTACAGTTATGGGGGGAATAAAACATACACAAAAACATTTGCACACACACAATCCTTTCAATTTGAAAGGTTAAATTCTCTATGTAGAGTATGTGGAGGAAGGTCAAAACGAACACTTGATGAAAAACGAATCAAACTGTGTGAAATGTATGTAGTCCCCCTTTTCAAGTTCGTAGGAACAAACAAAAGTGAAACATAATTAACGAACAATCGGAAAAAGGAGACTTATTTCAATTCAATTACAAAAACTGTATGCATCCCTGAAAGGGGAATTCTAAAAACTGTTAATATTAAGGAAGTACCAGTGTGATATGCTTAGGACCCATTACTTGTGTTCGTGTTGATATAAAAGCCCAGTGTGATGTGCTTCAGACCTGTTTTTTGTGTTAGTGTTAATGTAGGTAAAAAGGCTGGTAAAAAGAGTGTCCTCCTTGACCACCTCCACGAGCTTTTACTTCAGTGCTGGGTAGGAGGGAACAGTCCCTCATGACATGCGGGATGCCAAAATCATTACGCTCTACAAGAACAAAGGAGACCGCAGTGACTGTAACAACTATCGAGGCATCTCCTTGCTGAGCACTGTGGGAAAGGTCTTCGCTCACGTGGTGCTAAACAGGCTCCAAGTGTTGGCCGAACGCGTTTACCCAGAGGCGCAGTGCGGCTTCAGACCTCAAAGATCAACAGTCGACATGATTTTCTCATTGAGACAGCTGCAGGAGAAGTGCCGGGAGCAGAGACAGCCACTTTACATCGCCTTCATTGACCTGACCAAGGCCTTCGACTTGGTCAGCAGAAGAGGTCTCTTCACCCTATTACACAGGATCGGATATCCCCCCCCCCCCCAAGCTTGTGAAGATGGTCACATCCTTTCATGACGAAATGAAAGGTACTGTACAGTATGATGGCTCATCATCAGAACCCTTCCCGATCCGAAGCGGCGTGAAGCAAGGCTGCGTACTCGCCCCTACACCTTTCGGCATTTTCTTCTCCCTGCTGATGCGCCATGCCTTCAGTCAGTCAGAAGATGGCGTCTTCATCTACACTAGGAGTAAAGGTAGCCTCTTCAACCTTTCACGTCTGCGCGCAAAGACCAAGGTGCGCAGGGTCCTGATCAGAGAGATGCTGTTTGCTGATGATGCTGCCCTGACCGCCCACACTGAGGAAGCACTACAGCGTCTCGTCAGCAGCTTCGCTCGCGCCGCCGATGAGTTTGGGCTGACCATCAGCCTGACGAAGACAAACATCATGGGGCAGGATGTCAGCAGCACCCCTTGCATCTCTATAGGCGATCACACCCTCGAGGTAGTGGAAAACTTTAATACCTTGGCTCAACTATCTCCAATAACCTCTCTTTGGATAACGAACTGGACTCCAGAATCGGCAAGGCATCAACAGCGATGGCTCACCTGACCAAGAGAGTGTGGAACAACAGCTTGCTTACCATCAACACTAGGATGAAAGTGTACCATACCTGTGTGCTCAGCATTCTTCTCTACAGCAGCGAGACGTGGAGTTTGTACACCCGTCAAGAGCGCAGACTCAACTCTTTCCATCTGCGCAGTCTGAGGAGAATCTTGGGAATCACTTGGAAGGACCGTGTTCCAAACACTGAAGTGCTGGCCCAGGCAAACACTCCCAGCATGTACGCACTCCTTTCACAAAGACGCCTACGCTGGCTCGGTCATGTCTGCCGCATGCAGGATGGTAGGATTCCTACGGACATCTTGTATGGTGAGCTCGCCTCCGGCACCAGACCAACAGGCAGACCAGCGCTTAGATACAAAGATGTCTGCAAGCGTGATCTGAAAGCTGGAAGCCTGAATCCCGCAGACTTAGAAGCCACCACCGCAGATCGTGGCAGCTGGCGGCTCGCAGTGAAGACCAGCATAAAGCTGAGCAAGGTAAGGAGAGAAAGCCAGTGGGAGGAGAAGAGGCAGCGCAGACGAAAGAAAGAAGAGCCAGTGTCCACAGCAACAGTCACAGGCTTCACCTGTAGCAAATGCAACAGACACTGCCGCTCTCGCATTGGACTGATTAGTCACAGCAGGCACTGCAAATCTTAAAAAAACGGACTGACCCAGCAAGCGCATATACTCCATTGTCTTCCGAGACAGAAGGATGCCAACATAATGTAAAGGAACCAGTGTGGTGTGCTTAAAGGCCCTATACCACCTTTAGAAAACACCACAGATAGCCTTGTATTGCGATATTTCGTTTTAGCTTCAGTCCATTTAGACACCCAGGTACACAGTGTTACGTCAGTTAGCATGCCGACTGATTCCCGGTCTCCAACTACTTTCATTACTCGGAGTAACTGTAGCCGTCTAATAATAGTTTACAAGCAGACGACCTGATAGTCTCTGTAGCAACGGACATGCGCATAGCATTCAGATGTACAGACATGCGCATAGCATGCAATCAAAATAGCATCAGAGGATGTAAGAGAAAAACTTAGAAGCATGCGTCCGAAAGCTACAGTATCTGTCGCGCCAAAATAGACTCCGCCTCCCAAGCGAAAACGCACCACTGCATTGACGGCATCCGCGAAAAAGGCAAGATGAAAAGTGTATAACAAGATAGTCTGGGCCAAAACTGGCAATGTGCCGATTCGGAATCAGTACCAGAGGTGGATGAAAACAAAGGAATCTCTCGGCTTTTGGGGGGCCAGAGGAGGAGATGAAAAACTAGCAAAAGTGCTTCTGGACTTGTAAGCACACTAACGGATATTTCGTTATAACATAAAAGCAGACGAAAGTAGCATTCAAAGAGGGATGTGTGTGTTCTCGTGTCGCCCATTGTAGTAGGGTTCTGGCGCATTTCGGCCCCCTCATCGCCAACTGTATCGGAACCATCTTAGACAAACTTGGAAAGTATGTCTACAGTATGCATGTGCTAACTGCTGTGTAGAGTGAAAGTGAGTGGACGATAAAGGAATGCAGCAGTTGTTATACGCACTCGGTTACATGCATTCAACTGCAAGGTGAACTCAATATGCACGCAGTGGCACAGACAATGAATGGATGCAGATTGTGAATTTGTGACACACTGCAAACAATTTGTTGCTAGAGAATAGTAAGTCTTCGTCCCTGTAGGCATTATGCAGGGTATGAAGAGCAGATTTTATACTTTCTCTCACATCCTTTTGTAGAAACTAGAGTGCATAAGTCAAATTTAAAAACACCCTTGTGTACACTCACCCGAGCGAGTACACCACGTTTAGAATCCCACACACTGTTCCATCCTTTAAATTCTGAATTTGTTTACACACGAAAGTAATCACTTGACTTTATCAGATTGTGTACAATGAATTTTGTGTAGCATTTTTTTTAGCGGTGTGTGTCAACAGTGGAATAATGTTTGTGCATGTCACTGTGTGTGTGTGCACAATTTTTTAAAACCATACTATCCTATTTCAGATATGATTCATCAAAGATCCAGCAGCCTGTCACTGTCAGGTGAGTTCAGGTCCATATAATGTATTACCCGTTTTATGCCATTGACAATTTCACATGAAGATGTGCATTTTGACTACAACTAATAACACGCATAATAGTTGTAATTTTAACAATTTGTAATGTTTTCAATTGTGTCTGTATCACTGTTTTGTTTTGAAATGTCTGGTTCCCTTGATGTAAAATAATCTGAGTTACACACACATGCACACAAATATCATATAAAATACACAAACTTACAGTTACACACACACATTTTGTGCCCGTGGTTAGCTTTACAATAAGTAAACATTTCTTGCCTTCTCATATCAATAATTGTTCCTTTCTGTGTGCAGCTCAAGTTCAGTTCACACTCCAGCTGAACCAGTCCAAACATCCACGCCTGGACCTGCTCAGCTTTATTTACATGGCTCAACTCCTGGCGTGTCAGAGATTTCAGTGGCTGATTCAGAAAGGTTTGCAGATTTTATCAGTAAACCAGAGAAAATTGTATTATATAAGCCATACATACTACTGCGACATATACCGTTAATTGCTATTAGTATAACTGGAATGCATGAAAAAAAAAAAAAAGCTCTGACAATTCATTTTGCCAGCTTGTATTTGTAAGTCAGATGATCATGTTTTGCAATCCTGAATTTGTCCATTGCAGTCTGGTATTTTGTGCAGAGGGGAGGAAAAGATGGCAGGACAATATCTCAGAGTGGACAGGACTGAAGCTGGGCTGTACGCTAAGAATGGCAGAGAACATAGAGGAATGGAGGGAGCTGGTTGCCAAGTCATCAGAGGTGCCCCAACGGTCGGCAAGATTTCGGGATATAGATAGATAGATAGATAGATATATAGATAGATAGATAGATAGATAGATAGATAGATAGATAGATAGATAGATAGATAGATAGATAGATAGATAGATAGATAGATAGATAGATAGATAGATAGATAGATAGATAGATAGATAGATAGATAGATAGATAGATAGATAGATAGATAGATAGATTCTGTGCAGTAGCATTGATCATTTGACGCATGTGTTTAATTATGTTTTAATATTTATAATAACATTTTCCATGGTTCTGTTACAGTGCTGAAGGGTCACAATTGTCTGGAGTGGGGCCAATTGTTTCAACTGACAGTGACACACAGCTTTATGGAAAGTAAGTTAGTCCTTGGTGCAAAGCCATGTTCAGTTATGGAACATTTACTTTCTTCATTCATTTGTGGCATGTAAAACTATTGCTCGTAAGTTGTGCAGAAATTGATGGACACATTTGCCAGTGTTTAACAGTGTTATGTGTTCGTGTTTGCTTTATACTTATATGACTTCTATTTTACCATCAGACCAATGGAGCGTTCACTTCAGTTGGAACCAGTTCCTTCAACGAGTACTTGCCCATCTCAGCAGCTGCAAGTGTCTAAATGGAAAAAAGTATGTGATTTTTGTTTAATGAATCCGAATTAATGTGCAACTCAGGCTATTGACCTGCTCACAGATTGAAATCATATATTGTTGTTTGTTGTTGTTGTTGTTGACAAAAATTTGCTTCTGAACAATCTCGGTAGAAAGTGTTTATTTTTTATTTTGCAGAAGAAAACTTCCTGCATCTATCACAACGCGTTCAGGGAGGTTAGCAGGGGAAAAAACACTCTCTGCATCATTTATGGATCCTTTTGAGTGAGTTTGGTAGTCTTTGTACATTCTTACTTATGAATTTAGAATACTTGCTGAACTTAACCATCAAATATGGCACAGAGGTAGCTGATGATGATAACACCTTCCCATGAATGCTGATTTTGTCAACTCATCACAAAGGTCAAGGGGGTTTCACAGATGTGTGAAAACTGATTCAATTTTGAGGAAAACATGGTTTTTGCTGGTGCAGAAGCCATCTCTTTACTTATTGTCACAAAAGTCACACGTAGATCGACCATACACGTGAGCCATAAGGGCTTTTTTTTCTTGTTTAACATTAAAGAGTATATATAGATTATGAAGAAGTACCAGAAAACAATATCCATGAGCATGGTCAGACCTTGCAGCTATAGGTTAGCCTCAGTATTACATCCACCAGTATATTGCAGTGTCTGATGTAAGATGCATAGATATCTGGTTCCCAGGGGAATGCCTTGAGGGGGAAAGGTCCTCCGGACAACATCAGCCTAAGCTTGCTGGCTAAGAGTGACAGGTCTAATAATAAAAAAATAATAATTACGGTATTTATAATGCGCTTATCTTATAATAATTATAACTCTAGGCGCGCACTCACAACTCGCGCACGCATGCGCACGCTTTAGACAACGACTTACTGAGGTCTGTATCCGAGGCGGATCGAACGAACGTGCTCCTCGCAGTATTCGGGGAGTGTACGGTATATCTCCCCCACCTACAGCATCTTTGGGCAGTGAGAATATGAGATGACATAGACAACATCTGATGACTGGCATATGAATGATCGGTGGACAGTGAAAGAGGACAAGGGTCTGGTGATGACGGGGGATGTGTTGATGTACGGACACGCTTTGCAGTGTGGTTGCTGACAAGGGTGTGTGCCAGGTGTTAAGGTGTTAGATGCGCAAAGTGAACTGTGAACAAGTTGATCGCGTAGGTTTGTGTCACGTTTGTAAGCTTCCAGCGGCGGTTCAGGAAATATGTCTTTCAATACTGTGTCATTCTGAATGATGTGGAAGTTTCTGAGGAGAATGAAAAGAAAAGGGGAGACTGCCAGTGCTAATATTTTAGGAAGGTTACAAAGTAAAGTAGGTAATAGCACTGTCAGGGGAGAGAAGTGTGCATGATCGACCAGTGATCATAGATCTACTGTGGCCAAAGCACAAAAAAAGATAGGAAAGAGAGGGGGCGCTAAGAAAGTGACTGAAAGCAATGCATATGGAAGCCCCCCCCCCCCCCGGTAGGGGGAGGGGGGCGTATCACATATCCCACTGTTCCAGCCACTCAGTGCATGGAAATTTAAATCTAGGTCCCCCAAAAGGGGGGGGGGGGTCCAGATATTTAGCCGGTGTGGACAGCTGTTTCGGTGTTGGCGACCTCTTCAGCACACCATCGGCAATACTAGAGGAGGCAGGAACTTCTGCCTACCTGCAATGACAGCCACATTTTACTGTGGTGTCTGCAGGGGCATACAATCCATGCCACCACCTAGAGTTAAATTTCCATGCACCCTAAAAGGGAACCTACCAAAAGCTGTCCACACCGGCTAAATATCTGGACCCCCCTTGGGGGACCTAGATTTAAATTTCCATGCACTGAGTGGCTGCAACAGTGGGATATGTGATACGCCCCCCTTCGTGGGGGGGGGGGGGGGCCTTCCATATGCATTGCTTCCAGTCACTTTCTTAGCGCCCCCTCTCTTTCCTATCTTTTTTTTGTGCTTTGGCCACAGTAGATCTATGATCACTGGTCGATCATGCACACTTCTCTCCCCTGACAGTGCTATTACCTAAAAACCCAACAAAACAAAACAAAAAACATCATGACGCAAATACACATGCACAAAACACGTAGCACAAAACTTACGTCTACATACATACACGTCACTGCATACATTCGCATTCACTCGTGCCTGCTGCCGCTCACGTACATGCATACACATAGACACACATACATAGACACACACACACACACACACACACACACACACACACACACACACACACACATCAGTGCAACGGTAGCATCAAGTATCAACGGTAGCATCAAGTATCAGCAGTGAGGTCAAGTCTGGCACCAACCACCCATCAGCCCGAGTATACATCCCTAGGGGTGATTGTTCAAGCCGCGCGTATGTTAAGTGCCAAGCCTTTCCGCGAAAAGGATTCTGTCATTTTGCGGTGGATGAAGTTGGATGTATTTTGCCAGAGGATGCGTATGCTGAAATGGTGTGAGAAGACAGTGGCCATTGTTTGGGTCTGTGTGGTGAAGTCGTCGTCGCTGCTGCAGATCCGACGGAGTCGCAGAAATTGGGAGAATGGGATATCGTTTTTGGTGGCGGCAGGATGGCTTGATGAAAACTGCAGGTAAGTGTGGACGTTGGTGGGCTTGTAATGGACGGTAGTATGGAGTTTGTCAGAGTCGGCTTTGGTGGATATTTGGATGTTGAGGAAGGGCACAGACTCCTCGGAAATCTCATGCGTGAATCGGAGAGATGGATGAAATGATGAGATGAAGTTGATGAACTGTAGTGTTTCAGCCATGCTTCTTGAGGTGACGCCCAAGCAGTCGACGATGTAGCGCTTGAAGAGGTCTGGCAGTGGTCCTGTGTATTGAGTGAAAATGTTCTCCTCCACGTAGCCCACAAACAGGCAGGCATAGGAGGGTCCCATTTTAGTTTCCATGGCGACTCTGTTTGTAGTGCTGACCCATGAATTGAAAGGAGTTCATGGACAGCACCAGTTGGGCTAAGCGGAGGATGGTTGTGGTATCGATCTTCAAATGATGTTTGCAGATGAAATGTTTCAATGCTAGTCGGCCGTCTTCATTGGGGATGTTGGTGTAAAGATCCTCTGTGTCAATAGTGAATAACATCTTGTGTGTTGCTGCGTCAGGGAAGGTGAAACGATCCAAAAGGTGAAGGGCGTGGTTTGTATCTTTTACATATGTGGTTAGAGCACGGACCAAGGGCTGGAGGATGGAGTCGATGAACTGGGATATAAGCTCTGTGGGACAAGAGCAAGCCGAAACAATGGGACGACCCGGTGTTTCAGGTTTGTGGATTTTAGGCAGGACGTAGAATCTTGGCTCAATAGGTTCCCTAACCTCGAGTGAATTGGCCTGCGATGGTAATTTTCCCTCAGCAGCGACGACGACTTCATCACACAGTCCCAAACCATGGCCACTTTCTTCTCACACCACGGATACCCGCAAGACATCGTCAACACCGCTCGTTCTAAAGCTGAGGCCACAAGCAGAAGTGAAGCTTTGCGGGAGAAAACTCACGGTGCTGCAGAGGACCGGCCGCTCCTGTGTATTATCATCCTCACAACATCCCCATCAAAAACATTCTCCTCAGAAACTTCCACATCATTTAGAATGACACAGTATTGAAAGTCATTTCTTGAGCCTCCGCTGGTAGCTTACAAACGTGACACAAATCTACGCGATCATCTTGTTCACAGTCCACTTCGAGCATCTAACACCTTACCACCTGGCACACACCCTTGTCAGCAACCACACTACAAAGCATGTCCGTACATCAACACATCCCCCGTCATCACCGGACCCCTGTCATCTATCACTGTCCACCTATCATTCACATGCCAGTCATCAGATATTGTCTATGTCATCTCATGTTTTCACTGCCCAAAGATGCTGTTTGTGGGGAAGACATACCGTACAATCCCCGAACGCTGCGAGGAGCATGTTTGTTCGATCTGCCGCGAATACAACCAGGTTGGACGTCATTTCAACGAACCTCCTCATAGCCTCACACATTTTAGCATACGCATCCTTTGGCAAAATACATCCCACTTCATCCGCCGCAAAATGACAGAATCCTTTTTCGCGGACAGGCTTGGCACTTACCATCCGCGCGGCTTGAACATTCGCCCCTAGGGATGTGTGCTCGGGCTGATGGGTGGTTGGTGCGATACTTGACCTCACTGCTGATACTTGATGCTACCGTTGATACTTCATGCTACCGTTGCACTGATTAGTAATAATAATAATAATAATGAGTACTTGTATAGCGCCTAACCTCAGATTAGAGCTCTAGGCGCTTAACAAAAACTAATGTACAAAAAATAACTAATTACAAAAATGGAATTTACAAAAAGTACAAAAACAAAATAAAACGCACTCTGTAAACAAGCTATAAAGTCACCATTCAAAAGTGCTACGTTCATGGACTCATACTGGCATTCACACACACACCCACACACACACTACTTCTATAAATAGATAGAGATGACTTTAACATGACAGGTGTGTGACAAAGTCATTTGTAGCTGACAGAAAACATATGGGTCTTTAGGGCACGCTTGAATGTGTGTGTGTGTGTGTGTGTGTGTGTGTGTGTGTGTGTGTGTGTGTGTGTGTGTGTGTGTGTGTGTGTGTGTGTGTGTGTGTGTCTATGTGTACGCATGTACTTGAGCGGCTGCAGGCACGAGTGAATGCAAATGTATGTAGTGACGTGTATGTGTGTAGTCGTAAGTTTTGTGCTACGTGTTTTGTGCATGTCTATTTGCGTCATTATGGTTTTTTTCCCCCCATCATTCTAAATTTTCTCTATGCAAGATGACGTCTTTTCTTTCTATCGTGTGTTCTTTTCTGTTCTACGTTTGTTTCCATGTCACCCGGAAGAAGGATTTTTAATCCGAAACGTCGTGTTTCTTTTATCTAATTTAAAGGGTTTTCAACCTCTTTTTTTTCTGTTTTTCTTGTGAACGTGTTAGTATGAAATGTTGTAAGAAAAATAGCACAGTCCTAATAGCTCATTATACATGACATTGTTTCACATGCCTTTGACTTCGACCTATCAGTACAAATTATGTGAAAATATGGTTATTTTATTTCTTGGCTCTCTGTGGCTTTGACCTTTTAGAGTGGTCACCGATTTGGTATGTCTCATAGTAAAGCATAATGGGTGCTGGTTTGAGGTTTGTCAGAGAAAATGCCACCATGTTTTTAGATTTTACAGCGAAGCTGCAGGGACAACTAATGATTAACATGGGCTCACTTTTGCCATCAAATGCCCATGTTTGTTATTAATAGTAATATCTCAACTCTTTTTTACATAAGAGCTGTTAATTTGTTTATCGCCTTGCTGCCCACAAATAATTGCGTCAAAGTATTTTAAGCTACTGTCTGATAATTATTACATATTCTTCTAATCCTTTTGTTCCTCAGGCCTGATGAGTTTCTATCGAAAATAGAAGATTATCGCCTATGAAGAAGTAGAGTTCGGCTTGGAGAAGGAAGAGGAGGTGCAGCTATATGTGGAGCAGGCGGAAAAGGAGGTGACAGAAGAAGAGGAGGCTCTTCCAGGCATTATCCGTGTAAAGACGGATGAGGCGTGCGAGACACTTGCGGATTCGACAGTGTGCATGGCCTATGTCGAGCAGCTGGATGCATGACTACAATTGTATCATTGAGCAGTGCAAGCGTGCACCACAAATACATGAAGAGTTCATTGGTTTAGTCTGCTACTTGAAATGGGTAAGGGGTGTCTTTGTTGTTGTTTTTTTTTTTTTTTTTTTGGGGGGGGGGGCAGAAGGATTTATTTTGCTCATGCCCCCCCCCCTTCCCCCTCGACACACACACATGTCCAGTTACACACACACACACCTAGTCACTGGGGCAGCAGATAAAGACAATCAAACACGCTTTTGCAGACTGGCACAGTATCCCCAGGTGTGACAAGGCTAGTTACTATTAGCTTGCTCCCTTTTGCATCAGGTGTGCTCAAAATCCACAGGTCTTTTTATTTATTTGCATTAGTTAAAAGAGCTCTGCAGAGCTATATGACACACTGGGAGAGGTTTGACTCAGATGTGACTAAAGGAGGGAGCTGTGGCTGAAGGGTACTTTAGACATTCTGTGTCTAGAGGAGGTATGGGCAATCCCCTTGGTTTTATACACAACTGCAGATATTCAATGATTTTATATTTTATTTCTTCTTTGCTTTCAGGTTTGCAGTGCCTGCCACGAATCTTTCAGATGGTGCTCGCAGCCTATTCTCAACCGCCGAGTGTACAGTGGTGACATTTTGATCGCCTGCACTATATTGTTCTCAGGGAACAATTGCAGCAAGATGCGACTGTGGGCTGAGATGTTGAAACTGAAGTTCCCAGGCCCAAACATATTTCATGCCATACAGATGTGTTACCTGGTGACCACAATAGATGGATACTGAGAGGACCACCACCAGAGGGTCATCCAGTCCTTTGCTGCACAGTCTCTTGTGGTGCTAGGTATGATTTGTTTTCTACTTAAAGCTGAAGTGCAATGAGAAAAATCCGTCCAGCGCGTGTTTTTAAAAGACTTTACAGGACCCAGCTTGAGCCCTGTTGTCAGCCGCCCCTAAGTGGGTCAAATCGGTTCGTAACTCAGTTGACGGAGTTTGCAACTGCGTATCCCGAGCAGGCAAAACTCTCGGGAAAAGACAGGCCACTTCCTGTTGCACGGAAATCATCGCGATTAGCAGATCGGACAACAGCAGACGATTCTGTGACACTTTGAAACTGACCGGCATTTTCACGGATTTTTACATGTTGGGGATGATGGCATAGTGTACCGCTTTACAAGCTGTAAGTATGACTTCTGACACTTTGTAGTTGTGAACGATTTTTTTCCACACGTACATCCAGTCTATGATATTGTACATATAGTGCAGGTGTACAGTTTTAGCAGTTACCATGCACGCAACTTGAGCAGCCGCTAGTCGCCATCGCCAACGAGGCATTGTGGGAAAATCAGGGGCAGCTACTCGGATATGCAAGATGGCGGTCAAATTTACGCACTGGTTTCGATGGGGGGGGGGGGGGGGGGGGGGGGTGGGGGAATTCTCGCGATCACATTCGTACAGAATGAATTCCTACGCAAGTAATTAGTCTGAAAAGAACAAGCAACTGCAGCTGCTTCTGATGGAAGACATGGCGGCTGATCTTGTAAATTAAAAAGGGCTATCAGATAAGTTGCACCTCATACAATTTACAGTTTTAGCAGCCGTTTTCTTTTCCTTTCCTTTCTTTTCCATTGTGTATGTTTGTTTTTTATTATGTAGTACCCTGTGCGTTATTTCTCTCGCACATTTCCGTGTTTTTTTTTTTCTGCAGCAAAATAGAAGAGTATTATATTGTGGGACAGTTGTGATGTTGTCTGATCTGATGATGCAAGTCCGGTGTATGTACATGTGTACACGCAAACATAACCCTTTTGTATTACCTCACAGCCTTGTTAGCATCATGTTACTTTGTGTTCATTTTCTTTTTTTCATCACGGGTCCAAATGTTGCCTATGCCACAAAAGGTCTACCTGTTCTCAGCGTTGTGTCTGCAAGCAGCACAAAACACAATGCACAGACTGTCTGCCTGCACACATGGGCTGGTGTAAACACTGGATTGGTAAGTGAAGTGTGTTTCTTAACTTGTTGCCATATAGTATTTTTGGTGCTAGTTTGTTTGTCTGTTGTAATGAAAGCATTAGTAACAACACTTATGTGAATTCAACTGTCAAGCTTGATCATTGTGTACATTCAAAATGATTACACTTCTGTTCCTGAATCTGTTACATACATTCAAATTCCTGTATATATCAAACCTACATATGCTACAAAATGTGCACGCAATAACACTTTGTTGACCAACTTGAGGGTACTTAAAGTAAATTACTTTGTTTCTGATAAACTTGGCACATATGTTGGTACTCTGGCAATACCTTATATTGGAAATTTTCTACCTGTATATGTAAACAATTTAATTATGGCCTGAAAAGCACTCTGTGATGACCAATAACTGAGTATACACACATTCCAGTTCAAACAACAAACAATAAATGAACACGACTTCTTTAATTATTTTCCATATGTATGAAAATTGAACACACATACTTTGTGCTCCACTCGCACTGTATACACTAGAGAATTAAACTACAGTTTTAACATTAGTGACATCCAATGCTGCACAGGCCAATGTTACTCTTCCCTCCCCCCTACCCCCCCCCCCCCGCCCTAATCCCCCCCAAAAAACAAAAAAAACCCCAAAAAACAAAACAAAACAAGACAGAAAAAAAAAATCAAAACACCCAAAAACAATCAACACACAAACGTCAATGTGATAGATATATAATATCAGTAAGTCAGGATGACCTCATAATAATAATAATAATAATAATAATAATAATAATATAATAATAATAATAATAATAATAATAATAATTACGGTATTTATAATGTGCTTATCTTATAATAATTATAACTCTAAGCGCGCACTCACAACTCGCGCACGCATGCGCACGCTTTAGACAATGACTCACATACCACAAATAGTGAAATACATTACAAGAGTCAGCTTAGGGTGGGGAGTGTGGTGGTATAGTGCTAGAACTGTTGAAAGAGGTGAGTTTTGAGGGCGGACTGGAAGGAGGAGAGAGAGAGAGTGTTTCTGACGGAGAGAGAGTGGGAGAGTGTTCCAGGTGGCTGGACGGTATACTGAGAAGGAGCGGGGGCCGAAAGTGCTGAGTTTGGTGCATAACACATAGAGGCGTATGCAATATATGTCTATCTATATGTATGTAAAGTATATTCTTTTGTCACACTCATAACAAACAAACAACTCATGGCATGTAAGTGCAAATATTCAGCTTATTACACACAAAGCAGAATCAAATGTGCCATATGTGTCATGTCATTAATGTTTTTGATTTGTACAGGATGAACATCTAGAGTCCATTGAGGAGCAGGCAAGCATAGAAGCACCTCAGGCCTCCATCTCACGTTCTTCCCAGTCCAGTGGGAAAGCATCTCAGGGTAGGTTTGGGGCTGGTTCACATCGGGACAAACATCTTGCTGGAGATAGAGTCTGCTGCAGACAAGAGCAAAGCAGCAAATAAAATGCGAGCTGCAGAGGTTAGTACATATTGTCTATCAAAGCCTCATTTTTCTTCTGTATTTTATCTAGGATATTTGTTTTATTATATATTCGTTGTTATTTTGTATTGCGTATAACGGATAGTTGGGGTGGGGAGTTTGGACGTGTGTGAGTGTGAATGTGCGTGAGTGCGTGGTTAGGATTGAGTGAGAATAGTTGGTTTGTTGTTAGGGTTATATGTAATAAATGTCGTCGTCATTGTTCCTCTGGTGTTTGTGTTAGATTTGTGTTAGTGTGGGTCGGGTGTGTCTCGCGTGGTAGCACTCATAGCTCGCGCCCCGGAAGCGGGGTCGTGACAGTGAGCATGATGAAGGTGTCAAGTGAACTCTGCCACAACTAACACCTGACATGCCAGCTTTCCAGGGTCTTCGGTAACACTATTTCCCATGTATTGTTGCTGTTGAGTTACATGTGCGACTTCACTTTCACTGTTGCAATTTACTGTTGCAAGTTGATGTGAAAAACAACTGAGTGAAATGATTAATGACCAATCACACATATCAATGCTTTGGTATTTGCGATGCTTACTGCCTTTGAAGTACCCTGCAAGTTAGTTTGACTACAATGGACAATAGCTGAAGAGCCCATAGTCAGCAAGTGAGAAAATGGTACTACATAAATATTTGAGCAAACCATGCAGAAGGAGGGTGTAGCATGTTTGAAGCTTCACTGCACTGCATTATAATAACATAACACACACACACACACACACACACACACACACACACACACACACACACACACACACACACACACACACACACTTCAGCAATACAACTGTATCACAATTACGTTGCCCTCTTCTGCTTGTTTGCAGGAAATTCTTCTCTAACCCAATGCTGCTTAGGTCCTTCATGTACTACACGCTGGGGTGCGAAACCTCACAGCTGGAAAACTTCTTTTCCCACAGTCTGCTGCTCTATTGCCCAAAATGGTAAATACTACCTGTCTCACCAAGTTCCAGTAGTTTTGATGTTAAAGAAATGGCATTCAACAATTCTTTTTACTATAATTATGTAGCACTTAAATTTTGTAGTACCATTTTCTCACTAGGCTTTCTTTAAATTCCCTTTTGGTAATAATTTCTTTCTTTTATTTGCTTGTATTCATTTGTTGGAGTTTCATGTGAATGGAAAGTAAGAATTATAGCTGGGATGTGAAACTGCTATGTTATTCCAAAGTGATAGCCAATTCCACTAGCTAAAACCAACTTTACAGTTCTGTACATGAAACTATACATAAATACTATTGTTCTGTTTACCAGGGTGGCTTTCTCATTTGATGTCTATATGGCACGCAACCAGCTTGCTGTAATAGATTACAATCACCACAAAAACAGACCAGTTAGAACAGGTGCCAATGACGTTCCATACCTCCAGTGTCAGTTATCACGGCATACCAAAGAATCGATAGCCTTTTAGGATCTTGTTCTTCAAGATTACAGCTACATGCCTGGTATTTGTCTCTGGCGACCTGTTGTGTTGACATCACTCTCTTACACACACACACACACACACACACACACACACACACACACACACACACACACACACACACACACACACACACACACACACACACACATTCACACACACTGGTTTTGTGGGTACATATGAGCCTCCAGTGTGTTTGTGTGTCGAAAAAAAAAAAAAAACATGCTTAGAATAGACAGTCACAAAACAATTTATTCAATCCGCATATTTGGAGCACAAAAAGTTTATAATTTGCTGGGAATAGTCTTTCTAAAAGTCGCTCTTTCCTCAGAATTTTATCTCCAGTTTACTTGTTTCAACTCTATTTCGTGTGTCCATGTATGTAAGTCTCTGTGTGTATTTGGGTTTCAGAGCTTATGCACATGTGCATAGACCATACATATTATTATGGACTCAGATTTGATGAGGACACAAACGGCAACAAGTCAGACTATCTGGACATGGTGGGGGCACAACAGAGGGTCAATCCAGGTGGTGCCTGGAAAGTCTTTATGCAACAGAAGTGACGAGGAGAAATGAAAGGTAGAAATATAATGTGAACCACCAAAGTAAAAACAACAGGACACTTATTCAATACAGAACACACCAAAAATCCATTGTGGCTTGAACTGCATTCACTAACATGAATTGCTTGGTGACTTTCACTGTTATCTTCTTTCAGATTGTTTACACTTGTTTTCATTGGCGTAGCTCTATTCACCTTTTTCCCCCTTCAAGGCAAGTGGAGGCTGCCAGGGTTGATAGTCATTACTTATTTTTCTTTAATGAAATAACTTTTCTTTAATTCTGGTAAAAGGTTAAAGAAATAAAATTTCTTTACTTTTTTTTTTTGAAAATTAAAGAAATAAATTTTCTTTAATTTTTCTTTTTAATGAAATAAATTGCGTTAAATACATGAATGATCATTTATTGCTCAGCTCAGACAAAAAGTGGCATGCAGTTGAAAAGTGACACGCCACCAGATTTCCTTCTCTACCCACTATCTAAAACACTATCTGGCGAGATACATGCAGTAGTTATGAGAAGGGGGAAGAAAGAACAAACAAAAAAACTCGGAAAACTGCACAGCGCAAGAAAACGTCATGCCGCTAAAAATGGAACAATTCAGGCTTGTTTGAACTTATTTCGCGCTGCTGACAAATCCACTCATCTGCAAGAGCCATAGATCCTCAAGAACCCCAGCAGTCTTGGGTGGGGGGGGGGGCGGGTGTTGGTGGGTTAATGACGATCTATGCCTACTACTATTAAAAATGTATGCATGCACCTGTTTAGGTTTTCACCTGTGCTGTCCAATCGTTGCTGTACCATCTGCCTTCTCACTCCTGAGATGAAACCCACCCAACTGCAAGAGGCATAGATCCTCATGAGCCCCCGCAACTGCGGGGGCTCATGAGGATCTATGCCTCTTGCTGGGATAATCTGCGCTCTTGTTTCGCTCAAGCAAAGTGGATCCCTTAAGTTTTTCACCTGTCCAATCGTTGCTGTACCATCTGCTTTTTTACTCCTGAAACGAAAACCACCCAACTGAAAGAGGCATAGATCCTCCCATGCTGTCGGTGTTTAGTAAGTCTTCATCGTGTGTGCTGTTCTGCGTTCCAGTGGCTCCAATGTCCTCCATTTCCTAAATTGTGGTGCTCCAGATGGCTCTAAGAATGTCACTGCATCATGAGAATGACCCATGTTCTGCATCTTGTCAAATCTGGCTATTTGGGTTTTGCAGGCAGTGTTTCATGTTGTCGATGTATCTTGGTACCGCACTACTGATCTGACCGAGCAGGTGTTTGCTTGTGCCAGGATGCTGTAATTTGCGCCAATGTGGTCCCCACCAGTTTCTTCATCAGAGACTTTTTTCAGCAGCTCTAGCTTCCATGGCTTCGATGTGAGGCCTCCACGTGAATCCAGTAATTTATTTGTTGCCAGTAAATTTGGCCTGTCTGTCTTTGGTACTGGAAGGTCTCCAGTTTTGAGGTGACCTCTTCCGTCTGATTGAAAGAGATGGTCTAGCTCAGTTTGAGTGGCCTCTTTCAGTCCAGCTGCTGACTCTATTGGCAGTATCCTGGATTCTGCAGGATGCTATTTGTTTATGTTCTGCTGCGCTCCACACTGCAAAGTCATACGCATGGAGGATGTTCGAGACGAACCTTGATACTGTTGTACTGATGTCATTAATGTAGACCAAAAACAGCATCAGACACAACATCTCCCTGAGGTACACCTTCCCCGAGTTTGACAAGACTGCTGAATGTGCAGACGGTAGAAGCTTAAGCGGCAGCCCCTGTTAAGCATGTCTTAAATAAAAAGAATTACAATTAAATTGATGGATCACATTGAAATTAATGAAATGATCACAAATGTTTATGCTCAATATGCATATTTTGTTAAGAAAACTGGCAACAAACATATTAAACAGAGGAGCAATTGTTATGATCATTTTTCGTTCCTTTGCGTACAGGTAAAATGGGGGTAGGGCAGCAGATTCAGTCACTGTGGCCCCTAAATGCATTCACAGCATCATAAAATCAATAACCAATAATCCTAACCAATATAACTTTAAAAAAAAACTATCAGTTGTATACAAAATTTCTGAGGGCATCAGAAACAACGTATGTTTCCCAATTCGGCAATTTTAAATGGGAAAAAGCTATCATTCACCATAAACGTACCATAAAGGATGCCGACTTTTCTTATTTTCTTGCACTTTTTGCTCACATTATTGAAACGTAATAGGTAAAGAGAGGTCAAAATGAAATGGAATAACTTAAGTATTTTTTCTAATTAATTTTGTGTATTTTTACAACTTGAAAATGTCTGAGGCATCTGACACATTATTTTGTCTTTTTTTGCGATTTCGCGGAAATGGTCGTTTACTGGGTGCACAAATACCTTCACTGTGAGCCAGAGATTCAATACGTTTTCATTCTGCTTTTGCAGAGGATGCAGAAGGTGTGCCTTAACATAATAGTGGCTGATTTGGGCTTCTGGAATGAATTTTGATTTATTTAGAGGAAAATGTTTCTCAACCTCATTTTAGCACCTGCGAAGAGCGTGAAAGGCTATATCTCTGGTGTGTTCCTTAGGGTTTTCGGGGAACATGGCTTAAACATCTCAGGACATACTAAGGAACACTTTGAAACCCATCTTATTGAGTACTGGGGGGGGGGGTGGGGGGGGGTGCACGGTAGACCTTCCTAGCTTATGGACTAATAGTCGTTATTATATATTAATAATATTTTCTTAAATCTGTCTTCGTATTTTATTAGAGATATTTTGTTTATTATATATTAGTTTTCTCAGCCTTTTGAATTAGGGATATTTAGATTATTTATTTGTTATTTTGTATTGTGTATTATGTATATTCGGGGTGGGGAGTTTGGACGTGTGAATGTGATGTGTGAATGCGTGGTTAGGATTGCGTGAGAATAGTTGTTTATTGTTAAGGTTATATTTAATAAATGTCGTCGTTATTGTTCCTCTGGTGCTTGTGTTAGGTTTGTGTTAGTGTGGGTTGGGTGTGTCTCGAGTGTTAGCGCTCATAGCTCGCGCCCCGGAAGCGGGGGTCGTGACAATGGAAGACTACAGGAGCAGACCAAGAACCGTCAGAAACGCCCAAGTCTGAACCGCCAACTGAAGGTCCTGCAAAGGGCGAAAACTGATGTCCTGAAACCAAGCCCAAAGATGTGTAAAGAGCTCCCTTCAGATACCTGGACATATCGAAAGAGCCTTCTAGACAACATAAACAATGTTCCAGGACTCTTTGCCAAAGGTCGCGGCACTGGACAAAGCCAACTCACTGGAGATTATGCACAAGCGCTACCCTCACAGCAGCTGTGGTACCGCACAAGACGCCGTGCGGAATGAATGAATTGGCATGTACATCTGTTGTGCAGACCGCACTACTACCTCCCTCGCGGCAGCAGCTCCAACTATCATACAGATCTGCAGGTGCTCAACACAGCAGCAGAGCACTAGCTAGGGAAAGGCAGCAGCTTGATCCAGTGATCTCACCAGGAAGCTTCAAGGTAGACTGGATGTCCTATCCACAAAATAGTGTTGCAGTGGAATCCAGTGCATTCTGGAGTAGCTGGGAATGGAGAGGCTGACAGCCTGGCTAAAGCAGGCGCCAGACTACCTCAAGATCACAACCTCCTGTAAAGAAATCAAGACACTACAGCAGCAAAGTGATTGGCAACAGCAGAATGGCGGCTGCAGCCCGTGGGCAGATGACATCAACAAGCTGAAGAGGGAGAGCCAGACCACCATCTTTCATCTACGCACTTATTAATCTGGACAGGGTCCGTACAGAAAGCAGGGACGAAGTTCACAAACCTTTCATAACGTTTCACAAACCCAAACTGAAGCCTGAAGGTTTACACACTTTAATTAGATCACTCTGTATCAGCAGCTCATTTGAAGCTTTCGTGCCTAATGCATGAAGAGATACCAAAATAAAAGAACGCTTAGCGAATGGCGGAGCTCGGTAGAAGCATAAACCACCAATCAGAATGTTCGGCAGTACAGCCATGCAGTCACTCTATGATCAGAGCTAAATATAGATCACTTGCAACAAGCGTCATCATGATCGTTCGCAATGGAACACAAATTGGGGGAGAAAAAAAAAAAAAGAAGTAGACAAAAGTTTGCCAGCACTTTGTCATTTTTTTACAAACTTTCATAGACTGTAAGGAAAAAAGATAGGAAATTGACAGACTTGACTCCCTTGCCTCTGCAAAGGCCCGTTAGGTCGACCCATTCAAAGAATATCGTAGGGTTCAGTTCATCGGAGAAGATGAATGCGGCTAGTAGGATTCTTTGAAAGTGTGGGAGGTTTTTCGTCCACGTGTCTTCTTTTTTTTTCTTTTTATTTCCCCTCGGCCATTTGTGTGCTGGTCGTATGATTTCTTGGATGTCGCTCCATAGTTCAGAGGTCTGGCTGTTGTTCTGTTTCTGGTTCATTCCGTTTTATTTTCCCCGTTGTTTAGGGGTACTTGTATTGGTTGCTGTGTGGCGTGTGGGAATCAGATATTTCCAAAACCAGTTGGTTTCCTATTGGGAGGTCGTTTTGCTTCGTCAATATGTCATGAGGATGTTTCCTTTTGGAGTCGCCGTGTTGCTTTTCCACTGCTAGTTTTATTGAGCTAGTGGTGCCTCATCAGTATTGTTCTTCTCAGTTTCTGCATTTTTTACCACTGCTAATTGGTGGGCTAGTGGTGCAGAAGTCTGTTGTGTTGATGCGCTTTGGTCACTGAATAGCTTTCTACTTGGGACGGCGATCTTGACACTTTTCTGTTTACCCAACACTACTAAGTGGTGCAGCTAGTGGCGCAAACAAAATGTACATGTGATCTCGTCGTCTGCTGTACCGTGCCATATCAGACAGGCGACTAATCGTTCAATTGTTTGAGGCGTTGCTCGTGTGCGGGGCTTGCCTGCCCGTGGCGGTCGGTCAGCGGCTGTAGTATCCTACTACTATGTCTGCTGTAGGCATCGGTGTAAAAAAACATTGTGGTTCGCGTCACTTGTGGTTGTCGAAATGTTGCGATGTGTATCTACTATTCCTATCAACAGGTGGAGTCGGGAGGGGGGGGGGGGGTCTTGTTGGTGTGTGCCAACTGCGTTCCATCCCCCCATGGCTTCCAAGTGTTGCGTTAGTGTTGGCACCGATGTACTGTGGCCATCTGTCTCTGTTGTCTGCCGGAAGACTTGCAGCTCTATTCCCTATTTTTGTGAAGAGAGTGGTTTCGGTTTCCCAAAGTTCTTGTGTATCTGTCCGTGTGTGTACACGTAGCTAGACTTTCTTGTATTCAGTCTGTTAATCATGTCTGCTTTGTTTTCGGGGCTTATGCCTTTCGTGTAGTCCTGTGGTTCCCTTGGTTTGCATTCCTGTCGCGTGGTATCCTTTCGTTTTGGGGTTATACTTGGTACCAGTACAAGGAGTGGTGACAGGTGTTTTTATTTCCCTTTTATTTTCCCTTTCTTTCTTGTAGGGAATTTTGTCGGGGTGCGTTGTTCACCTCCGCTGAGAGTTCCGTAGTATTGCTGTATTGTCTTGCTGTTAATGTTTCGTGGAAGAAGGCTGTTGCTGTCTTATTTCTTCATCGGAGCAGTTCCGTGTTATGCGAAGCGTTTCTCCTTTCACAAGGCCGTTGAAAACTGCCGTGCCCTGATTTTGAGTGCAAGTATTTGAGTGTCTCGATTGGTTTTCTGTATATTCTGACATCAAAGTGTTTGGATTCCTCAAATTTCGTTCCTTTGCAGATTGTGATGTCACGGAAAGTTGCCTCGTTCTCACAGATTTGGTGTGTGAAGCTTAGTCCTTCTGTGTGTGCGTTCGCTAGCGTTAACAAGCTGTTGATTTCTTCATTTGATCCCCGGATAAAGATTATCCCAACATCTCTGTATCGTTTGTGAAATATGATGGCATCCTTGTGTGGGTAGTTGTTGATGACTTCGTCCATTATTCGTGCCATTAGTAGGTCAATGCATGAAGGGGATGGGACCTGGCCCATTGCGCAGCCGATGATTTGTTTGTAATTTTGTCCGTTGAAGGTGAAGATCTGGTTGTTTTTCAACAGTGAAGATGTTTTTTTCAGTCTCACTCAAAGCTAATTGATGCGGGGCTCACTACATCTGTTTAGGTCGGCTTGATGTAAGTGGATCCCTCTTAATACCATTTGGGTTGCGCGTTCTCACGCCCGCATTATTATGCCGCATGTAGGAACTTTAACTCTTCCGTGCACAGCAGCAAAAACCCTTTTATCACAATATTTCAGTACTACGTTCCCACGGCACCAGTGTCATAGTGTGTTGAGGTTTATACATCTTGTCAAGTGTCATACATTGGGGGCTGTTGTTTTATATTGACATTGTCATTGCTGGTGTGGGTGGTGATGAGTCGGCCAAGCCTTGACGAATGAAGCTATGCTGCATTGTCCAAACTGCTGCCTTGTCCAATATGGACGGAAGCATTCATGGATATGTTTGTAGGTCACTTGCGTGGGTAGTGCTTCTTTTGTCATTTGGTCGTGTGAGAGTGGTGGGGTTCATTCCGTTGTTGTCGCGTACTCTCTCTCAGTTTCCTTGTGTTGACCTTGCCTGGCGGTACCGCCTTTAAATCAACGCATTGACGACGGACCGAGCAGCGCTATGCTGCATTGTCCAATATGGACGGAAGCATTTTCGGATATGTTTGTAGTTCATACATTTACACACTGAGTTTATCAATGCATGTGCCATTAATAGGACACTGCAGGAGGAAGGGCGCGGGAACTTTTCCCCCTGCCTAGCATAGTGTTTACCGCAACTGACGCTGGCTTTTGGTGAAGACGTTGAGGGCTTTAGTGAGCCGTATGTATAGCGTTGTTTCGCTTCGTTGGAGAGTGACTGATTTGCGCTTATTGGGTTCGACTGGTCACACAATCAATCACATGAGTGTCGGATCAGAACATATATGATCTCGCGGAGACACAGGCGGGCTAGACCCAACAATCATTTTGGGTAAAAAGGTGTCTGTACATCGCACACCACTATGTGATGGCTTGATGTGACCAGCCGTATACCCTTATGACATTTCACAACTCACGCTTTGTGATTGTTGTCTGATGTGCATTTCGGGCATGTTTAAGCCTTTATTGGCTAAGGGCTGCCTTCATCAGCGTGCTGACCCTTTTATTTTTGTTGAGTAACTCTTTGTTAGGTTTTTATGGTAGTTCGTTTTTGGTTCATTCTAGGCTTGAACATCAGCAAGAAAATTGCATAGTTAATCCTCTAATATGTCAAATGTTAGTACTGCGATGATAACGTATAACATCTAGTCGTCACTATGAACACGGCGTCGTTGGGCTAATGATAACATGACGTGAAGCTTGAAGTGACGTCATTTCGCTGCTTGTGCTATTATTATTCTTCAGAATAGCTATGCTACGCCAGACTACAGATCTTACGAATGCCTGGAATCGCCGTGTGCTCGTCTTTATTTATGGGTGCCAGTGTGTGTAGATCAGAGGGTGGGTTAGAATAGTAGATGAATTCCTGTTGCTACACGAGCCTACAGAGCGTACTAATGGCGAGAAGCGCCGTGTGTTCGTCTTTACTTGTGTGCGCCGACGTGTGTGTTGATCAGAGGTTGGCTTAGAGAGGGGGAAAATGGATCAGCATTATAAGCCTAAAATATGAACAACTCTGAATGTTCCTAAAAGATAAACGCATCTGAGCTCCAAACAATACGGTAGGCTTTGGGATGAAATCCTCATCTTGTTTATTTTTTGTTTTTTTATGTAACAATGATGGCTTGTGTTTTTGTAATTATGCTGGCAGTTGGTGGGGCTGAGTCATTAGAAATACGTCAATATTGTAGTCCAGAACTAGATGGTCGTACTATAGATGATGTTATTACGGGAGATTTTACACTTCACACATTGACAAGTTGTTTGACACATCTTTATAAAAATTAAGAAAATATTTTTTCTTTATCTACAGAGGGCCACTGGGTCACGAATGTTAACAGTAAAATGTTTTATGGTTGTAGCAGCGATGAGCATTATTATGCCAATATAAAAAACCCAAAAACATTGCGTGGTGTGAATCATATTTAATAAAAATAACAAGGGAAAACACTGTTCCTAAAAATAAAGACACATTTTCTATGCAAGTAATTATGCCTATATTATTGCTTATAAAAAAAGAAACGTAATTTTTGTAAATATTGTAACAAAAGCATGTTTTAAAACTGAACTTATTTTTTATGTAACAATGAATTATAGTGATAATGGGGTTTATGGGTGTTGGTAGTGTCAGGTCGTTAGAAATACATCGATACTATACATCAAAAATAGATTATGAACACTATATTCGTTTAGGAGAGTTTATTTATTCTTTGGAAATATGGCAAATCTTTATAAAGAAAATGTTGTTAAGGTGATATTTCAAATTGGAAATGTTTTGTTTAAAGTAATATTTTTACAGTTGTGACAATGTGTATTATGCTAATATAAGATTAACAAATGGGTTCTAGGTGGTTATAGTTCAACAATACAAAAAGGAAAGTACTCTGTGTGAGAACAAAGATGTATTAGTTATGCCTATTTTACGACTAACAAAAGATATGTATTTTTGTAGATTGTAACAAGTATGTTTTAAATATGAAATTATATTTTTAATGTAACAATAGAGACTTGTGCTTATATAATGATTTTGTGGTTTTTGAGTGTCGGAACTACAAAAAAAAAAAGATATTATGCAGAAGTAATAGATAATGTAAAAGACATTTTTAAGGGAGATGTTGTAATTCATTCTGGTGGTGTTATAATAATTCTTTTGAAAATATGGTACAAATATTTTTTTGTAAATGCAGAGTTTTGATGGAACGTAACCGCTAACAGTAAAATGTTTTATAGTTGCGATAGTGGTAAGGAATATGCTAATTTAAGACCAAAGTCATGGAAAGGATTATTATGCAACAATAATAAAAAGGTAAAAAACAAAGAAGCTGTTTTGGTCAATGGTACATGTTTATTTAATAGTGATAACATTAAAAGGGTTAACAAAATTTCATAAATGTTTCAACACCAACATAAAAACTGAAACTATTTTATGTAACAATGAAAGCTGTTAGATTTGTAATGATGTTGGCTTTTGTGTGTGTTTTTTCACCAGAAATACATAGATATTATACAATGGTAAAAAAGCTGAAGACTAAAGTCGATTTTTGCTAATGAATGTAAAAATGGTACTGCTACAATTATTAATCGCGGGTCATGTACAATATCTCTTTTGTGCAAGCCAAGAGAGCAAACAGTACACAGTTTTCAAGCGTTTCCAACGAAAGGCTGGCGGGCCATAACTGTTAGTAGTAAAATGTTTCTTTTGTTGCAGAGAAAAATATTATGCTAATATAAGACCAATTCTTTTGGTGTGAAACATTGGATGTAAAAACAAAAATAGAAAAAGAAAGTTCAACATGTGAAAAGGATATAAGATTTTTATATATAAACCATGAAAATTTATATTTTAAGGGTTGTTTTGGTAATATAAACTTAAACAAGTTCTTACTAAGTTTTCAAGTTACTATATAAGTTACTGTAATAAGAACTTACATCAGTTAGATTTTGAGTTACTTGTTGGGTTACACGTTACTGTAATAAGATCTTATACAAGTTACTTTATAGGTTTCTTGTTATATAAGAAATTACACAAGTTAACTTAAAAGTTGAACTAAGTTACTGTTAAGTTATAAGTTATTTGCACAAGAACTACATATAATTATAAGTTAGTTTATAAGTCATAAGACAGCTTTTAAGTTAATAATAATAATAATAATGGGTACTTATATAGCGCATAATCTTACTCAAAAGCTCTAAGCGCTTTACAATCTGTACACAAAAATAAAATACAATGACATATGCACATAACAAACAAAGCACAATGCCCGAACACACCACTTTTACAATAAACTAAACAACAATACATACATAATAATTTATATTCTAATTAACATTCAGTCTAAACAAGGAGGATTGCAGAACTACAACTAAGGCATCAAACACTGGCAGTCATTCAAAGTAAAGCTTGAAGAGGTGAGTTTTCAACGACCTCCTGAAG
>BTPG01000007.1:18957516-19170016 GCA_036245525.1 Semisulcospira habei | reverse complement strand
TGAGTGCGCATTGTAAGAGAGGACGTTTAGACTTTGGGTGAGGCTGCTGTTGTCTTTTGTCCTGCCCGACCTTTTGGTTGAACCTGTTGCTTTATTTTGTAGGTTTGTCGATGTTATCAATGCCGCATCTCCTTTTGGATTGTATGCACAAATTGATTGAATGGAAATGACGTCACAGAGTCAGCGTCGTTTCATGCGTCGTCTGCTACAGTCAGGCGTTTAGTGCAGTTAAAAGAGTGCAGGCTTGGATGGGCCATTTTCTGATGTAATAGTAAAGTATTATTTGTGTGAATGCTGTCCGTTTGAAGGAAGGTTGATTGATTGTACATTGCTTAACGTCCCGACAGCAACAAGACTTTCTCAGGACGTGCCTGCACTGCTAGTGACAAAAACTCAACAGAATATTGAATGTATGTCGCCAGCCGGTCCAATACGTTAAATAAAACCTACAACATGGGGCCTAAATAAAGCTAAGACCATTTAGCAACACACATCGAATATCAAGAGCCACAGGCAGCGCAGACAGTAGGGAGAGTTTAAAAAAGGAAAATGCAGGTGAATGGACCAAGGGTAGATAGAAACACATGCCCCCGGAATATAGAGAAAAACCCACCCTGTGGGGCTGACCAGGGTGCCCCTGGGAACTAAAAAGTCCCCCAGGGCAGACCCGGTTGGGGGTGTTTGAAGGAAGGACTGGAAAGTCGAGTGTTGAGGGCAGACCGGTTGGGGGTGTTTCAGGGAAGGACTGGAAAGTCGAGTGTTGAGCGAAGAAAGAAGGCGAGGATGGGAAAAATATCCAGCACTATACGTTGGTTGGAATAGATGCATATCAGTTACGACACGCTTGTAAATTAAAACACTTTTAACCCCACCCGGGTCTGCCCTGGGGGACTTGGGTGGGGTTAACTACTTTTTATTTCCCAGGGGCACCCTGGTCGCCCCACAGGGTGGGTTTTTCTCTCTATTCTGGGGCATGTGTCTCTGTCGGCCCTTTGTCCATTGAGCTGTATTTGCCTTTTTAAAACTCTCCCTACTGTCTGCACTGCCTGTAGCTCTTGATGTTGGATGTGTGTTGCTAAATGGTCTTAGCTTTATGTAGGCCCCATGTGTTAGGTTTATTTAATGTATTTGACCGGCTGGCAACATACATTCAATGTTCTGTTTAGTATGTTGTTGTTTTTCCACAAGCAGTGCAGGCACGTCCTGAGAAAGCCTTGTTGCTGTCGGGACGTTAAGTAATGTACAATAAAACACTTTTAACATTAAGAAAAGTTGAGTTAAAAGAGGTTTTAAAACAGTTTTCATAAAAACTTTTGCCCGACACGCTTCTAAAAACAACATTTTCTTAGTTTTAAACCTTGTACCGCGCCATAAACGCTGCGATTGCTTTTCAGTCTTAGCTGTCCTATAGTGTGGAATGTGGGACTTTGCCAACTGGATCCATCTGGTGCACTCCAAATGAGTATTTGTGAGTGGTTCGACGTGCAACTCAGTGTGCGCCTCTGAAATGACCTACTGATTCCACTGATAATAAAAATCTTTCATTCATAAGAGCGCATTGAGCAGCTCTATAAACCAAAAGTGATGACCCCCTCTCCCCCCCCACCCCCCCCACCCCCTCCACCCCACACACACTTCTTCCCCCTCCCCCAACCCCCTTACAACCCCACTCAAACAATCATAATAGTAAAATCAACCAAGGTATCTTTAGTGAGGTATTTTCACTGTAATCCCAGTTTTGTGTAAGAGGCACCCACTTTTGGGGTAAAACCCCATTTTTTTTCCATCCAGTGGCTCTGTTTCTAGAAAATGTCTATTTTATTTTAAGTTGTAGAGCTTAGTTATAAGGTGAGTTCTAAACATTCGCATCAACTCCAGAGCCCTAGAATAAATAGAAATATGGGAACCCATTTTCACATAAAATGGTAGGTAACCCAGACTGATGGTTTTGTGTTCATGTGTGTGTGTGTGTGTGTGTGTGTGTGTGTGTGTGTGTGTGTGTGTGTGTGTGACAGCGACTAGAGCCCGAAATTTGAGGACGGACAAACTTGACATTGTAAGATATTGTCCCTAAAAGAATAATCTCGAGGTATTTTTAATTTTTTTTATTAAGATGCTATGCTCATTGCGAGAAAATGACCGTTTCGCAAAAACCGGTTCATCCACACTATAGTCTGTAATTTTTATTATTTGTACTAGATATTTTGCATATAGCTAGATACACCCAACGTGCTTTCCTCCCCTTTCATCATTTGTCGTTCTGAGCCATCACCTCTTCGGTTTGGTGTACCCCAGGGCTCGGTCCTAGGACCTGTATTGTTCTTACTGTATGTTCAGCCCCTGTCCGACCTGATTTGTAGTCGCTCCATTTCCCATCATGCATTTGCAGATGATACGCAGATGTACAAAAGTGATACTGTCGAACGAGCTGTGAATGCCGTCCAAAGTATAAGCCAGTGCATTGACCATGTCAAATCATGGATGACCACCAACAAACTGATGTTAAATGATGGCAAAACTGAAGCAATGTTGGTAGCTAATCCAAGATTATCTTCGTCGCTGCCTTTACCATCATCATTGTCTGTGGATGGAACACTCATTGGCTTCTCTGCGAGTGTGAGAAACCTGGGTGTTACACTTGACAGCGAGTTATCTATGTCACAGCATGTCAGTGCAGTGTGTAGATCCGCTTATCTGGAACTTCGTCGTATTAGTTCAGTTCGTCACCTGCTGACCGTGGAAGCCACTAAAACACTAGTTTGTGCATTTGTGCTGTCCAAGCTAGATTATTGTAACTCTTTGCTTTGTGGCTGCCCTCAGTATCTCATTGATCGCCTCCAAAAAATTCAGAACAATGCAGCCCGGCTTGTTGTGAGAGTCCGTAAGACTGAGCATGTCACACCCATCTTGAAGTCCCTTCACTGGCTACCTGTGTCCTCACGTATTCAATACAAAGTTATGTCAATCTGTTTTAACTGCCTTTCAGGCACCGGCCCAGAATATTTGTCCTCTTTGCTGCATGTGTATACACCCTCTCGTGAGCTCCGCTCCTCTTCTGATAAACGGAAGCTGTGTGTACCTTCTGTCAAAACTAAAACATTTGGTCAGCGCACTTTTGTTTATCAAGCCCCAGTGTTATGGAATACACTTCCTCTTGAGGTCAGAAACAGTGAGTCTGTCTCTGACTTCAGGAGGTCGTTGAAAACTCACCTCTTCAAGCTTTACTTTGAATGACTGCCAGTGTTTGATGCCTTAGTTGTAGTTCTGCAATCCTCCTTGTTTAGACTGAATGTTAATTAGAATATAAATTATTATGTATGTATTGTTGTTTAGTTTATTGTAAAAGTGGTGTGTTCGGGCATTGTGCTTTGTTTGTTATGTGCATATGTCATTGTATTTTATTTTTGTGTACAGATTGTAAAGCGCTTAGAGCTTTTGAGTAAGATTAAGCGCTATATAAATACCCATTATTATTATTATTATTTCATCTCAGGAGTGGCTCTTCCGGTACGCCACGCTCAACATCACGGCCTGCGGTAGCCTAGTGCACTCAACGAAGCCAGTACCAGCAAGCTTCAGGCCCCACATTCCAGCCGAATGATGTAATGACAGACACCTCCCAGACGCAGTGACTGTGTTTCTTATTGAACAGCCGCGTGTGTACTTTTTAGAAACCACTTTGGACTGCTTTTACGTTAATGATATAGTTCTACTACGTTTGTTTTTTTTAAAAAAAATGAATATGAAGTTATATACTAGTTAAGTTCAGTATAATTAAGGTGGTGACTGTTTATGCCGGAGCGACTGTCTAAACACCGGCGCTGTAACGTATGGCGGCGACGGGCCCCCAGGTGCTGTTTGACCGTTGTTCAGCTTTATGTTGCCTAGATCGGAGATCATCTCCGTATCGATGCGGGTATTTTGTTTTCTGTTGTTAACTTGTTTTATGTACTAGTTTTAGCCAAGTAGGAACTTAATAAAGAACATTATAATAGTGTGTTCAGGGAACATAGGGCTGTCTTAGTATTCTGTTTTTGTCAGGGAGGTTCGGGTCGGGATGATGCCACTGGCGCTGGCCATTAGATGCCTTGGCGACGGGCTTCACCCGTCCCGAGTCATTGTCCATTGTGTAGCTCTGTTATTGTAATTTGTGGAATGAGCGAGTGAGTGATGTAAGCAGCACCTGTGGTGGCAAAAATGTGAATTTCCCATGAGGGATTAATAAAGTATTATTGTATTGTATTGTATTGTATTGTATTGTATTGTATTGTATTGTCCCCCACCCGGGTCTGCCCTGGGGGACTTGGGTGGGGTTAGGTATTTTTTAGTTCCCAGGGTCACCCTGGTCAGCCCCACAGGGTGGGTTTTTCTCTCTATTCTGGGGCATGTGTTTCTGTCTACCCTTTGTCCATTCACCTGTATTTGCCTTTTTAAAACTCTCCCTACTGTCTGCACTGCCTGTAGCTCTTGATATTGGATGTGTGTTGCTAAATGGTCTTAGCTTTATTTATGCCCCATGTTGTAGGTTTATTTAATGTATTTGACCGGCTGGCGACATACATTCAATTTTCTGTTTAGTTTTTTTTCACAAGCAGTGCAGGCACGTCCTGAGAAAGCCTTGTTGCTGTCGGGACGTTAAGCAATGTACAATCAATCAATCAATGTATTGTATTGTATTGATAAATGGGAGATATTGAATGAGTTCGTTAACCAACATTGTACCTCTAGAACTTTATGAGTCATAATTAAATATTTTTGGAAACAATATTTTCACGTTTTTGGGATTAATTTGACGAATTATTTGAGAGTAATCTTAAAACAATTGAATCTTTTTTACGAAAAAAATCTTCTCATTAATAATCGCATGATTTTTCAAATACGGTATTTACATAAGCTTACAGTTTGTCTCGGCTGTTGGGTACGATTAAGTCCAATATTGTGACCTGTATACCCTATGTGTGAAAATTTTCTGCGCCACTTTTTCTGAGTCATTTGCAAAACAGCTAACATACCTTTAATTTATCTTTTAAGAAAAAACTATCTTCTCATTAATACCAGTGGCGGATCCAAGGGGGGTAGGGGGGGGGCAGGGGGCCCTGGCCCCCCGTCAGCCCTGACCAATTTTTTGGGGGGGCAGAGTTATTTGTGGAAGTTGTGTTTTACTATTCGACGGCTCTTTTTTCTTGTACGGTGTATTTTACAATTATCTCACGTGATCGGTGTGGGTGAGCCTAGTGTGTTCATGGGCCTACAGTCAAATATCCTCACTTGGCACTTACCTGCACCTGTGACAGTACTTCACCCAGACATAGAGTGCCATGTGCCCCGCACTCACAGGGGCTCATGTAAATCAGTGTCTCTTGCTGTGCGACACAATGGACCTAACCGGTGCGCGCATTTTCAGCCCATCAGAAAATAGAAAAAAAAATTGCCGCAGCGTGGTTCTGTTGCTGGGTGCCACAAGCCTTCCCGTAACTAAGTAAGGAAATGGCAAAGCGCGATACTGTGCGTATACATTTCACTGAAATGATTAGGCATTGCCATTGGGGTACTGCAATCGGGACGAAAGCTACCCTAAAACCATCAAAGAAAAGCTTCTGGCTTTTTTTCCCTCACGAAACCAACGCAATGGGCTGAATAAAACTGAACTTGCTGTAGACCGCACACTGATCATCTCAACATCGGGATACTACTCCCCCCCCCCCCCCCCCCCCTAGAGGACAAGAGCAAACGCAGAGCTGTTTGTATGCGGTAAGTGTAATTTTCTAGATTGTTCTGAAAATGGTTACAATTCACTTGCGGAAGTGGTACATAATTCAGCGATCGAGTTATCATGGCCGGAGCGTACTGTGGGCCAACAATAATGTGCAAACACTCGCTATCAGGCAGTACCGCTACACTGATCTGCACACTTGGAATGGATGTGTGTGTGTGTGTGATTTTAAATATGGAATTAAGTCTCCAGAAACACCATAACCAAAGGTGTATGCCCTTACGTTTCTTTAGTTTGCACTCTCTCACTCACTGTAACAAATCACGACAAGCGGCACTGTCACGACACGCCTGACGGAGTCAGGGCGCCGTGGACAATGTGAGTGCAGACACTCGAGAAAACCCACCCACTCTAAATAAATAACACAACGCCAGCGATAAACAACAAACAAATCCTTTATTACCTACTCTTACTCTAACCCCCACACCAACCCACTAACGCCCCACACACTCACACATACCCACACATGCACTCATAACGTATTAACACTTAAAAAAGATTAACATATAAAAAATGACTAACAAGTGAAAATGACTAACAGGTGAAAATGACTAACAGACGAAAATGACTAACAGGTGAAAATGACTAATATGGCCAACGGCTATACAAGGCGGGTAACTTTGTCTCTGTACAGTGTCCTCTGTCCCACACTAGACAGGGTGGCTCGTAACGTACGAGTACTACCCCTACACCACAGAGCACCGTAGCCGCGCTTGCCCACGCACGCCTGTGACCGACGCTCAGAACGTAGAATCAGCCTGCTGTAGCCCAACGTACTTGTCCAACAGGACCGGCTAGCGAAGGCGTTCCGACTCCCGATGATGCGTCACCGTTGGTCGTGGATGAGATCGAAGAACGACGAAATCTTCGAAGCCAATCTTCGAAGCCAATCTTCGAAGCCAATCTTCGAAGCCAATGATCGAAGCCAATCTTCGAAGCCAGTGCACTGGAAAAGGGCGCATTGTCAGTCAAAGTGCCAACACAGTTAATTCTGGCCTATTTGACACGCACCTACTCACAAACCACGTGAGTCGTGTCTCGTCTCACCCTAATATCCGCCTTGGCCATATTAAATATACAATCATGGATATGAAAGCTTCCTATGTACATTCAACATTCACCAGGTCTGCACTATTCCATTACACTAACATTAAGCTAGCACAACCACTTTTGTATAATAACATTGCCACTGCTAAAACCAACATTATCAAAATATCCAGATGTACATACAAAGATATGAAATAATCACCAGCAACCACCCAACGTGACAATCTTATTACATTACATCTAGGACTTAATACCAATATATTTGAAAGGATACCCACTTTAATTCGTTTTACAACATGGCCCTTTAAATATACTCACTCGGCGACAGCCGAATATAAACAACTAAATCCGACACCCACCGCATTACGACCCAACCTAAAAAACATGGTTAAAGACTCGATTAAAACATCACTAAAACACTAGACGAACATACACTTCCGAACCTATGTACACATTCAAACACCCGAGAGCACAGCAGCTAACTGAGGAAAATGGCATGGACATTTACCTGTCACTGGTGAGTCCTCCGGCAGGACGAGACAAACAAGACGAAGACGAACCGGAGGGGTCTTCTGGTGAGTAGCAGCCGTGGTCACAAGTCTCTCGGACACCCACACCCAGGAACACTGGCCGTGGTCTTGCAGGGAGGGTAAAACAACCCTCACACAGCTTGTCAAGGGCTCCAAACGAGGCCGCACCCTGACCCAGACTCTCACTTCGCTGGCTAACTCCGCTGACTGACTGTAATATCCTTCTGCTACCTTGCAGTTTAACTTTACTTCTGAACACTGTTCGGTTAAAGCTACTTGGCTAAAGCGTGCAACCGCTGTACTCGCTCACTGTTAAGCTTGCTGCACGGGCTTTACGATTACGCCCACACTACATTTATTAACTTCCCTAAACTAAGGCTATTTACAGAAGTCGGCGACCTACATTTATTTAACAAGAAAACGACTTGGCGAAAAAATGAAACAACATGTCACATCCGTTACGTGACATACCCCCCTCCCAGATCAAACACCCGGGTTTGATTCCTATATGACTGTCCCATACTGCTTCCACATTTACGGTTTCTTCCACCCTCTTCTACTCAAAAAGTCAGCAGGAACATTTACTTTACCGGCTATGCTTTCCACTCTAATGGAAAATGGCTGCAACTGCAAAGCCCACCTCATCAGTCGACTGTTTGTGGATTTAGCTTGTTGCAAGTACTGCAATGGTCTATGGTCGGTCTGTACGACGAATGTCCTACCATACAGATACTGACGGAATTTTTGAATTCCCCACACGATTGCAAGACACTCCTTTTCGATGGTGGAGTAGTTACGCTCTGCTTTGGATAGTTTCTTGCTCGCGCATGCAACAGGCTGTAAACCGTTACCATGGTCCTGACATAATACGGCTCCTACACCCCCTTCGGACGCATCTGTCTGCAACACGAAGAGACGATCGAAGTCTGGCAATGAGCACACAGGACCTGAACACAGTCGCGCCTTCAGCGCCTCAAATGCTGTCTCGCATGCATCGTTCCAACCGATCTGTCCAGTCTTTCCTCCCTTGGTTAGGTCGGTTAGTGGGGCTGCTATGGCCGCTAAGTTAGGAACGAACCGGCGGTAATAATTTGCCAACCCGAGAAACGATCTGACTTGTTTCTTTGTTTGTGGTCGCGGCGCGTCTTTTATCCGCTGCATCTTGTCTCCCTCTGGTTTTATCTGACCGTTACCCACTGTATGCCCCAGATATTCTAACTGCTTGAACCCCAAGTAACACTTTGTAGGTCTGGCCGCCAACTGGACCTCTCTTAACCTACCAAAGAGCTGGGCCATACATTGTAAGTGACGTTCTTTAGTGGAGGAAGCAATCATGACATCGTCCATGAAATTGCTAACTTCCGTCAATCGCAAAGGTTCTAGTAACCTCCTCATCATTCGGGAAAAGATTGCCCCTGCCGTCTTTAACCCGAAAGGCATTACCTTCCACTGAAATTGCCCTGCCGGTGTGGTGAAGGCAGTTTTCGGTTTGTCGCTCTCTAACATGGGTACCTGCCAGTAGCCTTTAGCTAGATCTAACTTACTCAAGTACTTAGCCTTGGACAGTAAGGAAAATAGGTACTCCACGTCAGGCATTGGCTCCGCATCGAACACGACCTTTTGGTTCAGTTTTCTAAAATCCACGCAAAACCTAACAGTGCCATCTTTCTTCTTCGCCAAGACGATCGGTGAGTTGTATGGGGAATTGGCTCTCTCGATTACTCCCATCTCTAGCATAGCATCTACTTCGGCTTTCACTACTTCTAGTTGAGAATGAGGTAGAGGATATTGCTTCGTTCTCACCGGCACTTCATCAGTCAAATGGATTTCACACGAGTCTAGTGTCGTCCTCAACGGATAATCTGTCAAAATATCCTTAAACTGGACAGTCAGATCTTCTATACTAGAATGGATCTCTGGACAGTTAGGATCAAGATGGATGTCAGAGGGTCCTTCAGACGCTACTAAAGGAATGGTAGGTACTTCCTTTACCACCACGAATGTCTCTCCCCCCTCATCTTCGTCCTGCTCATCTATCACTACTGTAGCTACTGACACTCGTTCTTGGAACTTTTTCAACAGATTTGCATGGTACAGTTTATTTTTACTGCCCACCCGTACCCTGTAGTCACACTCTCCGACTCTCTCTAGAACTTCGAACGGTCCCTGCCAAGCCATCTCCAGCTTGTTGTGTTTAACTGGAAGTAACAACAAAACCTTGTCTCCTGCACTAAAACTGCGTGGTTTGGCTCTGCGGTCAAAGTGCTGTTTCTGCTTTTTCGAAGCTAGCTTCAAATTCTGTTGCGCTAACCTGCACGTCTCTTCAATGCGATTCCGTAAATCTACTACGTACTGGCTTGCATCTCTCACCTCTTCTCCCATCTGATCTTTCGTCCACAGATCCCGTAGAACTGACATGGGCCCCCTTACAGTCTTGCCGTACAATAACTCGAACGGCGCGAACCCCGTCGATTCCTGAGGAACCTCCCTGTACGCAAACAGCAATGAGGGAATGTATCTGTCCCAACATCGAGGTTGCTCGCTAGCTAACTTCTTCAACATGGACACCAAGGTACCGTTGAAACGTTCTACTAGGCCATTTGCCTGCGGATGGTAAGGAGTAGTACACTTGCCTTGTATGCCCAGCAAACGGTTGACTTCAGACATCACTTGTGAAGTGAACTGGGACCCTTGGTCGGTGAGTACCTCCCTCGGAATCCCCACCCTAGACCAGATTTCTAACAATGCCTCAGCGACCCTTTCTGCTTCGATCCCCTTTAAAGGTACTGCCTCGGGGTATCGAGTGGCGTAATCGACGGTCACGAGAATGAACCGGTTTCCTCTGTCGGAAGCTGGAGCAATAGGCCCCACAATGTCTACCGCTACTCTCTGAAATGGTTCTTCTACTAGCGGAAGCTGTTGCATAGGAACCCGTGGTACTCTCCCTCTTGGTACTACTTTCTGACATTGTTCGCACGACTCACAGTACCTGCGAACTTGAGCACACAGCCCCGGCCAACAGAAAGTACCCCAAATGCGTTCCCGGGTTCTCTTGCCTCCCAAATGCCCCCCCATCGGTGGGTCATGCGCTAAACGCATTACAGTCTCCCTCAAAGGCTTCGGGACGACTAACTGGGACGATTGGCTGCCTCCTTTGCTATAGACCCGATACAGAATTCCCTTCCTCCTGCAAAATTCTATCAGACTCTTCCCTGACGGAATTGCTCGGCCCTCTTCGGCCAACTTCCTAGCGCGAGCTAGAGTTTCGTCCTGGTTTTGCCACTCTATCAGTTGGGCAGGAGTCACATTGAGATCGGCCTGCTTAACGACTTTAAGCGCGCTCTCTCCCCCCTTTTCCCTCTGAATCTGAGCTCGAGTTTGGACCGCTGCTGCCATAGCACACTCACTGGCATCGATGGATACGGGACTACGTTTCCCGTCTGAAAAAGTCACCCAGTTTCCTAGGATTACGTCTGGTCCCATGCGCTCCATTACGATAAGTTCGATCGTCCCTCGCACGAATGGGGATTCGATTTCAACCCATGCAGTCGGATACTTATCGGACTTAGTATGGTCGACGGGATTGACGTCGATGAACAGACCTGTAAAATCCCTGGGTTCTATCCACTTGGCGGCGATCGCACTCATATCCGCGCCGGTATCACGCATGATACGAACTTCCTTTCCCTTGGCTAATCCCCTACTCCACGGGTCGTAGGGCCGGATCGTCCGCATCCCTACGGTTACGGGCTCTGTCATTACGGCTACTGTCTCAGGGGCAATGGTGACTTGGTTAACTGACGCCTTGCTCTGACAGTTCCTTGCTAAGTGCCCTGGTTTGTTACACTTAAAACACAGCCGTTCCCCAGTCCCTCTGCCTGAACTAGCTGGTTCTGTCCTATGTTCTGCTTTGGTCTCAGGGGGTTTATTCGACCCTTTGTCCTTCTTGAACGGCGGACGAATCGGCCCCCCACCCAATGGACGCGAGACTGCCCGTTTGGTGTCGATATGGAGCTGCGCTAGCTCCGCGGCCTCTTCACCATTCCTAGGACGTTTTTCCCTAACGAACATTTCAAGGTCTGCGTTCATAATAGCATAAAGTTGCTCAGACAGAAACACGTCTAGCACTTGTTCTACGTCCTCTATGTTCTTATGGGCTAAAGTGAACCAACGCTTGACTGAGGTCTTTAACCTAACGAACAACTGGGGAAACGTTTCGAGACTCTCCTTTCTGGCTTCGCGAAACTGGCGTCTGTAATATTCAGCGTCACGCCTGAATCTTCTCAGTAAGGTCTCCCTCACCACCTCAAAATCTTTCCCTTGCTCTACGGTCAGCCTAAGGTATGCATCACGGGCCTCCCCCTGCAATAGAGGTGCTAACCTGATCCCCCATACCTCTTTCGGCCACCCCTGGGTTTCGGCTACTCTCTCAAAGAGCTGAAGGTAAGATTCCACATCTTCCTTATCCTCTAACGGACGCATCTTGAGCGAGTAATGCTGACTAGACTCCGTAACTGACTTCTTTTCCGATGCTGCTAACTGTAATTTGAGCCGCGTCTCGGCCGCGACGAGCTCTTCTTTCCGTGCTAGTTCCGCGGCAGCTAGCTTACGTTCGGTCAATGCTAAGTCATCCCTCCTAGCCTGCTCGGCCGCGACGAGCTCTTCTTTCCGTGCTTGTTCCGCGGCAGCTAGCTTACGTTCGGTCAATACTAAGTCATCCCGCCTAGCCCGCTCAGCCGCCTCACGGTCTAGGTCACGTTCCCGTTTTTCTTCCTCTCTCCTAACTTCGGACAGGATGAACTGGGTTAGAGCTCCCCCACTAAGTCCTAGGCCCTCTCCTATCACTTTATACTGCTCGTATGGGTTTACCATCACCCCCAACCCCTCTTTACTTTCCTGATCCCTACTGGGTGTCAGTCCTGCTGCAGTGAGAGTACGGGTAAGGGTACTCACCACCGTTTCCTTCCGAGAAGGAGTGGCCAAAGTGGCTCCTCTCTCTCCTGGACCCTCATCCCCTGCACCACCACCCTCGGACTCAGGGTCGTGCCCCGACGTGGCACGGGTGGCCCTGGTCTCCCGTTTAGGGGGAATCCTGATGTGGGTGTCCCGGAGGCAGCGACGACAACTGCTCCCCAGCAGGACCCCTGTCAAAGAAAAAATAAAACAAATAAACACACAGAATACAAACAACGAATAAGGGCTAGACAGTGACAAGAGCCGAAGGGTCCTCACCACTCGGTACCTGAGTAATGAGAGGCAACCACTCATGCCACCCCCCGTTTATGCGCACTGCACTCTCTGGCCGTGGCCCCTGGCGCAATACGCCCCCACTCCCGCCAACCGCCCGCTAAATCTTACTCGTACCACAACACGAACAAACGGTCACTGGCGCACAAAAATACCCTAATCTACCTAATCTGTTACCTCCCCCTAATCCTTATCCCACCGCTGCCACCAAATATGTCACGACACGCCTGACGGAGTCAGGGCGCCGTGGACAATGTGAGTGCAGACACTCGAGAAAACCCACCCACTCTAAATAAATAACACAACGCCAGCGATAAACAACAAACAAATCCTTTATTACCTACTCTTACTCTAACCCCCACCCCAACCCACTAACGCCCCACACACTCACACATACCCACACATGCACTCATAACGTATTAACACTTAAAAAAGATTAACATATAAAAAATGACTAACAAGTGAAAATGACTAACAGGTGAAAATGACTAACAGACGAAAATGACTAACAGGTGAAAATGACTAATATGGCCAACGGCTATACAAGGCGGGTAACTTTGTCTCTGTACAGTGTCCTCTGTCCCACACTAGACAGGGTGGCTCGTAACGTACGAGTACTACCCCTACACCACAGAGCACCGTAGCCGCGCTTGCCCACGCACGCCTGTGACCGACGCTCAGAACGTAGAATCAGCCTGCTGTAGCCCAACGTACTTGTCCAACAGGACCGGCTAGCGAAGGCGTTCCGACTCCCGATGATGCGTCACCGTTGGTCGTGGATGAGATCGAAGAACGACGAAATCTTCGAAGCCAATCTTCGAAGCCAATCTTCGAAGCCAATCTTCGAAGCCAATGATCGAAGCCAATCTTCGAAGCCAGTGCACTGGAAAAGGGCGCATTGTCAGTCAAAGTGCCAACACAGTTAATTCTGGCCTATTTGACACGCACCTACTCACAAACCACGTGAGTCGTGTCTCGTCTCACCCTAATATCCGCCTTGGCCATATTAAATATACAATCATGGATATGAAAGCTTCCTATGTACATTCAACATTCACCAGGTCTGCACTATTCCATTACACTAACATTAAGCTAGCACAACCACTTTTGTATAATAACATTGCCACTGCTAAAACCAACATTATCAAAATATCCAGATGTACATACAAAGATATGAAATAATCACCAGCAACCACCCAACGTGACAATCTTATTACATTACATCTAGGACTTAATACCAATATATTTGAAAGGATACCCACTTTAATTCGTTTTACAACATGGCCCTTTAAATATACTCACTCGGCGACAGCCGAATATAAACAACTAAATCCGACACCCACCGCATTACAACCCAACCTAAAAAACATGGTTAAAGACTCGATTAAAACATCACTAAAAAACTAGACGAACATACACTTCCGAACCTATGTACACATTCAAACACCCGAGAGCACAGCAGCTAACTGAGGAAAATGGCATGAACATTTACCTGTCACTGGTGAGTCCTCCGGCAGGACGAGACAAACAAGACGAAGACGAACCGGAGGGGTCTTCTGGTGAGTAGCAGCCGTGGTCACAAGTCTCTCGGACACCCACACCCAGGAACACTGGCCGTGGTCTTGCAGGGAGGGTAAAACAACCCTCACACAGCTTGTCAAGGGCTCCAAACGAGGCCGCACCCTGACCCAGACTCTCACTTCGCTGGCTAACTCCGCTGACTGACTGTAATATCCTTCTGCTACCTTGCAGTTTAACTTTACTTCTGAACACTGTTCGGTTAAAGCTACTTGGCTAAAGCGTGCAACCGCTGTACTCGCTCACTGTTAAGCTTGCTGCACGGGCTTTACGATTACGCTCACACTACATTTATTAACTTCCCTAAACTAAGGCTATTTACAGAAGTCGGCGACCTACATTTATTTAACAAGAAAACGACTTGGCGAAAAAATGAAACAACATGTCACATCCGTTACGTGACAGGCACACACACAAAAAAAAAAAAAAAAAAAAAAAAATAAAAATAAAAATCGACACATCACTTCTACAGTAACACATTTCATCAGATCTATTTATGATGAGCATATATTCATGCAACGTTTTTCTTCTCAGCATTTGTGGGATGGCGAACCCAGTGAGTTGCACCCCTTCCCATTCCAGCAGACGAGTCACCTGCCTACAAATCCAGACTGCTCACAAATGTGGGCAGTACAGATTCCGGCTGTAAAATCTTCGCAGGAAGATCAAGTCTTGCAACATACACCTGACACTGTAGCTGGCAAGTGTGGGGCAACGGAACAATCATGCAAGTATATCTTTGTGTATATATGCTGACAATAACAGCAGAGGTGCATACCTAACATTTCCTTACACTCTGTGATGACATTTCACTTTCCAAGTCAGACTCTCTTTGTTCTTTGTAGAACGCTGACAGTGTGAAACAGTGATGCCATGAATGGAATGTCTGGTGTGATTTGCCATACATTTACATCCCTTTGGGTAAAAACAATAACGTGTTATATTTAGCTGGCCTTGCACCTGCGTGTGGTTAGAATATGATTTCTTCAGTCCCACGCTGGTCTTGTCAGCTAATTTCACACAAAATCCTGGTAACTGACATGCCTCGAGTATGGTGTAATTTCTGGATGCGGGTGGGCATTTGACTTTGATTATCCCTGTTTGGCCACTGTTGCAGTTGCTCCTAGAAATAGAAACTGTGGATTAACTACAATGCTGCGCTTGTGCAGGTGTCTGTCAGGTAGTACTTCTAACTATTTACTCTTGGCAGTGTCCTGCTGTCGTTTACATAAAATGTGGCTGCAGCTGAGAAAAAAAGTGTGTGAAAAGATTCTGTCAAAACATTTGTCAGAAACGTTTGCTTTTCTATTTAGATCTATGTGGAAGTTTCATGTTGCTAGTTTCTTGTTTTTGTTTTTTTTTGTTTTTTTTTGTTTTGTTTGTGTTTTTTCCCTCTACCAAGTGATTAGAACTGGTCAGTTCTTTGTTCTTTCCTCAAGTTTCTCAGGATTTGGACACTAACTGGTCAAGCAAAGACGTTCCAGTTCTTGTAGGAGATCAACTGGGGACCTCGTTGTGACACACATGTCAGCGACCCTGTTGATTCCCTGGCATTGACTCTCTTTTCAGTCTCCTGGTCTGTGGACAAATATTGAGTGCAGCTTTAGAAATACTTTTGACGTTTTAAGTTAATCATAAACATGTACTGTTTATAATTTTTGTAAATTTCTCTTTTAGGGATTTCACCATTAGACTACCTGGCCATCGCTGCAGAGTGCAAATTCTGAAATAGCAAGCTAGAAGATAAAATAGACCTGCTGGAGGAGGAGATCAGATCAAGAATGTGAAAATCTGAATTCATCTCAAGGCTGCAAAGAACTAAAGGTGTGCAGACGCAATCAGCAGAAGAAGAAGTATTTGGAGTGGACTTTGTGAGAAAAAAGGAGAGACAACTAAACAACCTGTTCCAGTTCTACACTGCATTAACATATGTTTGGGTTTTGGCCTTTTTTGTCAATTTTGTTGCCAGTCACTCTTTTAAGCACAAGTATAGTGAAAAAGGGCAGACTTTCAGCACCTACACTGAAAGGTGCTGAAAGCCTGCCCCTTTTCACTATACTTGTGCTTAAAAGATTGACCATTTGGCAACACAAATGACAAAACAGCCAAAACCCAAACATATGTTAATGCAGCTGTAGCACAGCCACATGATAGACTGTTTCTCACTCTTTGCTGATTGAGAAATTTTGAAGACTTCATAATAAAATGAAAATGAGTTTTGAATCTACTATTCCTATGCTATCAAATTATAAGTGTCACTGTGAATCAGCCATTTATGACCTGAACCTTTATTTCTCTGTGTGTTGTGCTTTGGCATGTGAATCACTCATATTCCAGAATAAAATATAATTTACCAGTTAATAATAGTTTTGATTTTATTTTAGGTAATGCTTACTTCTTGCTTGTGTTGGTTTGGTATGTTATGGGCCTTTTCTTCCGCTTCTCCAATGGCCTGGTTTTATTATTGGGACAGATGCAATCTTGGTACCTTTTGATATTGCTGCTCACCAGGCTTGTGGCATGCCCCTGCAGCTCAGTCGATTAGGCACGGTTTAGCTGCCTTGAAATACTGAAGAGATTTCTGAAGCCCAATGACATGAGAACAGTGACCATTGAACCTGAAATACAAATCATACATGCATGGTTATTTATTAATAATCTCTCTCCCCCTCTCTCCTCTCTCTTTCAAAGATCACACGCACACACACACACACACACACACACACACACACACACACACACACACACACACACACACACACACACACACACACACACACACACACACACACACACACACAGACACATCGATTCTATTTGTGAGTGAAAGTAATCAGCTCAGCCTGACACTGAACACAGCCAGCAATAGAGAGCGCTGAGCAGCACTGCCATCCTGCTACGATGAGACAAGATGGACAAAAATGGCTCGGATAAGTGTGCTATTTTGTTTTAAGCAACACCAATAACAAAATCACCTACCCGGCTCCGCAGGCACTGACAGCTTCTGTGACCTGTGCTTGCTGATGCTCATATTCCACGTACAGTTTGTGTGGATCGGCGCCGCGTTCTTGTAGATCGGCGACCGGTCAACACGGATGCAACTTGAACGGAATCACTGCGAGCTGTGTGATAAATACGAACAGCATCAATGAAACTTGACGCAACCTTGCTTTGCCTCGATCAATAGCCGTTTTTGACATATATTTGTATCCTGGCATAAATGTCGGCTTGTAGAATTTGCAACGCATTCGGCCGAAACATGCGCGCTACCTTCCGCCATATTGCCCAAGGGACAGGAAAGCTTGTGGCGCCCAGCAACAATTGCTAGGGGGCGTGGCGATTGTGGCGCGTGCTCTGTGAGGTCCATCCCCACTGCATCCTCAGACTGAGGAAGCCATCTGGCAACAAGCCGCTGACTGCTGGTCAACCCCAGCGGTGTAAAAGTGTCCAATCATTGCTGAACTGGGGGCCAAATCAGTCCCTCAGCCAGGCATAGAGTTTCATGTACCCCCTTAGTCACAGGGGCTCATGAAAAGCATTACCTCTTTCTGTGCGATACAAATGGTATTGCATCCTCATACGTGGCAGTCTTCTAGGCACGCCTGTGTACACGCCAACTGTGATAAGAAAGTGAGAAATCAAACTGCGCTGTGAGTGTCTCCCCCGGGTGAGCAGCCGACTGGCCCGGGTGTCACACGTAATTGCTAATCTCCTAATCCTGTCACACTATCTGAGCACAGTTGGTCTCCAGTCTCACACAGATTGGGTAGCTTTGTTGCCCGCGCACACGCACAAGTGTCTATCAGAGTAGCAATGTGGTCATTGATGCGTGTCACCAGAGGAGAGGTGTGAATGTCTTGATTTTGATCAACCTTGAACTAACCCTTACGTAATGGTCAGTCAGTGTAAGAGGTATACATCGTGAGTGATAATGACTATTTCTGTGGTCTGATCTTATGTTCTTCATATGGCGGAGGTTTGTGGGTGTATAGAGCAGTATCACAATGTTCACAAATGTCTGTGTTGTTCTTCAGAGGGAGGAGTACTTGGTAGTGTAGTGTTATTGTCAAACACAAGGTGATTGCTCCTGCAGAAACTCCAGGTAGAACTTTTTTTTTCAATAAGAAAATTAACACCATAATTATAAGAATCAGAAGTGCCCGATTAATCTTGTTTTGTTAGGGAGGTGGGTTGGAGGTGGGGAAGGGTCAAGTGCATGTAAATATGATCAGCCCTCCCTTTTAAACTTAACAAAACGCCAAAAGCGGTGCTGTGTCCCGAGATGAAAAAAAGAAACGTTTTAAGAACTAGAAACGTAACCTCTGCAACTTTAAATGTCTCAGAAACACTCCCCCCCCAAAAAAAAAAAAAAAAAAAAAAAAAAAAAAAGGAAAGAAAAAAGAAAAAGAAAGAAAGAAACACGCGTAGAGAGAACGGTTACAACATTATAGTACAATTTTAATGAAAATACCCACACAAAAAAACCCACCAAGAAAGAATAATTTCAACACAACTTATTTGTAATAATTATTGTTCTTTTTAAGCGCGTTTCTTTCTTTGTTATGAATTTATTCTCGCCTGATAGTCACTGTTTTGGTCTGGATTTCTTTTGTATGAAACAGTTTGGAAAACTGAGGGGGGGGGGGGTAAGGGAGGGCTGTCGGGCCCCCCCGTAGAGACACCCCTGGATCCGCCCCTGAATACCCGCATGATTTTTCATAAACAGTGTTTGCATAAGCATGCTGTTTGTCCTGAGGTAAGATTGTGTGACCTGTAAGCCCTAGGTGTAAAAATCAGCAAGAACATTGCCAAGTTTGATCCTATAATATGTCAAATTGTTACGTTTACGTTTGTGGTTGTGTTATTCGTTTTAGAGGATGTGTGTTGATCATAAGAAAGATCCGATGTTCAGTTGAGTTATTTTGGATAAGAATTACGTACCTTTTTAGTATGATTCGTTTTCTTTTACGCAGAGAATTGCGATCGATTTTTGTTGTGATGCGTATTTTAGCTACATTATTGTAAAGTTTGACCTGCATTAGACTGGAAGGTTCTGGCAGGGTCGAGACCTTGCTAGTGACCTCAAATATGACGTCAAAGTAAACATGTTTGGCTACAGTTAGCGACATTTACGTAGTTGTTATATTTTCTAATTTGCAGTTTAAAAAAATAGGCTCAAGTTTCTTTGAATCACTGTGTTTATCTGTAACTAATCAGGATAGTAAACCAGTTCTGATGCATGATTTTAGTGTTGTCTTGGAAGTTAAATAAATTTTATTTTTGTTGAATAAAATGAGTACATGTAAAAAGTCAAGAATTACTCCAATTGCATGTCCAGTAATAGAGTTAAAAGATTTGAGTGATGTGCATGGTTATGATAAAGAAGGAGAGGTAGGAGAAGTGTATGGCCTTGAACTTGATTCCACTGGAATGTACAAGCAAAAAGTAATTGATGACGTCAAAGACGATGCACAAAGAAGGTATCCTAAACTTAATCAGCTTCACAATGTTACTATAACTAATCCTGTAAATAATGTGATTTACCTCTTAAAACATGTGGGTAATAAGTGGGTAGTTGTTCCCGCAGCTGCACCCACAATTGACTGAAACAACTACCAAGTGCGTAGGAAAAAGCACTGTCAAGGGAGAGAAGTGTGCATGATAGACCAATGATCATAGATCTACTTTGGTCCAAGCACACAAAAAAAGATAGGAAAGAGGGTGTGCGCTATGTAATAATAATAAGCGCATTAAATAGGCGCTTTATCCTAATTGAAAATCGGCTCAAAGAGCGGCCGCGAACTGAACCCAACAAGCACGCTCACGTGAATCACGCGCATTCACTCACACACTGTACATAAACACAGAACATTCACGTGGTGCTAAGGGCAAGCTCAAGCGAGCTACTGTAGTTTTTGGAAATTCAAAATCGTTTGTATTTGAAATTTGATTAAGTGGGCTGAAACTGATACCAAAGTAAGAGACTGAAAGCAATGCATATGGAAGCCCCCCCCCCCCCCCCCCCGAAGGGGGGCGTATCACATATCCCACTGTTCCAGCCCCTAGGTGCATGGAAATTTAAATCTAGGTCCCCCAAGTGGGGGTCCAGATATTGAGCAGGTGTGGACAGCTGTTTCGGTCTTGGCGACCTCTTCCGCACACAATCGGCAATACTGGAGGAAGAGAAGGAACTTCTGCTTATCTGCAAAGAAGACCACATTTTACTGTGGTTTCTGCAGGGGCATACATTCCATGCCTCCACCTAGAGCTAAATTTCCATGCAACATAAGAGAGAACCTACTAAAAAGGGGGAAGGGGTTGCAGTCGAAATTGTAGTAAAAAACTAGACCGAAAGGGTTGACTGCCAGTGCTTGTAATTTAGAAAAAAAAACTACCAAGTGAGTAGGAAAAAGCACTGTCAAGGGAGAGAAGTGTGCATGATAGACCAATGATCATAGATCTACTTTGGTCCAAGCACAAAAAAAAAGATAGGAAAGAGGGTGTGCGCTAAGTAAGAGACTGAAAGCAATGCATATGGAAGCCCCCCGCCCCCCCAAGAGGGGCGTATCACATATCCCACTGTTCCAGCCCCTAGGTGCATGGAAATTTAAATCTAGGTCCCCCAAGTGGGGGTCCAGATATTGAGCCGGTGTGGACAGCTGTTTCGGTCTTGGCGACCTTTTCAGCACACCATCGGCACTACTGGAGGAAGAGAAGGAACTTCTGCTTACCTGCAAAGAAGACCACATTTTACTGTGGTTTCTGCAGGGGCATACATTCCATGTCTCCACCTAGAGCTAAATTTCCATGCACCCTAAGAGAGAACCTACTAAAAAGGGGGAAGGGGTTGCCGTCGAAATTGTAGTAAAAAACTAGACCGAAAGGGTTGACTGCCAGTGCTTGTAATTTAGAAAAAAACTACCAAGTGAGTAGGAAAATGCACTGTCAAGGGAGAAAAGTGTGCATGATAGACCAATGATCATAGATCTACTTTGGTCCAAGCACACAAAAAAGAAGATAGGAAAGAGGGTGTGCGCTAAGTAAGAGACTGAAAGCAATGCATATGGAAGTCCCCCCCCCCCCCCCCCCGAAGGGGGGCGTATCACATATCCCACTGTTCCAGCCCCTAGGTGCATGGAAATTTAAATCTAGGTCTCCCAAGTGGGGGTCCAGATATTTAACCGGTGTGGACAGCTGTTTCGGTCTTGGCGACCTCTTCTGCACACCATCGGCAATACTGGAGGAAGAGAAGGAACTTCTGCTTATCTGCAAAGAAGACCACATTTTACTGTGGTTTCTGCAGGGGCATACATTCCATGCCTCCACCTAGAGCTAAATTTCCATGCAACATAAGAGAGAACCTACTAAAAAGGGGGAAGGGGTTGCAGTCGAAATTGTAGTAAAAAACTAGACCGAAAGGGTTGACTGCCAGTGCTTGTAATTTAGAAAAAAAACTACCAAGTGAGTAGGAAAAAGCACTGTCAAGGGAGAGAAGTGTGCATGATAGACCAATGATCATAGATCTACTTTGGTCCAAGCACACACACAAAAAAAAAAGAAGATAGGAAAGAGGGTGTGCGCTAAGTAAGAGACTGAAAGCAATGCATATGGAAGGCCCCCCCCCCCCCCCCCCCCCCCCCCGCCCCCCCCCCCCCCCCCCCGAAGGGGGGCGTATGACATATCCCACTGTTCCAGCCCCTAGGTGCATGGAGATTTAAATCTAGATCCCCCAAGTGGGGGTCCAGATATTGAGCTGGTGTGGACTGGGATATAAAGTTTGAATTCATTAGTCCTTATGTAAATAATAAAGAAGTAAACAACTTTTAGAAAAGTTCTTAACTCTAGTCCGTTGCTTGGCTGAAGAAAACAATAGCAGAGATAAACTAAAACTGCAAGAGTATGAAAAACGAAGGTTTGTTCTCACAGGTAAAAAGGGTAGACATGATGAGAGGTTGTGTATTGTGTCAAATAGAGCTACTTTAGTGCGTTTGTTCCTATTTCGTCGAACCGAGCTGGTATGAAGACTCGAAAACGAGGTCATAACGCGTCATACAGAGGGATACAAGAAGTCCGCCATTAGTCGCTATAAGGGTTTTGTAGCTCGGTCACGTGATACCCTCTGCGCTAACGTGATTGGTCGTGTGACATAGGGATGAACACAACTGAGTTTCTAACACACCACACAGGTTTTGTTTCTTGTTCCGTTCAAAATGCGATCAAAACGTTAAAAGGCCCGTTACGTTAATCACAACGTAATTGTCCAATTCATTCATTTGTTTTTAAAAGTTTCTGAGTGTCACGAACGATGACGTCAGTCAATCGCCAGAGTAGCGTGTCTTCAATCCAGTCACTTTCTTCTCCGGTACTTTTTCTGTAGTGCTGTAAGAGTCCCTCGTCCGGGTCTACAATACACATATGGAAACCTGCTCTAAACTTTTCAACAACATGCACACTTCCAACTGAAACTTTTCGAGGGTCCACTGCAGGTTTTGATCGCACTCCTGCTTCATAAACTTTCTTGTTCCGTACAGGGTGTAGAAGAATCGGTAGACGATGTTCCCGAAGAAAGTTGACAGAAAGGGGGTCAGCAGGCGGTATTTTCGATGGAAATACGAAATTATAGAAGACATTGCGGAATATGAAGGCTCCACAAGACGGATTCTGAAAAGAAATATTGCTTGATTATTGCAAGAATTTATCACACAACGCACGCAAAGTATTCAGTCCTCAGAAAACATTAGGGAGACTTAGAAGACAAGCGAAGTGCGTTTCGTTAGCCCGTTTCGTTAGTGACGTCACCAGACTGTGTGTACTTCCTTATGAACTCGTACGACTTCGGTCGTAAATCTTCGTCAGATCGCCAGTTTTGACGAAACGACTTTTGCAGGTCGATTATGAGTAAAGATCCTCAATGTGACACCATATCGTATTCGATTTAAGCGGGATGGCCATTTCAGAAATGCACTCTGTCAACAAGTATCGCTAAAGTACCACTAAAATGTGCTTTTAAATCAGTTTTATGAACCCCACTTTCATCGGCTCTCGCTGCGAGGCCTACAAGATGGCGGTCTTTGCTTCGAGCCGGCTGCGTCGATTCACTTTGACTGTCGCTGTTTACGCACCATCACATCACAAATCTATTTGGAACGGCTGCTAATTCACTTCTATTGTGTATGCGAAGGCACACATGACTTGCTTGTTTAATCTGTTTGCCACAGTGGGCAGAAATCGAGAGCGATACCCGATGTAGCGATACGCTACAAGTAGAACGCGTGCCTGTGTCACCTTTCTTGCACCAACGAAACGTCGTTCGCTAGCCATCTAAGCCGCCTCAGCGATTCACGCACCCAGTTTTGTATCGTAGGACCGAAACGAAACGAAGTTGACTGGTCGTTTTCAGTCTCCCTATTGCCTTTGATATTAAGTCGGTGCTGATTTTATGCAGATCCGTACCTACAAGTTTCTTTGACAGAGCACAAGATACATTAAGAAGTACATTGCAACAAAAAAACAAACAAACAATTTCATCTGTATTTTTTCTTTGTTTGAAAATTTGTGTCTTAGAATTGTTCTACCATGTTTCAATATTTGTTTCTTTCTGTTCTATTTGTGTATATCTGCTGAAACATATTCATCTCTTCTGCATTTCCTAACTTTACGCTCGGATTCACTGTCAAGGGCATATAACCCGCGTAGGCTTTCTGGCCCCTGCAAGTATTTAACATCCGAGAATATGCCGCAATGACCTTGGAGAAGAGTTCGTCCAGCAATGGCAGCAGGGTGTCGTGTGCCCTGGGAACAAACAGCTCGTCCACGTCCCCAAACAGCAGGTATCGCGAGGAGTGCAGGTGGCGGTACAAGCAGTCCTGGATAGCGCTGAACTGGGCGCTGTAAATTACGTCTTTTCCTGACATGTGAAGATTCCAAGGAAACACCTCTGCTATACCGTCGTTTGCCAACACCTAAAACGTGAAATCTGACTGTTATTTGATTGGATGTATGTTTCGGCGTATTAAGTGGTTATCTTTGTTTATTCATTTCTCCGTATTGCTTACTGTGGCCGATGTAGTAAAAAAAAAAAAAGCCCCCCCCCCCCCCCCCCCCCCCAAAAAAAAAAAAAAAAAAAAAAAAAAAAAAAAAAAAAAAAAAAAAAAAAAAAAGAAGAAGAAAAAAAAAAAAAGAAGTTTTTTTTTTTATTATTTAAAGTTTGTTTGTGTTCGGAGTTAGTGCGTGTGTCGCACTCCACACAGCGATTTTGGCATCCCGCCTTCAATCTTTCCTTCAGTTGGTATATCATACATTTTATGTAAAGTTCAATCTATCTGTGTTTTAATGTTTTGATTCTAAATATTAAAAAAAAAATACATCTTCACAATTGGTTGCAAGTGGCTTGTTAAAATCGTTATGCTTTAAGGTGAAAGTACCGAGACAAACGGTTTTACAAATCCACGAAAAAAGCTTCAGGAATGACTTTTTTACAGTTCCTAGGGCCCCAGCCCTTTACTAGACACAATGCCTTCTCTGCTCAAGCTCTCCCACCATTCGTTATTTACCGTTTAAAGTACGTAAGTATGCATGCATATTTTTGCGCTTAGAAAAAATAGTCTCTCTTGTCTGCATCGTTAACACCAATTGCATGTTGATTATATACCGTAACACAAAATGCAGGTTCACGCCATATCATTTGCTCTTCAAAATCTTTTACAGTCACTGAGAACAACAACAACAACAGACAAGATGGGAAAACCATAACATTCAAAGTCCCTTTTATATGCGAGCAGTCCTAACAGTCAAGGGTCTCTCTCTCCCTTTTGTCTTTCACCTGATTCTGATGTTGAAATATTTCCTAGTGAAAAAGCTTCGTAAATCTGACAATGCGTCAGTGAGCTCTATAAGGGCGCAGTTCATACGCGTCATTGGTTCGTCAAACGTCATTTGTCATGACGTATTTGTTGTTTTTGCGTAATTTTATATTTTCTGTGATATGAGTTTCACCTTCGCTTCAAGACTTGAGAAAAAGTGACAGAACTGGAATTTAACGGTACGATTTTAGTCTTGCTATAACTTGTGTGAAATCGGGCTCATGATACACTAAGTACACCTGAGTGCTCCTCTGAAAGCGCGCCGATGTGTGTTTCTGTGTGTGTGTGTGTGTGTGTGTGTGTGTGTATGTGTGTGTGTGTGTGTGTGTGTGTGTGTGTGTGTGTGTGTGTGTGTGTGTTTGTGCGCGCGCGTGCGCTCCAAACATCTCCAAGAGGCATAGATCCTCATGCGCCCGAGGTGATCTATGCCTCTTGGAGATGCGAGCATGTGTGTGTGTGAGAAAGAGAGCGCGTGAGTATTGCGTCAATATCTGCGTGGTGACGGAATTGCTTCTTTTACGTCACCGCCAGTGTCTGACTTTCTTCAGAAGTAAAGGTCTTTTAATATTTTAATTTTTTTCTGAAAAGAATTATATTTTACTGAAAAGGTTAAAATGGTACAAAGCTGGCTAACGAATTCTTCCAGTGTCTTAATCCAAGCTAGCTCTGTCCAAAATTTCAAGTGAATATGACAAACATTACGGGCTCTGGGTCAACCGACTTTCTATAAACTGTCTTTCATGTCTTCAAGGAGACATCCCGTTACAATATGCTCGGAGGCCCTCTTAGCCACCCCTTGAAGAAAGTATTTCGCCAAGTTTCAAGCTTTAGCGTACAGCAATATCAGAGATTCTCGTGTTTATATATATGTACGCACGCGCGCGCGCGCACACACACACACACAGACACACACACACAGACACACACACACACACACAGACACACACACACACACACATGCACACACACACATATGCACATACGGCATTTCGCGCCAAATGTAAGTTCAGCAGCGCGGTTGGCGTAACTAGACATGACGTAATTTTTATTTTGTTACTTCAGTTGTCAGAGGATTAGGCCTGCCCGCCTTTGACATCATGCACATGCTATTAAATTCGCCCCACCACGACCCATCTTAAAAAGTTCCTTATATAAATAGAAGAGACTTAAAACCATGCAGGGGCCCAAAGGACATTTACTTTGGTACTGTCGTTCTACACCACAATGACTGAAGTGCGAATTGCTCATTTTGTGGACTTGCTCACAATATTTATTCTATGTATCTTGAAACTGTATTTCGATGACTTATTCTACTTTAATTCGTTCATTTACATCATCGTTTCATGAAATAATTGTAAAATAAGTATGTTGATACAAGCCCACGCTATTCTTTCATAAGGAATATAATAGCGAGCCAATTTAGCGAGCCTAATTAAGCCACCAGGGACTCAAAAATAATGCGAAGAAACTCTAAACTTCCTTTTAAAATCTGCAGACGTACTCACAGACTGGACACGTCATGATGCCTTAGTGTTACTCCAAAAGAAGTGCCATCTTTTGTCAAGCACAAAACAGATTTTCCCCTCCGGATTGTTCTGATATAACGCAACATAACATTGTTAGTGGCCTTTTCGACCACTTAAAAAAAATGATTGCGTCAAGGCAATCTCAGTTTGACCGTTCGCCGCAAAAACATGGTTAACCTTTGCAAATTCGTGGCTGTTTGTAACCCTTCTAACACGCGCTTGGTTTTAAGTTTGCACACAAGAGTGACTACTATTTTTCAAACCACATAAAACGAATGTATACTAACGTTCTTTAAACGGTAAAAACAAGTCAGAAGAGCTTGCGCTGTGTAGGCATTGTCTCTTTTAAAAATGAAGGGGCCCTAGGGAACTTAAAGAGGTAAGTTTTACAGCTTTTTCGTGGACTTGAATTTACAGTGCGTCTAAGTGCTTTCAATTTTGTTTATATGCGCAAGGTTCAAAGCAAACATTCAAGAATTCAAAAACAACCCTCGCGGATATACAACCCCAAACAACGGGCAGACCATTTAAGGAGAGCATCCTTTCTGAGGGGTGCAGGCAAAACACAAGTCCAAATTTCACATTTCCTTTTTTGTATCATCAATCACACAAGGCCAATGACTGAATGAGCTTCTCCATCCCAAATTGTGTCTTTTTGGCATTTGTGGTTTTTGAGATACACATGCGGTCAGTCCATGTCGCCATTAATTGTATTAATGTAGGGATAAAAAAAGCAATTAAAACACAGTAAGTCCATTTTTTTGTGAAAAGCGATATTTTCATTATATTACAATTGAATTCACGCTGTTAACCAAACAACGGACTTTGGACTTTTCGTGAGCTAAAAACATTCGAAGTAGAGACAGCAGCGCAAAAACTAGTACTCTAATAATATTTGTTTCCACACAAAACCTCGGTTAAAAGTTCAGTTCAATAAAGATGGGATATTTGCTAGAAAAAAACCATACGCGCTCCACCCCGCCCATTCGAAGTCTTTCTAGAGTTCCTTTCGAGATTGTACCAATACTGATTTGGTTGACAGTGGATCTCTCATGTCCTTTCAAGTTTGTCCAACGCTCACTGCCTTTCTCCACAACTCTACTCTGCAAGCGATCCATTGTGTCGTGCCCTTGGCTCTGTTCCTGGAAATGCTTTCTCAGGTTTCTCACCTCGTCTGATCTACTTATCCGTAGCCCTTGTGTGGCCAGCGAGGGTGTCCGTTAGGTTAAAACAATCCTTAAATGGTCTGTCTGTTGTTTTGGGTTGTACATCAACAAGCGCATTTTAAAGGATTGCTTTTTAATTATTGCATAGTTTGCTTTGAATATTGTAAACGCACACCAAAGAAAAGTAAACCCAGTGAGTGGAGCATCGAATGTTCAGTGCATGCACAAAATGAATGCTTCACTAACGGCATTATATTACCGTTTGCTGCAAGTAGAGAAATCTTTCCTTTACTCAGTGAACAAAAAAAAAAAAAAAAAGAGTAAAAGATACAAATTGAAATAAGGAAAAATAGCTCGACTCGAACTTTGGTTGTCGATAAACACATGGACTATCGTGATTTTTTTTTCTTTTTCTTTTAGTATCGCGGGTCGCATAAGGCTAGTAACGGGAAACTACCTAAAAACACGATGCGACACAAAAAAAAAAAAAAAAACCTGCTCAAAGTATCGGTTTTTGCCGGGTACTATATAGTCTTAGCATAACAAAAGCTTGAGATATCAGTTTAGACACACATTTGTCAAATAAAAGTTCTGAGTAATTTGACATGTATGCAAACACTCGCAATGTCATATTCACCTTGCAAAAGCTATTCTGTTATTAACATTTAATTTTTGTGTAGTTGCACTCAGAATTCAACTGATCAAAACAAACGTCTTTTACCAAATACAAATACAGTGATATCACACGAAGAGACCTGGATGTTCTTTTTACGTACTTACTCACTGTTTACCACATTTTGATTATGTTCTTGGAGTGGGTGTTGGGGAGGGGGGGTTGTTGGGGAGGGGAAAACGGGGGGGGGGGGGGCGGTGTGGGGGGAGGGGGACTAGGGCGAGGTGGAGGGGTCTGAGAGACATGTGGCTGAAACAAATGACATTACCTATGCACATGTGCGTGGGACCATAGGTCGGTCGGGTTACTAGTAGCCTCTATACTCAACAAGGAACTCACTGCGATCATAAAAGCCGGTTTTCGTCATCTTGATGTACGGTAATTTAACTGCGCCCAAACACTCACTCTTTCAGGAAATGTTCCCGTCAGCAGATGTTTGTAAATGATACCCAGCTTTCAAAACTCCGCAAGCACGCACGCATGCCCGCACGTAGGCACGCACGCGCGCGCGCACACACTCACACACACACACACACACACACACACACACACACACACACACACACACACACACACACACACACACACACACTATGATAGAATAGTCAGACATTACTGTTGCACTGTTTTAGGTGGTATGTTTTGAGGAACGATCAAAACCTATCAGTGCAGTGGGAAAAAAACCGCTGGCATTTCTATATCGGGAACTCTATACTTCATTTTAAACACTATGAGTATAGAAACCTGTTTAGTTTAATCGATAATATAAGTACAAGGCATAATTGTGTGAGGTCCGCACTATGTCAAGCGAAAGGTCAGCACCACGGAAATTTTACAGAAGCCATTCTCATATGGGATTCATGGATGTGTAACTGCGAAGTTCAGGAGTTAAAGTGATCTGCTTTATGGCTGTCTTGGCTAAGACTTAATATTACACAATTTTTATCCATGTTGTCTTCCCTAAACTCAAACTTGTCTACCCTTCTTTTACAATCCATCAGAGTATGATTTAATCTACTGTACCGTGTGTGTAAAAGAAGAACTCTTTTACGTACAGAGGAAGAGAAGGGCAGAAAAGTTTTTTTATTTAACGGTAGTTAAACTTAGTTCAATTAGCTCTTTTGTCTGGTATTATTGTAGGATGTAGGGGCCTACTACGAACATTTATTTTGCAAACTATTTACCTTTAATTGCATGGAGCATAGCATTAAAACTGTTCCTTGTTGTAGCGTATCTTGAGTTGCGAAAATATTAGATAAACGCATGGTTTTGATGATGTTATTAAGATATAAATGTATTTATCACATACCCGTAGCAGTTTTCTCAAATTTAAGCTTGCAGATTCCTCGTAGAAAACGAAGTGTTCCACGCCGAGCGCTCGGCTGGCCGCAACCATTTCGGCAACTTGCACAGTGCTGGAGTAGCCTTTTTGGAATGCCGGGAAACAGCGTGTGATGTTCCAGCGATAGGTAGAATCATTACTTCGTTTGTCACTGATGCCGGTATCTGAGTTTACTGTTGCAGATTCAAATACTGTTTTGATATCATATTTTGCTGTACCGTTGTGACCCGATGTTGTGTTTGCCGGTTCCTTGTTGACATGTGCATTGTTTAGAATAGAGCTGTTGGTTACCGTGTGTTGTTTGCTGCCATTTCCTTTTTTTGTTGCATGTGAACTCAGCTTGCGGCTGTAATGTACAACGTGAAATGTCCGCTGCGAAGTGGTACTGTTGTCCTGACTCACAGACAGAGAGTATGGTAAATCGGTGTCATTCTTGAGCGCGCAGACCACAAAAGAACCCAAGTATCTGAAAAGAAATAACCTCAATAATGAGAGTTAAAACACTGAGGCATTCTCAATGGTTAAATGGGCAGGCTATTACGTTCATGCAAAAAATCGGAGTAAAATGATATTAACATGTTTTGGTTTTACGTTATATTCTTTAATGGAATGTACCTACTAAGTGCAATTTCAAAAGGCTCGATAAGAAATAACGATAAGAAATGCCTAGGCATGCGAATTGCCAATCGTCATTGTCAAGTGCCAAGCTAAAACAATTGCCACTCAGGGTTTTAACTTATGTATTGTTAAACAGGAAATAAACCGCAAACCTTGTCTGGATCCTAAATTCCGAATTGTTAAGTACTGTATTTGTCTGACCAGTACTGGATGTAGCTGCGTTATTAAAATTCAATGTTCAAGATTCAGAACACTTTATTATGTCTCACTGAGGCAATATTTTCTTGGCTAGGATCATTGCTAAGAATAGTAATAAAAGGGTAATGATAATCTTTATGTTAACTAATGTACCATGCACATAATACGACATCAATTAAAATGCGCTATAAGCTCATCAGAGTAGGAAAGTTTAAACTCACATGTAGAGATAGGAAAAGTGGGGTCTGACCACCGCCCCCCCCCCCCCCCCTTCCAATTTTGTACGGAGCAGATGTCCTAAAACAATTCTATTTTTAACATCAACTCTCACAGCTCTAACAATCCCTGCCTCAACTCTAACCACAAACCGTATTTTGAGAGGATAGAATCAATTAAAAAGAAATAAAAAAATAAAATAAAAAATAAAATAAATTTTAAAAAATTATTTTAAAAAAACATAACAAAAAAATACCATGCAAGGCAGACGGTCAGCTAGTTAAGTAATCCTGCCACAGTATATAACTTACAGGCTCCTGAGAATCACCCCACATTGTTTTTAAGAACATATCCCAAAACATGTCTAACTTGGTAATCACTCTCTTTACTTCGCCTTCTGTACAACTATTTCCTTCTCAGTGTATACCCAGTGTATACACACCATCCAGTATCCGGTTACTGAATAGCAAGGCAAATCCCCTCTGTTTCACGTGCCACCGGTGAAATGATAATCTTTATGTTAACTAATGTACCATGCACATATTACCACATCAATTAAAATGCGCTATAAGCTCATCAGAGTAGGAAAGTTTAAACTCACATGTAGAGATAGGAAAAGTGGGGTCTGACCCCCCCCCCCCCTCTCCAATTTTTTTTTATGGAGCAGATGTCCTAAAACAATTCTATACAAACCGTATTTTGAGAGGATAGAGTCAATTAAAAAAAAATTAAAAAAATTAAATTAAAAATAAAATAAAAAAAAATAAAAAAATAAAAACATAACAAAAAAATACCATGCAAGGCAGATGGTCAGCTAGTTAAGTAATCCTGCCACAGTATATAACTTACAGGCTCCTGAGAATCACCCCACATTGTTTTTAAGAACATATCCCAAAACATGTCTAACTTGGTAATTACTCTCTTTACTTCACCTTCTGTACACCTATTTCCTTCTCAGTGTATACCCAGTGTATACACACCCCCCAGTATCCAGTTACTGAATAGCAAGGCAAATCCCCTCTGTTTCACGTGCCACTGGTTTTAATAGCATGCTATTATTGGAAGCCGAGTTAGCCTCTAGCTTAGACAGAAACCCCCCTCTCTGACGTGCTCCACCTGAGGACATAAAGAGACTTGTTAGCAAAAGGCTTAGATCTTCATGATCTCCCACTCCCGCCGAATTTTAGTCGACTGCCAAGACCACTAATATTATAAGCGTATTTTTTTTTCAAACATCACAGCATCACACACAAACAACAGTCACAAGAATGTATTCTGAAAAATACACACCCAAGCGCGATTACTAGTCAAGTCTTAACTCACAGCGAGCTGATCAGAGGTACATGCAGTAATATGTGGTGGGCGTCAATCTGGGTCATTTTCTTTTTTCTGCAGAAATGTTTTCTACATACACCAACGTATCCTATGGTTAAAATCTTTATCATGAAAAATGCCATTAAGTAGGTTAAAATGATTTTAAAGTCTGAGCTTGACACCAATTAAGCTGCACACAGAAACTTCACAGGCTGTTTTCTCAAAATGGCCACTGGAGGCTTTAACAACTTTAAACACTAATAACTTCTATAATTTTTGCACTACAGCATTCAGTCATATATCAAATTAATCAGCAAACACTATAGTGTTCAGAAATGCATATATGTCAAAACATCCAAAATGCGAGTAAAGACTGATTTTGTGAGAGAGGGTCACAATTATGACCTCATCTAGTCATTTTGAGTCAGTAGTATTTTATTTTTTTAAATTAACCTGAGATTTTTTTTACTAAAGTATACATTTTCTTTTGAAAATGAATGGCAAGGTGTGACAATAATTATGGTAGATAACAGTGCAGAGACATGATTATTTGGTTTTGTTGAAAAAATGCGTGATTAATTGCAGTTTTCTGAACTAATATCTACTTTTTGGACATTTACTTTCTTGTTACCTGTTTTGAAATTTCAGGACATTGTCCTAGGGTATATGTAAAAAAGATTGTATGCATTATAAATCCGTGAAATGGCCCAGTGGTTTAAGCATATTAAACTATTTACATGCAAATTTATCTCTCTATGCTTGTGCCATGGTTCAGTCAAGCAGACCACACCAAAAAAGGCTCTTACACAGGCGAGGTGAACACCCCCCCCCCCCGCCCCCCACCCCCATCCCCCCCTTCCCAGGTTTATAGCCTCCATAGGGGGTGAATAATTTCAGTGTGTAAACAATCCGGGTTGCATTTCTCCCATGAGAGCAGGTAGAGAAAGGCCACAAGCGAACATTTGGCCCTTTTTTTCTATTTTTTACGTCATGGGGTGGGGGGGGGGAGGGGGGTCATAGGTGAGGTCATGGTCAAACATCCGCGGTCAAGGCAGAGGTTTGGTCAACTGGATGTTACACTAATCTCCATAAGAAAAGTCATTTACATACACCAATTGTTCACTTATACTGACAGAGTAGCAATTTTTTTTATCGCATACTGTATATGTTCACGCATACTGTGTGTGTTCACACATACTGACAGACTATACAAAATGTATGCATACTGTAATTGTTTACGTATACTGACAGCCTTTAACTCAGGATGGAGAGACACCTGACTTTCAGTTCTAGCCATGTGTAAAATGTATTTTACAAAAGCGTCAGTAGCAAGCAACTCTCACAAAACCCAACCTCAAATCACACAGCAAGTGTATTTTGAGAGATTAATTAAAGCTTCAAAAATCAATATATTACATTATAAAATGAATCAGGACGAATTATTACTTCTGAGTGATATCTGTTCTGTTGAGAATAAAGACTTAGACTTGTAAAGAACGTATTCTCTCTGTAGTTGTTTCTGGGAAATCAAAAGTTTATCTTGGAAAACAGTATACCACAGAAGAAACCGAAACACTCTCTGCTGAAGACATGATTAAGCTACACACTAAATATGAAAATCACATTGGTTAACTAATGACTCATAATGATAATGATAGAACGTTATTGCCATATGTAATAATACATTAGGAAATCATTGCAGTGCTGCACAACTTAAAAAGAAGAACATTAATCACATCAAAATATAATTAAGCTACTCACGTGCACACACACACACACACACACACACACACACACACACACACACACACACACACACACACACACACACACACACACACACACACACACACACACACACACCCGTATGCCTTAGTAACTATTGTGGTCTAAACATAAAGGCAATAAACATGATTTTACAGTAACACAAATCACATAGAACATATCGTAATATAAAACACGTCACTTGCATCACAGACACAGCTGTGCAGTTAGCCCGATTTCCTACTCATTCGTTTGGCCAGCCACCTGCTGCTGTGGTATGCAGCCACTCCCCACTGCAAGCAGGCTATCTAGGTCACTGTCTGGCATCAACTATTTCTTCTATAATCTCTGTTATGGACTACTGATGTGTGGTGTGTTATGACTGTGTTTAATGTTCTCTATCTCCTCTCCCTCCATTTTCTGCATACCCTGCGGGATGTTTGACAGCAGATACACACAGTAGTAGGATAATGGAAGAGCATTCCCTTCTAGCACCATGAACAGCTCTTCCAGTCTGCCTGACTAGGCATGCACTAATGATTAATTGCCTCCACACCCGGCTACTGCCATTGATGGCTTATCTTGCACTCAGTGGCACCCGTCTGCTCCTAACTAAAAGTGTGTTCTGCACAGCCGTGTAGATGAAGTATTATGCTGATAGCTGGACAACACTGTATATACATTACAGTAAACAGTGGGACAGATAGGTCAGGTTTGGCGTTTGTTTGCATCATTAAAAAGCTGGACAGCAGTTGGGTAAAAACTGTTTTTAAAATCACTCATGCATGTTTCGATCCATCTAAAACGGCACCCTGATGGCAGCATCTCAAACAACTCATGGGCTGGGTGGGAATCATCTCTGAAGATGGATCTAGCCTTTTTAGCATTCTTTATGGAAGAGGGACTCCAACGAGGGCAAATCGATACCTATGAAATTTTATGCAGTTTTTACTACTCTGTTTAATTTGGATTGCTATTTTTGTGTGGTGCTGCCAAACCAAAGTGTCAGGGAGAAGGTTAATAACTGCCTGGTAAAGTCGATCTCTTGTGTGTCTATACACAAAAGCAGTGAGTCATTTTCTACCCATTGATACTGGTAGCCTATCACATGATCTTGAAAGCAACCTTGTTCAATCAGCAAATTAGCATGCCTTTTGTTTTACAAATTTGGAAATTACCTTGCACCTGTTGTAACCTTACTTGTTACTGCGAGTCATATTGATTTTTAAAATAATTTTTAAAGCAGAAGAAAATGGAGGGTGATCAAACAACTCCACAACCATCTTGTCACAGGTTCAAACAGTAACCAGACCTAAGAGTCTTGGGAGAATTGAAGCAGGAAAAAATTAGCCAAGTGGAACAGACAGAAACAATTACAGCTATAAGTGTTAATGGAAAAGACCCATGCAACTGACCCATCACTGCCACCGTCAACAGCTTTACTACTACCACACCACAATAAAGTGATAGGCTAACAACTGAGCCTGTCACCAATCAGCCTAAACCTGAATAACAAAATACTTTCCTGGTGGATTTGTTGTAGAATTTGGTAGCATAGGTTACAAGCTATGGAAAAAACAAATTAAGCCACAAACTCGAACTGTGTTAAAAAAACCAGAAACTCAAAACTCGAAGCAAGAAGTCTCCACATTAACAGCAGCACCAAAAGCTTTTGATCAATTTTCCATGCAGTGAATACATTTATTATTTTAATTTTTGTTGCATAATAAAATGAGCGGTGCAATGAATAATGAACCTCATCTATCACTTTGCCCTTCTAAGTGGACTTGCAGTAACATACAGTCTTCTCAAAATGCATTCTGCAGACCTGGGTAAACTACATTTTGAGGACAGTGCTAAGCTAGTTGCGGTTGTTACAGCATTGATTGCGACAAAAGACTTTCTTGTTAAGCAAAGAATTATTCCAGGAAATGTATCAATGTACTGTTGTTAATGTACTTGCTTTCAGTGGAACAAATTACCTCTTTTCAAAAGTAAGTAGAGAAGAAAGTGCAGAAGAAATGAGACATCACAGAAAAACTAGTACAGGCAGAACAATATTATGAGAAAAAAAAAAGAATAGAAAGACTTGATTTTATCAATTAAAAACTCAGACTGGAAGGTCACGCACAGCATACATTTTCAAATGTTGATGATGCTATTAAAAAATACTACCTTGTTACTGGCGAAGACATGACTATACCACAACCAAAACTTAGTGATTACTACCAACCCAGTGAACAACAAAAAATGGAGAAATAATCTTTGTTTTAGTAGGCATGACATTTGTTTATTTTACAGGAGTTTTTCTTGATAGAAGAAATGACAAGCATTGAAGCTAAACTATCAAAAATATATTTCTCCCCAATTGGCTACTGGAAAGGAAAAACAGCAAAAGAAAAATTGCTGCAAATGATGTTACACGCGATAAAGTAAAACAGTGGCTACAGAGGCAGCCTATTTGGCAAATATATTTACCCGCTCCAAGAAAAATAATAAGACCACACTTTGAAAACACCACCTCTAATGACACACACCAAATGGATCTCTTGTTTTTGCCACACAATACTGTTAGAAAAAAAGCGATACAAGTATGCACTGACTGTTGTTGATATTGCATCATGATTCAAGGATGCTGAACCTTTAACTCTACAAGAATGTTAGTAGAGTAGCCGCAGCATTATCATTGATTTATAGTCGGGGTCCTCTGAAATAACCTCAGCTTGTACAAGTGGATGACGGAAGTGAATTTAAAGGTGCAGTTAATCAATTATTTGCAAAGCATGGTGTGCTAGTACAACGAGGCACACAGGGCATATACAGATCTCAGGCAATTGTTGAGAACTTTAACAAACAATTATTGGAGAGACCTTTCAGTTATCAGTATTCTGAAAGAACTCATGCATGACACATGTAACACTTAGTGGGTTAAGAGATTACCATCTGTGATAAAAGCAGTGAATAATGAGGGTCACCTCAAACTTGCTGATGCTATTAAATAAAAAACAATACTGCCACCTCCAGGGCTAGAAACATTGCTAGCGCCTGACACAAGTTTGTTCATGAAACAGGTAAGATATCTGTATCCACCCCGGTGAAGCAGAAAATGATGTAAGACATAGGGCAACTGATCCAATATGGTCTACATCTGTTCACAATGTAAAAAATCAATAGTCCCCAGAAACCCATCGATTTGTCAAAGAAGAATTACAGATTATTTAACCAAACACTGTTACTCATTTTTTTATCATTTCATCTATCGGTTCATCAATCCGTTCATCACACATTTCTTCAGGTAACTTAAGCTGGTAGTGCCCAGGTGCAAAAGCCTTTTCCTTACTGTGAAACACTCGTTTTGTGTCACCAACAGCATGTGACTTCTTATGTGTTTGGATCATTCCAAGATTATCTTTTTTCGACCTCAGTGTCTTGTTTGGATAATCAGGCATTAGTTCTTCATCTAAAACTTGCTTATAGTGTTCATGACAGACATCTTTATTTTTTTATTGCTTTTTATACCTTTTGCTTTGGACTAACTGCCCTCTGGTGCAGTATGGAATACATTTTTACCTCAGTCCAATGTACTCAAATATTGGAACGCCATTCAGTTCATCTTTAAACTTCCCAGGCACTTTCTTGTTTTGTGTGCTGTAAAGCGGGTGATCCTTTAGATAATCAGACGTGTTATATATATGTAACTCTGTTTTCATGTCTTCATAAAAGTCTTCAGTAGGCACATCTATGGTCATAGAGTCAGTATCAATGTATAACAGCCGGCAGTCAGGATACTTCAGTTTAAAGTAATAATAGTAGAATTCAAGCATCAACAGCTTTGACAGTTCAAGTATTGCCATACCAATGAATACTGGCTTTTTGAGATAAACAAACTTTTTTTTTGAGTGTCACCACATTCAGTGACTGATGAAACTTTTTATACCCTGTGTATTGTGGCTTGCCTGTAAGTTTAATATCACCTGATTCAGTTGTGATCTCACATCTTTACGGTGATGAGGATTTTCCATTGTCTTGCCAAAAAAGGCATTGTTCAAAAGCTTAAGGAAGTCTTTGTCAAAAGCAGTGTTACCGTCTCTTGCATGAAGGGTTGTGTTCTTCATTATGTAATGTTTCATAAAAGCACACTGGTCAAAATCAATGCCTTTGTGAACTTTTTAAAGTACTAACCCATGTCTGATGTAAAACTGCAATGGGCGATAGTAACAAAACATAACTGAATTTGTCATTTAAATTTGGCACAAGTTTAGTGTCTTCTTTTTTCCTGTCAAAGACATTTATTTTCAATTTGTTACGATTGTGGTTGTGTTATCCTGTGAGAGCGTACATGTGTTATTCGTAGGTAACAATATGTTGTTTCTTTGAGCTATCATGGTTATGATTTCGTACCTTTTTAGTAAGATTTTCTTTTGTTCGTGAGTAGAGCCGATTTCGTTTTGTTAAGTTTAGTCCGGAACGTTGTAGACAGGTCGCATTGTCTGGTGGCCTCGTAAGTGTCACGTCGGTTAGTTGACATCCCTACATTTTCGCTACTTTTTGTTTTCCTGTGCGCGTGTAGTGAGCAGCTTTTATTTTGTTTGGTGAATGTTCTTGTACCTTTTTGAGCTATCATAGATAGGGATACCATACTTTTATAATTATTTATCTTTATTATATGCTAGAATTTAGAGCTGAAGTGAGCAGCCGTGTTTTTGTAGCCTGATATATTGTTTCTGGAAAGTTTATGTTAATGAGCTTCGGCTGTGTGTTTCATTCTGGTTGTTTGAGTTCATGATTTCCGTAGAAGATTCTAGATTTTGATAGTGTATATAAGGAGGGCGCTGGGAAAGCCTGTGAGTACATTGTCTTGCTTTGTCAGTTGTAGAGACACGCAGTTTATTGCGAGAGATGCTGTGTATGAGAAACTTTGAGTCGTAGTGTGGACATAGCAGAAGAGACTTTGTATTCAGTAGTTTGTGCATTTGAAAGAGCATTATTGTGTGGATATCGCATCACTGAATTAAATATTGTTGGAACTGTTACTCCAGTATTGTCTACATCCTTAAGCCACGTGTGACGGATTGCAGCTGAACGAGGTTTATTTTAAAGAACTCTATGTGTGTGTGTCTGGTGTGTTTATCATACTTCGACTACAACCCCACCACGTAACACAATTGCTAGTGGATAAGCATTGTGCCAAACATGTAGGTGGTGTGGGTACTCCAGGTCGACTTCAAAGATCCAACCTTTTTCGTGGTTTTTGTCATGAGTCATAATGCAGTTTTTTAAGTCTGTTATATCCCACTGTGACAAATCATGCAGACGAAAGTGTTTCAAAGGCAATAACTCGGTCATGGCCCAGCCATAAAGGTTATTAGCGTCTAGGTACTAATGTATGACCTTGACCTTGAGGGGTCAAAGTCATCAAGATATTTGTTGTTAGCTTTGGCATAATTATATGCGACTGTACTTATGCCTCCTCTCAAACCACGTTGCACAATGTCAACCATCATGCAATCTGTATCTTACTGGATTTTAAAAATGCATCCCATGTCATGCCAGGACTAGATATGACTGTAGCTAGCTGAGTCAAGACTGTAGTATAGTATCACAGCCCCTTTTCAGGGTAATTTTCAAATACGTCTGCTAGCAAGCAAACGTCAGCTTTTAAGTGTTGGTCATGGTAGTCACCAATCGTTTGACAGCATAATTTGCCCCATGCATCAAGAGCATGCTGGTATTGAGAGTCAAAAGTTCCTTTACCATCTAGTGTAGAATAAAAAATTATCTTTTGGAGGCAGAGACGTTTTCTCAAACACAACCCAGTCACAGATGTACTCATAAGGGTAGATGACTTTTTTGATTATCTCTGGTTCAAAGTATTTACTTGTTATTGAAAACTCACTCAGCCTAGCAAGTGCTGAGGGCAAATGTTGCATTGAGTCATAAAAGACTAATTTGTTGTCTAACCTAAAAGTCAAGTACTTCTCAGTTGTATGGGCAATAAACTAATCTTTTTGTAAGACTCACCTACAGCCAGCATGAAAATGTGTGAATCGTACCCCTTGAGATTGTGGAAAAAGATAGGCAACTTATATTTTTTGGGTTCTATTTTAATAACAAGTTACAATTGTTATGTGCAGCACCTCTGTAATGCCCAGTTATATGGTCGTGGTCACAAACTTTATCACCCTCCAGGAGTTGTTTACAAATCCAACATGCATCTGCTGTATTAAAATTGAGTTCATCCTCTTGTGTCATCACCATAGGCATCTGACATGGTGTGAGATAATTTACTACATGACTATGCAGTTGCCTCATTTCTGTTAAAAACTCACCTGCTGCATTTTCACCTCTGTAGATAACAGGTTCTGTATGCCCACTGCCTGACATAAGAAGAAAGTATCCGAAGGAGCACACCACTTGGTCACTTAATTGTAAAGTCTTTGGTAATGATTCTGGAATAGGACCTTCATATGGTACAACCAGTGATTGAAAATCTGCAAACACTACAAATGGCAGCTTTGGCTGATTTTTGTCGTTTTTGAAACTGGATACCTAAGTATTGTTTAAATGTCATCAGCTGACTACAATGTTGAACATGTTTGTATGCTAACTTAATAGAGGAAAACCTTTGCAAACATTTCTTACATACTTCCTGTTTTTTGTGTTTTGTTGTATGCCATGAATTAGCCGTGACATACTCTTGATACCTGTGTAGTGAAAGTCACCACCGGAGTTTATTAGTAACATGTCAACAGGCTGTCCGTAGGTGGGGGGCAAGTGGTGATACTCTAATTGGTTGTAACTTGTTATCAGACTCAGTGTCCCATACATACAGGTTCACAGAAATAACATGATTTACTTCTTCAAACATGTCTATATCCTCCACCTTAATTGGAAAATCTATATCATTGAAGTTGAGTTCATTTACAAATTTGGTGTATTTGGATACATGTTCAGGTTTGTTTTTACATGGTAAAGTTTAGCAAGCACACACCAAATAAAACAGAGGTGATCATTGTTCTGAATATTAACGATGGCCTTTTTGTTTGCAACCTCTGTTGGTAGTGGCAAGCATGATTTGCCTAAACTAGGATGATATCTTCACTGCCTTAGTTGTTGTTCATGTTCATACCCTTCATGCCAACCAGACCCCTTCATTCTTGCTCTATCGATTGCTTTGATGAAGTCAGGCAACATTTCATTTTTAAACACGTACCCCAGTCTCATTTTGTGTTAACAGTATGTTGTCTCATTGAGATATATGATTTTATCACTTTGCTGTCTACCTTGTTAAATTCGGTTTTAGCAACAACTTGAATTTTTACACTGCTGGCAAGAAGATTATCTTGTATGATGGCAAAAGAGTTATCTACCGATTCATAGACATTGTTAGTGTTTGATATAAGCAAGTTTTTTGTGTGAAATACATTTCGCAAGTTTTGCAAACTGTCAGTCATTTTTTATAGACTGACAAAATAATAAATAGATAAAAAATACAGCATGTGTAATACCACTTTATTGATTGAAACACTTTCAATATGAACATTTAGTTTGCATAGTTGTTTAAATATGTTATAAATCAGTGTTTCAATCAAGGCGCAGTTGGCTTCATTAACTTTAAAGGTATTTGTCATATATTCAACAGTCATACACTCCACAAATGGATTTTCATCTTAATGTTCCAAAATCACATTATATGACATATATGTCACCGCTGGTACTGAGAGGCTTAGGCCAGGCTGTTTGGGAGATGTTATTAATCATAAAAGTGTAGAATGTCTCTGAAGCAGTCTGTCACATCAACTGCTCCGCTTGCCTGTCCGTCATTTTTATGACCAAAACAAAAGGATAAATTAATTTACTAATCCATACCCAGTGTGCTGATCTGTGTTTAAGATAAGCTTTAGATGCTTAGTTGATTCAGTTTGTTTTTTACAACGTCTCATTTGCGCTTCCTGGGTATCACATCGTTCTCCCTGAGACAGTCTTCAAAGCTTTCATGATCCTTACAGTAAAACAAACAGATAAACTTTAACTGCTCTCGAAAATCTTTTAGTACAGCATTATATTTTTGAGTGAGAATCCAGACACTGATATTTGCATGCCTGCCACTGAAGTTGAGTTCTGCTAAAGTGTTTCTCTTTTTGACAATGTCTTTCTCTGCAGAGCAATAGTCAACTATGAACAAAGTTGGCTGCCCTTGAAATTGCTTGTAAAAATACTGCAGGTAGTCATTCAGTTTTTTCTCAGGGTCGACTAAGTAAATGTTTTTGTCAGTCCAAATAAATAAACGGTTCTCTTAAGCTTTGTTGTGTTTGATCATTGGGCAGAATATAACAATGTTTTCAAGATGTTAGATATATCTTGTTTGCAATAGATCAAGAATAAATTCAGTTTTCCCACAACCTGTGGCACCACAAAACAAACCACAGTGTGGGTCTTTTGTCAGCAAGCTCATTTTAAAACTAAATATAATTTTAATACACGGCACCACTTAGTCTGCTTTCTTGAATGTTCAGTTGTGCATCATAAATCAGATACATGTAAATTTTATTGTACCATCTGATTCACTCTTTTTTCTATCTGGATTGTGATCCCGTCACTACCATTCTTGGCAGTACGACCTGACCAGTGTAGGTCGTCGTCATCTGTACTACGTAAGTCTAGCCAAAGTGCATACTTGTCTGTCAGGTATTGGTCGATTCTTACGTCATACAGATGTAGATCTTTGCATGCCATGTTTGCTGGTTTTTCTCTCTTCCACCTGCAAAATATTTTATGATCTCCTCATAGTGTTGGTAATGTAGCATGCCTGAAGCATACACTTGATTAGGACGCCCTTCAATTGTACAGGATAAGTGTGTAATCTTTGGATTATACAATTATTCTGACTCCCTTTTGTATGGACTTCCTGGTTCAACAAATAACATAAGAATGCCTTTCAGTGACCTAGCAGGTGTGTTCAAGTTGATGTTCCACATTGGATCACCTTTGTCTTTGTGCATTAAACTGTGTCTTATCACATGGTCATATTAAATCAGCAGTGTTGACTGATACTGATTTTGTATGAGTCTAGCTGTATGTGTGACAATTTCATATTCCAAAGAGATGTTTGATATCTTGTATGTTGTGTCTGTGTCAGATGATCTAATAACTTTGGAGTAGTCATTTAAGGTTAGTTCAATGCTTAGACAGTCACATAGTGCTCCTTGGTAATAAGGCAAACGCGCTGGTAGGATTTCAAATTCAAGTGGAATGTAAATCTACTTCCAATAGTTTCTGCTAATATAACATCCTTGGCAGCAGATGTAGACTTGTCACCTGCATCGAGTCTGAGTTTGGCAATGTTATCAGACTGTATGTCATGGTAAACATGGTCTTCTCGTTCTTCCCTAGTGAGCCAAAGATCTTTGCAGCAGTAAAATACATCAGCATCATCCAGACTAAACACTTCTTGACCTTCAAGTTTAACTTTAATAGTTCTAATAACTGCTCTACCTAGGTTACCAACTAGTGTACAGTTTGCATCAGATTCTAATGAACGTTAATTATTAAAAGCAAGGCGTGCAGTACCAGAAACAATAACATCACTGGGACCTAGGTTCAGAAAATTAACAGTAAGAGTTTGGTTTTGATCTATGGTGCTAGGATTGTTTGTGATAACAATTGATTGCCTAATACCCTTAACACCTAGAGATTCACGTTGTTTTCTGTACGGGTCTAATTTTGATCCGTAGGACAATGTAATTTTATTTATGCAAAAATCCCAAATAATTATTAAATAAAAATACAATAATGGCAGCAGGAGAATTTGACCATGATATTGAAATGGAAGATATGTATGACTATCATAATAGTACAATGGATATGGTTGGTAAAAAAAATACAGTTTGCAACATGAAATGATAAAGGATAAAGTGAACTTTTTTATGTTAGTGTTGGTGAGATGCCAGAAGTATTAGATCCTAATCAGCTTGAACTTGATGGCAAAGACCACTTATATTTAAATATTGTTGACAAAGGAAAAATACCATTGACTGACAAAAGAGACCCTAGTAAGTTTTTAGCTAAAAGTACAATAAAGCCATGCGACAACTTGGTATTGGTAGTAAGAAGTTACCAAGCAAACTTGAGAGTGGTCTTCACGATGTACCCAAAGGGTTGCCGATGGGACAAGAAATAGAAATGATGGAGATAAAATGGTTAACAGAAATAGCATACAGAGCAATACAAGAAACTTCATTTACCAATGAATCTATGAAAACAATAAATGACTGTCGCTTGACCATGAGGGAGATAATGGGGTTGAATAAATCACTGTAAACAATCAGAGGTGAACTGGTGAATAGTGTAGCCAAACTAGGTGAGCATGATAATCACATAGAAATGGGGGAAAAAAAACTAGTTAAAGCAGACAATGGCAATTATGACATTGAAATAAAAGAAAGAATACAACAATGATTTATGAATTTGCAATAGAAAGATCAGCGCGACAAGAAGTAATTAGTATTGGGAAAGAAAAGCTGAAAACACAGGTCAACAGGATTAGAGAAACTATTCAGAAAATACTTCATGAAGACACTACTTTGGCTGATAGATTGAGAACACTTTTCAGAGAGCAGGGTATCACTATTGCAAGTTTTTAATTACTGCTCTTGGATTTATTATTAGTACTGTTATAATGGCTGTAACCAGTGGTGGTGGGTGGTTCAACTCCTTCAGGTCCTGCAGCGCCACCGTCTGACCCAAAAGACTTACAGTCAAGGGGAAAAAAAACCAACTAACGCATATTTCAGACTTGCTTAAGAAATTGGCTGTGAAAGCAATGGATGCATTGCTTGGCAAAATGCACAGTGTTGTCAGTTGGTTGATCAGTGCAGCAGGGAAGGTAGTTGGTTTATGGCGGAGCATGTGTGGGTCTTTTTGGCGACAGTAGGAGGATTAATCACAGGATATTTTAATGAAAAACAATAAAGACGTAATATCCCTACTCCAGTAAGGCCTATTACCAACACAGTTCTCTCCGACTCATGTGTGTTGGGTTGTTCTGGTATTTGTAGTGTTGGTGTGACTGGTGCTGGTGCTGGTGTTACTGGTGTTGGTGTGACTGACACAAAGGGTGTTATTGGCGTTATTAGCGCTGACGGTGGTTGCAAGTGTGTGGTTGTTGGGCTTAAGTTTACTGATTGATTCAGTCATAATTTCTGATCATGCCCTGCAACAGTTATTTCAGTATTATAATTTTTTATTGTCCCCATTTGGAGTTGAAGGTCAGATGGTAACATGTATAACCCAATGCCAAATACAAAGTCAACGTTTGATGTGGCACACATCAGAACGTCTTCGTAGCGTTGTATACTTGATGGGAGATCTACTGCTGAGTTTATAGCATCTTCCAGGTTTACAAGAAAAGTTTTTGTGCTTCAAATTTTCCACTTCCGTTTAAGTTATTTTATTTTGTTTGAGCTTGTGCTCCTAGTACACACCGCACATACGTTCTGATAGACTCATTAATGCGTTCGACTCCTGCTTGAATAAACCCGTCACTTCTGTCTAAGATAAATGTAGTCCAGGCTTTAGATTGTTTCTGTTCTATTGAGCCTATTCAGATTTCAGTTTTTTGTGTGAATGAGGTGTAACTGGGGTAGTAATCTTGGGGGAATTGTCTGTGACTGAGAGCATAATACAATGTTCCCATGCCATGGTGATCATCAAGTTTTTGTGTGAAGTCATACTTGGTGCGAAAGCTAATGTTAAATTCATTACAAATGAGTGTAAACGCTGTCATGTCCATAGGGTTATTAAACAGCTTGAAACTGGATTCAGTTGGCAGTGGAACATGAAGTTCTTACAGTATTCTTCTAAGCTGGTAATACGTGTGAAAACGATACACAGACCTAATCAGTTTGTTTGAGTGATTCAAGTGGTCTGTAAAAGAAACATCACAATCAGTAGTTGAACATAGTATAGCAAAGTTAAGCTGGTTTTGGAACATCTTTAATGGACTTGAGGACCACTTTCTTGCAGTTGAAACATCTGTTATTGGTGGTTTTAGGTAATGATCAAAACGGTTTGTAAATTTTACTTGAAAGGAATCTCTTTCACTTGCGCCTGAAACAGTTATGTCGAGATGATTTAGTTGAATTAATTTCTGGTCATAAGTAGGTGCGACATTGTACTTGGCATCAACATTGAATTGAAATGGGATTGCACTAACGTTTGTTGGTGATTTAAATTCCATTGTGCTTTTTATATGTGATAATAAAAATGTTTATGACCTTAACAAACCTTGATACAAGCAAGCCAGTGTTGCTAACTAATGGTATTGATAATAAAGATGGTAACAAGGTTGTAGCTATCCATGAAATGTTCTACACTGCAAAGTGGTTTAATATAGAACATGATCATTATTATGTAAGTCATAACGAGACCCGGGTTATACCATTGGGTATTATGACTTTTGTACTTTAGCTGAATGACTTCTAAGTGAATTTAAAATTAAAGCAACTTTAAATTCAGCTCACTTACTTGTTACATTAGAATTTCCGAGCGATATGCGTGGGTCTACATTTTCAGGTAGACTTGCATTTTTACTTGGTTTAATAGGTGAAGGTATGGATGAGGATTGGATAATTTTCAGATAATTTTAGTACAGATTTGAGGAAGAAGACAAAAAAAAAAAAAAAAAAAAAAAAAAAAAAAAAAAAAAAAAAAAAAAAAAAAACAAACCACCACTTAAAGTAACTGGAAGACGACCTGTTAATTTGGCAGTACACTCAGTACTAAATGTTCATTTGAAAGAACTGAACACGACTGAAAATGTACACAATGGAAAGCCTTCACCTTGGTTAAGATGCTTGCCAGCTGCACACAAAAGACTTTTTATGTGCTAAAATACTTCCAATAATATATGTGCACTTCATATTTACACAGTTGGTAAAATCTGGTGACGTCATATAATAGTATTATAAGCTTAAAGTGGATAGAATTTCATTACGTTTCAAGAATATGAATTTTTACAGCTAAAGTTTTTGTAATTTTTCAAACTTTTAAGTGTGGTGGAAATTAGTCAGTTTATGCTAAGAGTGTGAGCACTACGTCTATGCTGGGCATAAATTTGTTAAAAATGGAGGCAGGTGCGTGAGAATGTGTGTGGGGGGGATGGTGGGGGGATGGTAGGGGGAAATAAATAAACACACACACACACACACACACACACACACACACACAAACACACACACACACACACACACACACACACACACACACACACACACACACACACACACACACAGAGCTTACTGTATGTTTTTAATTAGTGTAAGACTGAGGCTACAGTTATACGACTACAGTTGTGCTGCATCAATCGGAATGGAATGAAAAGAATAAGCGTATTGACTAGTAGGGCGCCTGTAATACGAGCTGCACAACACATCTATTTACTTTACGTCAGAGACAAACCGGCGTATGAATGAGAGGATTCTAATACTAGTTCCAAAGCAATAGCAGTTCTAATGTCGGGATCATTTGTTGATCAGTGTGAGTGTGTGTGTGTGTGTGTGTGTGTGTGTGTGTGTGTGTGTGTGTGTGTGTGTGTGTGTGTGTGTGTGTGTGTGTGTGTGTGTGTGTGTAGACGAAAGACCTAAAACGGGTGACTGTCTTTACCATCCTTATGGAAACTGGGTATGTGTATAATTCTGGGTTTCCAAGTCAGACACCCATTTTTTCTGAGGGTTGTTTCTGCATTGTCTTGCGGTAAAGATTCATAAAAAGTAAAAAAATCCGTTTTTCTCATTTTGGCGTTAACACATGCACTTTTGTGTTTAACAGACACGCCGGTAGTGTGTTTGAAAACTTGTCCCTCCCAGCAATGTGTGTGTGTGTGTTGTGACACAGAACCCTGAAAATGAGCGTGTATGTATTACATCACCCTTCTCAGCTAGCTATAAATAACTTCATAGCTGATATGGGTCAGGGGGGATATTTTGTTGTTTTAGGGAGTAAATTGTTTATGTTTCTACAGAATTAGGTTTGTTATTTGAGGGTGTGGTTGTTTTGTTAAAAAAAAGTGTTGAGTTGTAATGTACTTCCGGGGTGATGTGGAGAAAGGTCATGTCTAGTGACAACTTTGAGATTCATGTATACGTTCACCAGGGACTTAGCCTATTCGCTTTCTACGTTTGTTTCCATGTCAGATGAAGAATATTTGATCTGAAACGTCGTTCTTTGTTTCTATTTTAAAGGGTTTTTCGCCACTATCTTCTGTTTTAGTTTGACTTAGCCTATAATTATATTCGTGCGCCGGTTGCTAAGAAGTGAAGTGATTGTATGAGTGCGCATTGTAAGAGAGGACGTTTAGACTTTGGGTGAGGCTGCTGTTGTCTTTTGTCCTGCCCGACCTTTTGGTTGAACCTGTTGCTTTATTTTGTAGGTTTGTCGATGTTATCAATGCCGCATCTCCTTTTGGATTGTATGCACAAATTGATTGAATGGAAATGACGTCACAGAGTCAGCGTCGTTTCCATGCGTCGTCTGCACCAGTCAGTCGTTTAGTGCAGTTAAAAGAGTGCAGGCTTGGATGGGCCATTTTCTGATGTAATAGTAAAGTATTATTTGTGTGAATGCTGTCCGTTTGAAGGAAGGTTGATTGATTGTACATAGCTTAACGTCCCGACAGCAACAAGACTTTCTCAGGACGTGCCTGCACTGCTAGTGACAAAAACTCAACAGAATATTGAATGTATGTCGCCAGCCGGTCCAATACGTTAAATAAAACCTACGACATGGGGCCTAAATAAAGCTAAGACCATTTAGCAACACACATCGAATATCAAGAGCCACAGGCAGCGCAGACAGTAGGGAGAGTTTAAAAAAGGAAAATGCAGGTGAATGGACCAAGGGTAGACAGAAACACATGCCCCCGGAATATAGAGAAAAAACCCACCCTGTGGGGGGGCTGACCAGGGTGCCCCTGGGAACTAAAAAGTCCCCCAGGGCAGACCCGGTTGGGGGTGTTTGAAGGAAGGACTGGAAAGTCGAGTGTTGAGGGCAGACCGGTTGGGGGTGTTTCAGGGAAGGACTGGAAAGTCGAGTGTTGAGCAAAGCCCGAGAGAAGGCGAGGATGGGAAAAATATCCAGCACTATACGTTGGAATAGATGCATATCAGTTACGACATGCTTGTAAATTAAAACACTTTTAACCCCACCCGGGTCTGCCCTGGGGGACTTGGGTGGGGTTAACTACTTTTTATTTCCCAGGGGCACCCTGGTCAGCCCCACAGGGTGGGTTTTTCTCTCTATTCTGGGGCATGTGTCTCTGTCGGCCCTTTGTCCATTCACCTGTATTTGACTTTTTAAAACTCTCCCTACTGTCTGCACTGCCTGTAGCTCTTGATATTGGATGTGTGTTGCTAAATGGTCTTAGCTTTATGTAGGCCCCATGTGTTAGGTTTATTTAATGTATTTGACCGGCTGGCGATATACATTCAATGTTCTGTTTAGTTGTTGTTTTTTCACAAGCAGTGCAGGCACGTCCTGAGAAAGCCTTGTTGCTGTCGGGACGTTAAGTAATGTACAATAAAACACTTTTAACATTAAGAAAAGTTGAGTTAAAAGAGGTTTTAAAACAGTTTTCATAAAAACTTTTGCCCGACACGCTTCTAAAAACAACATTTTCTTAGTTTTAAACCTTGTACCGCGCCATAAACGCCGCGATTGCTTTTCAGTCTTAGCTGTCCTATAGTGTGGAATGTGGGACTTTGCCAACTGGATCCATCTGGTGAACTCCAAATGAGTATTTGTGAGTGGTTTGACGTGCAACTCAGTGTGCGCCTCTGAAATGACCTACTGATTCCACTGATAATGAAACTCTTTCATTCATAAGAGTGCATTGAGCAGCTCTATAAACCAAAAGTGATGACCCCCTCTCCCCCCCCCCCACCCTCCCCTCCCCCCCCCCCCCCCGCCCCGCCCCCCACACACACACACACTTCTCCCCCCCCCCCAACCCCCTTACAACCCCACTCAAACAATCATAATAGTAAAATCAACCAAAGGTATCTTTAGTGAGGTATTTTCACTGTAATCCCAGTTTTGTGTGAGAGGCACCCACTTTTGGGGTAAACACCCATTTTTTTTCCATCCAGTGGCTCTGTTTCTAGAAAATGTCTATTTTATTTTAAGTTGTAGAGCTTAGTTATAAGGTGAGTTCTAAACATTGGCATCAACTCCAGAGCCCTAGAATAAATAGAAATATGGGAACCCATTTTCACATAAAATGGTAGGTCACCCAGTCTGAGGGTTTTGTGTTCATGTGTGTGTGTGTGTGTGTGTGGTGCCACGGTGTGTGCGTACGCGTGTGTATGTTGCAGTGTCGTGTTTTAAAAGAATGGCTGGTCGAGGTAAGGCTTTGCGATTAAAATGTGGGCATGTGGAATCGAAACAGCAGTTCAGGGATGCATCTTTTCTGTTACGATCATGAGGGGCAGCAAATACAATACCCGCCTTGCCTAACTCATTCTACCCCAACTACGGATTTATCCGTAAATGCACGCCCAGCATTTTCCGACCAACTACGGATTTATCCGTAATGGGCAGTCCTGAAACTGCATCCCTTCTTATTCGGCTTGTAGTGGTTCCTAATTGGAACTGTTAGCTTTAGCCACTTCTTTGTTCTTCCTCATGTGCACGCGGCAAGTTTGGGCGGTTTTTCGAGCCTTTTTTTTGCGGAATTTGTGTACTTTTCTTCGACAATGGCGAGGCGTTCACGGACTTTGAATGCTAGTCAGGCTGCTGAGTTTATAATGAATTATGACAGCGAAGAAAATGATGAACTGATCGACTGTGAAGTGGACTTAGATGAGTCCACTGACTCAGAAAATGAATTGAATGTTTGGGGTGTATCTTAAAAGTCTGAAATATTTACTTGTAAAAATGTCTTTGTTTACAAGCAAATTGCAAAAATAAACATCTCTTAGTTCTTTCCGGTGTCAATAAACATAAAACACAGGACATGTACATTTTGTAAATTTATTTTTCTGTACTGTCCCAAAATTTGGTTGAGATAGGTTCAGTGGTTTCAAAGTTATAGCAGTTTTTGCGAGACACCCATATATTTAGCACTCAGCTCTCTGCATGGCTGGTTCAGAGGGCAAAGTTGCTGGCTGCACAGCTGGGGTAGAAAGAGCTAGATGTATTCCGAAGTTTACTATTAGACTATGTCAGGAGTGAACTGAGCTATCTATGATCCTAACAAGAATACACTATTATGGCAGATTATAGCAGCGTATAACATCCTGATAGACGGCACAATCCAAGAGTCAGACACAAAAAGAACTAACCACACAGCCGATGTCGGTAAAAAACAGTACTATTACTGTGCTAAAAGGCATTTAGCCCGTTTTCGCAAGTGTGGGCCAACGTCCGAGGAGACCGTCCAGTAAGCTCAAACAGCCATATGCATGAGACAACGTCGTTTGTGACGATCTAAGTCAGAAGCACGTTAAACTATGACGCGTTTGATATTCAATGTGTGCGGTAACGTAGATTGTTAACATTTTCCCTATCAAATCACTTGCGTACACTCTTTTGGCGTTTGAAAACACACACACACACACACACACACACACACACACACACACACACCACACACACACACACACACACACACACACACACACACACACACACACACACACACACACACACACCAGGGGCGGAACAATTATCTCAGGGGTGGTTCCAACTACTTTTTGGGGACCTTCAACCTGGCACAAAGGGCCTCCCGACACAACACTTTGCTTCCAATAGCCGAAAACATTCACCAGTCGCCAAAACATAAAACAACGGGGGCGGGGGGGGGGGGGGGGGGGCGGGGGGGGGGGGCGGGGGGGGCGGGGGCGGGGAGGGGGGGAGAGTCCAACATTTTGTTTGTTTGGGACCTTCAACCTGGCACAAAAGGCCTCCCGAAACTAAAACCGTTCTTCTAATGTATACAGACCAAGGGGAATCACTCAGCGCCGGACAGACAAACAGTTAGATCCCCTGCGCCCGCCTATCAGGCACCCAATCGCCAGCCCACAGAGAAATACGCAGGTATAGAATAAGACGATCATTTGCATCTTCTAAAAAAGATGCATCAGGTCTCTTATATAACCCATGTCTTTCTCCGGAACTTAGGAAGTAGGCAGGGGAAACATACATACACAAACACGAAGGTGCACTACCATATGTGGTCAGGCAAATACCCTAATTTCCCACAGTAGATGCACAGAACATTACACAACAATGTAACGATATAGCGATACAAATTTGCCTCGAGTTATAATACTCACAAACCAGATAGGTGAGGCTAGCGCTGGCAGAATTGTATACAGACCAAAGGGAATCACTCAGCGCCGGACAGACAAACAGTTAGATCCCCTGCCCCCGCCTATCAGGCACCCAATTGCCAGCCCACAGAGAAATACGCAGGTATAGAATAAGACGATCATTTGCATCTTCTAAAAAAGATGCATCAGGTCTCTTATATAACCCATGTCTTTCTCCGGAACTTAGGAAGTAGGCAGGGGAAACATACATACACAAACACGGAGGTGCACTACCATAGTCTTGGCTTGACTTCGCGAACGAAGATTTTATAGGAGTTGCCCACGACGTCTGCAGGCTTGTTCGTGGCTGCGGAGGCCAATCCGGGACAGGCAGGTTTGACCGCAGTGGCTGCAGGGGGAGGTAGGGCCAGGGTTCTGAGTTGCGGCATCTCTGTTTTTTTCTCCTGAGCCGCTTGTCCTTAAGGCTAGCTCTGCGAGAGTCCTCAAAGGAGACAGCTGCCTTGTAAATGGTGGAGCGCCAGGTGTCACGGTCCACAGCAAGCGAAGACCACTGGTGGTGGTCGATTTGGCAGGCACTAAGTGACTTTTTGAGACAGTCTTTGTATCCCTTCTTTGGTGCCCCTCTGTCACGGTGTCCAGTAGCAAGCTCGCCGAACAGGGTGATCTTTGGTAGGCAATGATCCTCCATCCTGGAGACATGCCCCACCCAGCAGAGCTGTGTCCGCAGCAGCAAAGCCTCGATGCTCACAGTTTCAGCCTGTTCAAGGACCTCGACGTTGGTGACATAGTCACTCCAGTGAATGCCCAGGATGGTGCGCAGGCAGCGCTGGTGGAAGCGTTCGAGGAGTCGTAGTTGGCTGCGGTAGAGGGTCCAGGACTCGGAACCATACAGCAGGGTGGTGAGGACCACAGCTCTGTACACGCTGATCTTGGTGCCTGCTTTCAGCTGTTGATTGTGCCACACCCGCTTGAAAAGTCGCCCGAAAGCACTGTTCGCTTTTGCCAGCCTGCTGTCAAGCTCCTTGTCCAGCTTGGCGTCCGACGTGATAATGCAGCCAAGGTAAGTAAACTGGTGCACTGACTTTAGTTCAGACTCGCCAATGGTGATGTGAGGAGGGCGATACACTGTCTTGGGTGCCGGCTGATGGAGGACCTCTGTCTTTTTCAGACTGACATCGAGTCCAAAGAGCTGGGCAGCGTCTGCGAAGCAGGACGTGATGCGCTGCAGGGCTCTCTCTGTGTGTGCAACGAGGGCAGCGTCATCAGCAAAAAGCAGCTCACGAATCAGTTGGTCTAGGGTTTTCGTGTGGGCCTGCAGTCGTCTGAGGTTGAACAGGCTGCCATCGAGACGATACCTGATGTGGTCACTACCAATCGCCAGCCCACAGAGAAATACGCAGGTATAGAATAAGACGATCATTTGCATCTTCTAAAAAAGATGCATCAAGTCTCTTATATAACCCATGCCTTTCTCCGGAACTTAGGAAGTATATCTGGTATATCACCTATAAGTATATCACCTATCTGGTTTGTGAGTATTTATAACTCGAGGCAAATTTGTATCGCTATATCGTTACATTGTTGTGTAATGTTCTGTGCATCTACTGTGGGAAATTAGGGTATTTACCTGAACACATATGGTAGTGCACCTTCGTGTTTGTGTATGTATTTTTCCCCTGCCTACTTCCTAAGTTCCGGAGAAAGACATGGGCTATATAAGAGACCTGATGCATCTTTTTTAGAAGAAGCAAATGATCGTCTTATTCTATACCTGCGTATTTCTCTGTGGGCTGGCGATTGGGTGCCTGATAGGCGGGGGCAGGGGATCTAACTGTTTGTCTGTCCGGCGCTGAGTGATTCCTTTTGGTCTGTATACAATTCTGCCAGCGCTAGCCTCATCTATCTGGTTTGTGAGTATTTATAACTCGAGGCAAATTTGTATCGCTATATCGTTACATTGTTGTGTAATGTTCTGTGCATCTACTGTGGGAAATTAGGGTATTTACCTGACCACATATGGTAGTGCACCTTCGTGTTTGTGTATGTATGTTTCCCCTGCCTACTTCCTAAGTTCCGGAGAAAGACATGGGTTATATAAGAGACCTTATGCATCTTTTTTAGAAGATACAAATGATCGTCTTATTCTATACCTGCGTATTTCTTTGTGGGCTGGCGATTGGGTGCCTGATAGGCGGGCGCAGGGGATCTAACTATTTGTCTGTCCGGCGCTGAGTGATTCCCCTTGGTCTGTATACAATTCTGCCAGCACTAGCCTCACCTATCTGGTTTGTGAGTTCTTCTAATGGCCGGACTCTCACTGCTCGTCCAAATATACACGGTGAGGATGTGTGTGTGTGTGTGTGTGTGTGGGGGGGGGGGGTACAAAACTACTTTAAAAGTGATTTGTTATAGCGTTTAAAAGAATATTCAACACACAATAACAAATTATCTTTGGATTGCTTTCCAACCCATACACTGACTTGCAATAATGGTAGTGCGAACAATCCAGATAGCTTAATATTTCAATGTTATTTCCAGTTCAAGTGTTTCTTGCGAAGGGGTCGTTGTGGCGTGAGGTGGTGTGAGGAGGGGCAGGGTAGTGGGGGGTTGGGGGGGGGAGAGAAACTACATGACTACCGTCTTATAGCTGGCTTCAGCAACTGATCTGTTGACTTGCATATTACTTGCCAGTGCTACAGGCTCTGCAGAAGTCCGCCGTGAGATGGCCTTAATTACCTGCTCGGCGTTAAACCCAAATACCTAACTAACTCTACAGAAGTTCCTTACTTATCAGAATGGACCATATATAAACAATAAATGAGATCTTTTTTCTACTACCTCATATTGAATTCTTTATCTCTGTGTGTGTGTGTGTGTGTGTGTGTGTGTGTGTGTGTGAGAGAGAGAGAGAGAGAGAGAGAGAGAGAGAGAGAGAGAGAGAGAGAGAGACAGAGAGAGAGAGAGATAGATAGAGAGAGAGAGAGAGAGAGAGAGAGAGAGAGAGAGAGAGAGAGAGAGAGAGAGAGAGAGAGAGAGAGAGAGAGAGAGAGAGAGAGAGAGAGAGAGAGAGAGAGAGAGAGAGAGAGAGAGAGATGATTCAATGATTCAATGATTCAATGAAACTTTATTCATCAACGGTTGAGGCATTGACATCGACATAGATGTGACCGGGTACACCCGGCTCTCATAACCCATCTGATGTAATTTTGTCGGTTGCATCACGACTTTGTTTGCAAAAGTGGTGTGTGTTATTATTCAGTGGTTTTTTCCTTCAATGTAAGGTCTCGCAAGGTATTGCTATCATTGAGGCCTGCGTTAGTCCGACCCCTCTGGCTTACTTCTAGACCACTAGGTATTCAGTGTCTATTCAGGGGACGCAACCGCGTCAGCCGCCTCGTGGCTTTTGTTCTAGCATCCGGTGCCTACAATGGCGATGATAGCTTGTGTTTCTAATGAGGCATTCTAAGTTGAATATCTCCTCAATGCCTGTACCGATTGTTTTAAACCAAGATCCATAAGATCCAGCATGATAGTCTCTTTCATTTTGTAATCTATTTCTAGTCCAATCGATTTTGGGTTAAACTTTATTTTGGGAGTTTGCATCTTTTACACCGACCAGGTCGAAGGAGAAAAGTCGTTTAAAAATTCATAATTAATTTTAGCCATCTTTAAACAAATCAATGTCTGATACTAGTGAAACTACAATTGCGGATCTTTCGTTAGCAACAAACCGCAAGCTTCTAGGTTCAGTAGTATCAGAGCTATGGTAAGAGAACCTAGTCCACTTTAGCACAAATTTCAGCTTCCCGGCTCCAAAAGCACCAAATTCTGGGAGCATGCGAGTGGTGCTTTCTTTGCGACCCGCGCCTGCTGTATATAAAGCCCCTTCCGTAGCGCACTTGCGGTCAGTACTACTCAGCCGGTTGCCACAGATCACTCACGCCGCTACGACGATACAACTAGGAAGAACTACAATGTCGACTCCCTCTTAGCTCTGCGCTGTTTCTTCAGTTTCTTCAGTTTTCTACACTGCAATAAAGACATGTCACAGCGACCCCTGTCTTCGACGTTGCCTCCCTCATTTCTTGACCTGATTATCATCCGGTAACCTAACCCGGTTACAAGTGGCGTCGCCGACAGGATTGAAGAAGTGAGAACGTCGAACAAGAACTGAAGAAACAGCGCAGAGGACAAAATCACCATGGCAGATCAGCAGGAGGAGAGGCTCCAGCCGGTCATCGTGGCCAGCTTCAAGCCAGAAACACTGCCAAGGTTCACCGGCGAGGAGGGCTGCTTTGCTGCCGAGAACTTTGTGGAGGAGGGGCGCCGTAGACTGCAACACTGCAAGCTGCCCCCAGGTGCAGCCATCGAGTGGGTGCTACACTCGTTGGATGGGTGTGCCAGGAGGGAGGTGCTGGACCGCCCTTATACGGACCGTGACAGCCCAGAGGCACTCCTTACTCCGGTTCAGAGTATCTTCGGCGACAAGCGAGACCGAGCTGCAGTCCTCCGGCAGTTTCACGGACGGATGCAGGGGGAGGGAGAAAGCATATATCAATATGCGCATGCTCTCTCCGCCCTGGCCCAGTGCGCAAACAAACTACGTGAAAGCAGCATAAATGATCTTCTTCTGCGCGACCAATTCACCAGCGGCCTATACCTGCCAGAATTAAGCAGGGACTTGAGGCGATACTTTGCTGCAAAACCTGCAGCCACCTTTCTGGAGGCCAAAGAAGAGGCGTTGCGGTGGATGCGGGAGGATGACAACACCCTCCACGTAGACCTCATCACTGCATCCCAGGAGACAGCCGAAGTGGAGGCCCTGCGACGACAACTGGCAGTGGACACAGCCCGAGCTGAGGAGCTGCAGGCACAGCTGCAGCAACAATCCCAGTTTACTAAGGAAAGATTTCAGAGTGCACAGCACCAACCTGGTCCCCGTCACAACCAGTTGCCGAAGTGTTTCGGGTGTCACCAGCCAGGGCACCGTCGTGTCAACTGCCCTATGTACAGCTCCAGGATGCATGGACACAGACAGTTTCAACAATTTCCCTTCATGATGCCAACTACGGGACTGCCAGCCCAATGGCAACTGTTGCTGTATCACCAAATGCTGGTGTTTCAGTTTTTGTCTTTGATCTTTATGAACCTTATGATGACTGTGCATGCGGCATTTGTGCCATCCATGACCAGTTTCTAAGTTTTGTCTTGACATCGACTATAACAGTCGGACTTGTGTAGCAAGAGTACCATGACCACTTTGATGTCATTTAGAATTAACTGTGTCCATGTGTTTAGTTGCTTAATTGTGTGTTGTGTGCTGGTGACTGACCAAATTAAGTATTATAGGTATTTGTGTTTTGTGTTATGATGGGTAGGTTGCATTTGACTGCATGATGTGTATTATTGTATGATGTTTGCGTTTGGCTCTGATAAGTTTGTCTGTTTGGCTCAGCTTATGTATTAGTTTTACGTCTGTCTGTTGAGGAATGGTAAGATGTGAGTGTGTTAAATTATTATGTTGTACCTATGTGTTGATGATTTTGATATTGATATTTTCAAACTTTGATGCCATCATAGTTTGTTAGGTGTAGTTATATATATTTTTTTGTCTGATGATTATGTATTATGCTAGTGCCACGAAACCGTGGTAATGGAGGAGTTGGCCCTGATCTAGTCAAGTGTATCATGTGTCTGTGTTTTAGTTAATGTGTGATAATTTTGTGCTGTTTTGTTATTTTCCTTCACATGTATCCAAGTCTGCTCCCCAGGCACTAAAATCGTATTAGAGCCAGGACTGCTACCACATGGAAACTTGCTGTTGGCCACCATTCCTAGGTACAAATCACACTGGGGAATGGTTTGCCCAATGCAAGTTAGGTTGCCCTGAGACATATAGACTTGAAAAAGATGTGTGACACTGCCACTCACCGATTTCCAATTTGTGCCGAAATTTTTTTCATTAAAGCATCCGGACTACCTAGGACTGTCCATGCTATGTAGTGTGTGTAGTACAGTTACAACTGATCATTTGTGTAGTGCATTATAGTAGATAGTAGAGAAGCTTAGAGGTTGATATTCAGTTCAAGAATGTAATTTTGGTTTGGTTAGTGACCTGATCTCCATATGATAAACTGTGGAAGCAAGAATTAAGCTATGAACTGTGGAAGCCGACTAATCATGAAATGGACCTGTGGACACGGACTGATTATGTTCAAATTTATATCAAGCTGAATTATTATGGATGATGTTAACCCACCAGTATGGACTCTGTTTGCCTGTGGTCATTTTTTCTTTTTCTGTCTCCTCCATTGGGTTTTGTCTGGTCAGGTTTAATATGTCTTAACTGCAATAATCCTGTCAGATTCTTGCAATGCAAGGCAATGGAAGAGATGTATTATTTTTGGAAGTAGCCATTTGTCTATCATAATATGTTGACATAGGAGGGTAAAGGATTTTGTGTTGTTCATTAACCTCGGGTTCGTACGGCCTGATGTTTCTGTTTTTTGTTCGCCAGCGCGGACGCTGGCACTTTTCGGTGGGCTGAGATGTGACCGGGTACACCCGGCTCTCATAACCCATCTGATGTAATTTTGTCGGTTGCATCACGACTTTGTTTGCAAAAGTGGTGTGTGTTATTATTCAGTGGTTTTTTCCTTCAATGTAAGGTCTCGCAAGGTATTGCTATCATTGAGGCCTGCGTTAGTCCGACCCCTCTGGCTTACTTCTAGACCACTAGGTATTCAGTGTCTATTCAGGGGACGCAACCGCGTCAGCCGCCTCGTGGCTTTTGTTCTAGCATCCGGTGCCTACAATGGCGATGATAGCTTGTGTTTCTAATGAGGCATTCTAAGTTGAATATCTCCTCAATGCCTGTACCGATTGTTTTAAACCAAGATCCATAAGATCCAGCATGATAGTCTCTTTCATTTTGTAATCTATTTCTAGTCCAATCGATTTTGGGTTAAACTTTATTTTGGGAGTTTGCATCTTTTACACCGACCAGGTCGAAGGAGAAAAGTCGTTTAAAAATTCATAATTAATTTTAGCCATCTTTAAACAAATCAATGTCTGATACTAGTGAAACTACAATTGCGGATCTTTCGTTAGCAACAAACCGCAAGCTTCTAGGTTCAGTAGTATCAGAGCTATGGTAAGAGAACCTAGTCCACTTTAGCACAAATTTCAGCTTCCCGGCTCCAAAAGCACCAAAATTCTGGGAGCATGCGAGTGGTGCTTTCTTTGCGACCCGCGCCTGCTGTATATAAAGCCCCTTCCGTAGCGCACTTGCGGTCAGTACTACTCAGCCGGTTGCCACAGATCACTCACGCCGCTACGACGATACAACTAGGAAGAACTACAATGTCGACTCCCTCTTAGCTCTGCGCTGTTTCTTCAGTTTCTTCAGTTTTCTACACTGCAATAAAGACATGTCACAGCGACCCCTGTCTTCGACGTTGCCTCCCTCATTTCTTGACCTGATTATCATCCGGTAACCTAACCCGGTTACATAGACATAACCATTTTTCAAACCTGCCGTTGCTAGAGAACTACGAGATAATATACACAAAACTAAGTTTAAAGTTATATGTAAATGAAACAAAAACATTGCTAGTTTAGGGACAGAAAGTCCCTTGATGATCTCACACTCCTAAACACACACACACACACACACACACACACACACACACACACACACACACACACACACACACACACACACACACACACACACACACACACACACACAAGCACACACAGAGTTTTGTAACTGGGAGCAAACGTAATCAGATTTACAAGGCAGTATATATTTCACAACGTAATGATTACGACTGCTTCGAGAAGTACTTGAAGAGACTGATTTTGAAACGGGCTAGAGAGGAAGCGGATTTCACATAATCATGAAGGGTGTTCCAAGTCTGCGTTACCGAGAATGACAAACTAATTTGTATATATCAATTTTTGTTTTGGGGACTAAGAAAAGTTGCCTAATATTACCAAGCCTAGATTCAGACTTAGAAAAAAAGTTGTGATAATCATATACTGGTATTTTCTGTTTCCACACTTTGAACCTAAAAATAGCCTTATTGTATCTGAAGTGGTCTTGCAGCGGCAGAAATCCTGTTTTGCCGATTTTTTCTTCTGTTGTGAGTCGTGGGTCAGGAAGGATTAACTTGCTGCCCTTCTGTGTAACAATTTGAGTCTCTTCAAGCGGACTTCACTGCAGCCATCCCACACCGTTGACGCGTAATCAATATGAGAACGTATGTGAGCATTTATAGAATAGTTTGGGCGTGTCCGAGTCGGTGTAGTATTTCAGTTTGTACAACATGAAAAGATTTTTGGCTACCGTTCTCCATGCATTGTCCTTATGAGCCTTCCATGTAAGCTGACTGTCAATTGTAATGCCCAGTAGGCGGTGTTTACTAACGTGTTCTATTTGGTTGCCCTTTAATAAAAGGTTAAGTAACAGGGGTGCTAACTGGTGTTTTTGACGAGTGGCGATTATCATAGATTTGGTTTTAATTGGATGAACAATCATAGAATTCCTGTGACACCATTCTGACACCTAGCAAAACTATGCTGCAAGTTGGCAGATATTACTTGTATATCATTGTTAGTCATATGAATGGAAGTGTCATCAGCAAAAAGATCACATTGTCCGTTCTTGCAAGTTAAATGAAGAGGCAGGTCATTGATAAACAGACAAAATAATAAAAGACCCAGCACGGATCCTTGGGATACTCCATAATTTATATCTTTTAGAGAATAGTAAGATCCATTCACTAGAACTTTCTGTTTACGATCAGTTAGGTATGATCTAAAAAATGCAACTATTTCTGTACTATTCAAGTATTTCTGAATCTTTGTCATTAGAGTGGTGTGATCGATTAGGTCAAAGGCCTTTTTAAAGTCTAAGTAAACGACACCTGTTTTCTGGGTTTTGTTCATACCCTGGAGCCATGCGTCAACGAGGCGCGTGAGTGCAGTGTGACACGAGTGCTGTGGGCGAAATCCGGATTGAAAGGGGTGGAGGAGCTTGTGGTTTTATAAGTAGGCAAGAAGGTGTTTGTGGACATGCCTTTCAAACGGCTTTGATAGAACTGATAATAATGAAATCTACCGATAGTTGTTAGAGTCAGAACGATCTTTAGGTTTTGGAAGTGGAATGACTTTAGCGTATTTTAGTTTGTTAGGGAAAGTATGTTGCTTGATACAAAGGTTGTAAATGTACGTAATAGACTCTAATCAGGCCCCGAAGACTTTTTATTTGGTAGTTTACTAATGAGCAAACCCACCTCATGAACTGCTAGCAAGGGAATGCTGAAGGGGTCTGTGTCCTCTGTTTTTTTGTTTTGTTTTTATTTTTTACAGAATTCAGAATGCAAGTTAGAACATTCATACTTACTGCTATGAACTGAGGCATTTAGAGTTTCAGCGACTGAAAGAAAATGATTATTAAACGTTTCTGCAGTAAGACTGCTGTCAATAGGTTCCAGATAGTGGACGTATTCTTACGGTCTTTAACTGTGTCACGGACTAACCTTTTCCTTGCCTTTCTCATCATGTACTTAACATGGTTACGTTGTTGCTTGAATTCAGTAAATAGTTTTTTGGTCTGTGCAGATCATCTCTGAGCGCCATCACTTACATTATTTCTGGGGTTAACCACGGAGGAAAAGTGTCCGATTTAACCCTTCTCTCACGAAGGGGTGCGTGTTTGTTTAATATATTTAGAAAAAAGTGTACCAAATAGAAAGGGCAGTGTCCAGGTCATTGGAGTGAAGTGCATCGTTGAACGGAGTATTATTTAAATCAAATAGGAATTTATCTTGGTTAAAGTTCGTGAATAATCGATATGTTATGGTTGTATGGTCGTTCTTTTTTTGCTTTCGGAATCTTTGTTGACCATGAAAAAACAACTGGATAGTGATCACTAACACTTAGATTTGAAACCTGAACATTACAGACAGCTTAGGGTTTATTAGTGTATATGTGGTCTATAAGTGAGGACGTATTCTGAGCAATTCTGGTGGGCAATGTTACTAACTGGACTAGACCAAACAATGAAGATATTATATCCCACGCAGTGTGATTCTTAAGGTTGTATACTATACCTACATTTTTTAATTGAAAACTGCCCTTTATAGGGTTTTTTGAGAGCCTTGTTGAGTCTGGAGGCTATTGCCACCCTGACAGACCCATGGTCCCGGGCATATTTGTAAGTTAGGGCCGTTTTTGTGAGGTACCCCACGTGGGAAAACACGCAAAATAGCCGATTTCAGAACACAATAAAAAATTTATCGAATAGTGTGTTAAAATGATAAAGAAACATTTCAGTCACTTCATAAAGTATGTTAGTATTTTCTCGTAAAAAAAGTGGGTTCTAATATTTGGAATTCTAAGTGAAATCTAGAAAAGTGTACGTTGTAAATTCACAAATTGCCCGGATGTTATCAATAACATTACAAGTGTTTGCAATGTTGGGCAATTGCTCAGGCCCTTTTTATTCGATAAAGTGGTACTTTATGTTAGAACTATCACATTGATTATGAAGAAAATATGGGGTCCCGCACAAAATTTGGCACTTTGGGTCGTTTTCGAGTGCGTATTCAATAAGGGATACAAGCGATGTCTGATTTCCGGCAGATCATATCTCCGCCGTAGCTGGTCACAAGCCCGCATGAGAAAGAAGGGAAAACGACTATGCCAAACCTGCAAGGGAAAACCTACGCCCAAACTGTTGCAAACTACGCCCAAACTGCTAGTCCTCGATCACTAGTTGTGACAGTAAACTGGAACAACAACGGCAGATACGGGATGAAAACGTTTATCTATAAGTAACTAAATGCACGTGCTGGTTCTTAGTAATTTAGTTAGTGCAGTGGTAAGGTTCTTTTCTTGCCACGCAGGTGACCAGGGTTCGAGTCCCTTAGATGGTGACATATTTTTCCTGCTCACATTTGAAACCCATACAGTTTCTACTTCGCTAAATGAAACAAACACACTTTAAACCCAAAGCAACAACAACAACAAAAAAAATGAACGCGTGGTATTTTTTTATTTTTTAAATATGCGATTATCATCACTGTGATAATGTGAATGTTAAACCATAAACCAACCAACCGGATTCAGTCTTGGATAAAAATGCACACTGGTTACCTCGGTACATTTGTTCATTCATTTTTTTTCAGCCAGGCATTGTGTGAGCATGTTTACATTACATGTTTACATTCATTCAATCATTCACAGCTTCACTGATGAAAATGCACACCAAAGAGTGTTGTCACAGACAGTTTTTTTTTTTAATTTTTACTGGCATCATCTACAAACATTAATTGATGTGAATTTGTTTTAATATACCTGCTGCAAGAAATGCTACATGTTCCTTTGGTGTCTCCGTGAAAGTAGGTCGATGAACATCTCTGGTTGAAAGATGTTTGTAAACAGATGTACCTATCTCTCAGCTGAATCTCAGTTTCCAAGCAGTTTTTGGTTACAAATTATAAGGAAACAAAAACACACTACCACCGAGCCACCCAGCTCCCCCTCAAAATACAGCTTTACTGCAGAACATATTTCAACTACATGTAACATTATTCACATTTACATTGACAAAGTGCTGACTTTATACAAGCTATTTGGGAGAAAAGTGGAGCTGATGTCATTTTTAGTTGTGTGCATGCGAACGGAGACCGACACCGGCAACCACTTGCACATGAGGTATTTATTTGGGAGTCAACTGCACAGTATATAAAAGAAGGGGAATAGGAGAGAAGGAAAGACAGACTTATCATTTAGAGCCTTCCACTATATATATATATATATATATATATAGAGAGAGAGAGAGAGAGAGAGAGAGAGAGAGAGAGAGACTGAGAGAGAGAGAGATGATATATATATATATATATATATATATATATATATATATATATATATATATATATATATATATATATATATATATATATATATAGAGAGAGAGAGAGAGAGAGAGAGAGAGAGAGAGAGAGGCCATCACTGTAGTCCTTATATAATTCAACATTGCACATCCCACAACATAATAACAGTGAAATGCAGTATCCAGCCACCAAACAACTGTGCACAATGTTGGCATGAAAATCAAACAATACTGTTACCAATACCACACTGTGTCCAAAGGAACCATGGGTTTTATACTCTGAGGCCAATGACCATTTTCAGAATGAACCCTGTATATCATTTTGAATCATGCAAAGAGGAGCAGTGATAAGTTTTCTCCTTGTCTCACACCGATGCTGCACAAAATCTATCTGTACCACTGTTTCCTACCCCATACGTGTCAGCTGTGGAGTACATATTTTGAATGACTGATGTATGCCAGTATTTAGAAACTTGTCACAAAAAAGACCTGTTCACATGATGAAATGTCTTCGAAAAATGAACACATTGTCAGTAAAGGGGTTTTCCTTGGATAATCAAAAACTAATACATATTAAGCTGCGTTTCCAAATCGTGACATGACAGGAGAGTGACAAAAAGTAACTTTTCTGAGGGGGTCATCCAAATAAATATGCATAGGAAGGTCTTACCATCAGGTATCTCTTTACCAAGTTTAGGGTTACAGTTAGGAATACTTGAGAAAAAAACATCTTTGGGCATTATATGGCTATCTTGTACCTATTTCCCGATTTCTTGTGACCCTTGACCTTTCTGACCTTTCATGCATACGAAATTAGTATGCATGAAAAGTTCTTACCACCTTGTACCAAGTCTGGGTTTGAAGTTGTGTATACCTGAGAAAACATCTTTTTGGTCAAAATACAGATATTTTTCACCTTTTTACTGCACTACAAATTACAACATGGGCGTCAAATCGCTTTGTCACGTTGTCATATGAAAACACACAAAGCACACCCCCATCACTGTACAATAGCCCCTGAACTGCTCGACTGCACTTTACAATTTTGTCGCCCCACTGCTTCTATGTCAGGCTTATGGAAACACTCCCTCTTTATTTCTATGTTCTCGAGTTTTGTCATTGTCACTTTGTTGTCACTGACCCACTGCTGTTGTGTCTGCAGTTGAATAGCCAGGCCTAAAGCCTGCTTGCCCTTCTCCTAATATATGGCTATGCATCAGCTCAGGCAGTAAGGCACAGGCTTTTGCTGCACTGCGAATGATGTGACTGTCCGAAACCTTCCCAGCCAGCACACCAATATAGGTCCAATATTGGCCCAATATTGGCTCAGATATTGGGCCGATATATGGGTGGCAATATTGGTCCAATATTGGAAGCGCAAAATGGCCCATTGTTGGCCCAATATCGGGTAAATGTTGGCTGCCAAGCTGGATCCATTGTTGGCCCAGTATCGGGTGAATGTTGGCTACCAATATAGTGCCAAGCTGGATCCATCCTAGAACCAGTATGGTGAATATTGGCTGCCAATATAGTGCCAAGATGGATCCATCCTAGGGCCAGGATGGTGAATATTGGCTGCCAATATAGTGCCAAGATGGATCCATCCTAGGGCCAGGATGGTGAATATTGGCTGCCAATATAGTGCCATGCTTAATCCATTCTGGTGCCAACATGTAGCAAATATTCTGCCAACCTTTTTCCAACATGAATAGTAGTGTCCCAGATTTGGATATTGGTAATTTAATCCAGCTTTATTTCTGAGGAAAAAGACCATCATGCAAACATATATATATTAATCTGATAGTTATCAAATCAAACGTTCATCAAAATATGTAACTCAAAACACAACTTAAAAAGAAAGACCTGAACTCAGATTCACAGTGATGCACAAGTTTAATCTGATTTTCAGTTTTATGAAAAGAAAACACTAACTATACCGAAATGAAGGACAATGATTATCTCATTTAACCCTTTCCATCCTGATACATTACTGCCTGAAATAATTTGACCATGATATCTCAAGAATAGTACCAGAACAGCTTGGTGCACAGCTCTGTCACCACCCTTGAACTAAAATGGTTGATCTATATATCCTTACCCATAACATACCTTTCACAGGGCAATCTGAAGTTTAAAAAAAAATCACCCTCAGGCAGGATTCAATGGATTAATTACATCCCCCCCCCCCCCCCTCACACAAAAAAGAAACCTGTCTGTAACAATACACAAAATGTAAAAATTTTTTTTTTTTTAAAAGCCCACAATTATTGAATTAAGAAAACAATTGTTCTGATACATGACATACAAAAACCATCTCTGAATGTACATACATACACACAGATGTTCAGGTACTGGCAATAGGATCTGTAAACATAACAGATTTTGTACACAGCACATTTTTTACCTGCCCCCATAAATAACTTTCATACAGATTAACAGAATATACTGACATAATTCGATTGGAGACTAAATTTCCTCCTAAACATACAGGATTTGGCACAAACAACATTGGTTATGAAAAGAAAGAAGAGAATCTCATATGAATTGTCCTTATTAACCCTTTTCATCCTAATACACACATGCTTGAAATTAATTTGACTATGATAATTCAAGGGTAGTGCCAGAATAGCTTGGCACCTGAGACACCAAGCTATTCTGGCACTACCCATAAACTAAAATGGTTAATCTGTCGCAAAATTTGTAATGTAGCCTTCAAGCAAATCTGACAAAATCAGCCTCTGGATTGAATGGGTTAAAAATAGTATCAAATAAAACCTTAAGTGTAATGGGGAGGAGGGGGGGGGGGGGAGTAAAAGTTCATGCATGCAGCCAGTTAGCATTTTAATAACTTGCAACTAAAAGCAGGTTTGCTCTACATTGCTTGAAAGCCCTAAACTAGCCAGTAGCTGCCATCACTTTTCAAACATAAACACTTCTGCAACAGATGGTTACAAAACATGTATGTCTTATTAAAATGTTATGTGCAACAACAAAAAAACATGAGGCAAGCTTAAGTGATCAGGCAAACTATACTTGTAAAAATAAACAATATGTTTACAAGCATCTTGGCCCGACTGACTTAACAGTGTAGCAAACTGAATATTTGAATCAGAATGAAACTTAATATTGCAATCAAAATTAGTTTAATTTTCTTCTGTCATGGACAGTTTAGTTGAAATTAATGTCCAATGTTTGAAGTTGATGTTGCTTTGACCGGAAAAAAAGTTAATTAAAAATTCTAAGATGGTAGACAGAAATGACAGATCTATACCATATATAACCATTACACAACATATATTTTATAACGTTTCATAACAAAAGAAATTGTAGTTTTAACAAAATCACAAAACATGCACTACATTCTAGTTTCTACTTAATATGATAAATCTGATGACAACAGGTATGATTAACCCTTTGGCTGTCTGTATTGCACTATAAGTCGCAATGATTCCTGCAGGAATCATCACAATGTCAGGCAGTACTGTTAGCCAGAGGTTTAAGCAGCTTGCAAAGAAACTAAAATAAAACTATACTAATCACTGTCAGTCTGTGTCCTGCAGGAATCATCACAATGCCAGGCAGTACTGATAGCCAGAGGGTTTAGCAGCTTGCAGAGAAACTAAAACTATACTAATCACTGTCAGTCTGTGTCCTGCAGGAATCATCACAATGCCAGGCAGTACTGATAGCCAGAGGGTTTAGCAGCTTGCAGAGAAACTAAAACTATACTAATCACTGTCAGTCTGTGTCCTGCAGGAATCATCACAATGCCAGGCAGTACTGATAGCCAGAGGGTTTAGCAGCTTGCAGAGAAACTAAAACTATACTAATCACTGTCAGTCTGTGTCCTGCAGGAATCATCACAATGCCAGGCAGTACTGATAGCCAGAGGGTTTAGCAGCTTGCAGAGAAACTAAAACTATACTAATCACTGTCAGTCTGTGTCCTGCAGGAATCATCACAATGCCAGGCAGTACTGATAGCCAGAGGGTTTAGCAGCTTGCAGAGAAACTAAAACTATACTAATCACTGTCAGTCTGTGTCCTGCAGGAATCATCACAATGTCAGGCAGTACTGATAGCCAGAGGGTGTAGCAGCTTGCAGAGAAACTAAAACTGTACTAATCACTGTCAGTCTGTGTCCTGCAGGAATCATCACAATGTCAGGCAGTACTGATAGCCAGAGGGTTTAGCAGCTTGCAGAGAAACTAAAACTGTACTAATTCACTGTCAGTCTGTGTGTGCTCGCTTTGCCGCCTTCCTCCTCTGCTTATTCCCATCGCGATCAATTGATCCAGTAACTGAGTAAGCCATTTAGTTAAAACGTGGCCTATGTCTGTTGCACTACCATGGCACCTTCTCACACCATCTGAAAATAAAATGCATGTCTGATTACTGAATCCTGTAGAGTTGACTTTAAGAGAGGTCACTGAAATTGGTGTTTATACTGTGGAAAGTACCCTTGGGCCAAGTCTGAACATTTACAGAAGACTGTGGCTTGCTTAGTCTCAGAGAAATACCAATTGATGCATGTTTCATGACGGGCAATGGCTAAAACTAAAAACCCAGATGACCCAAAACAAAGACTCACTTCGGCCAGTTTTGCAATATCCATGCAGTCACTTGAATGGTTTGATCCCATTTTGGACTTCAGTTTTCTTTTAAGTCTTTTAAGTCCCTTCTATTTATAGAAAGGAGCTTTTAGGAAAGGTCGCAGTGGGGCGAATTTAATAGCATGTCCATGTCAAGGCAAGCAGGCTAAACCTCTATAATTGAAGCAACAAGATAAAAATTACGTCATGTCTAGTTTAACTAGACATGACGTAATTTTTATCTTGTTGCTTCAATTATAGAGGTTTAGCCTGCTTGCCTTGACATGGACATGCTATTAAATTCGCCCCACTAAGTAGTTACACTAACTTCGCTGCTGAACGTACATTTGGCGTGAAGCGCCGTATGTGCGAATGTATGCGTGCATGTATGTAAAGAAGAGTTCTTATCTTTGATATTTCTGTACACACAAGCTTGAATTTAAAACTTGGTCTTGGTGAAATACTTTCTTAAGTGGGTGGCGGCTAAGACAACCTCCGAGCATATTGAATGACACATTGAAGACATAAACAACCGTTTATAGGAAGTCGGTTGACCCAGATTAGAGACCGTAATTTTTGTCATAATTACTTGAACCTATAGCTAGTTTGGAGAAAGACATTGGATAAGTTCGTTAGCCAGCTTTTCATCCTTTCAACTTCTTTAGTAAAAATTAATTCTTTTCAGAAAAGCATTAAAACACTAAAAAAAACTTTACTTCTAGAGAAAGTCAGACCGGCGGTGACGTAAAAGAGGCAACTCCGTCACTACGGAGATACTGACCTAATACTCTAAATATAATAATAATTAAATTTATAAAGTGCTAACTCCCTGCAGTGCAGGCTCCAACATCTGAATGAGCTCTAAAATATGACGGCATTCTCTCTTGCACGAGTGGCCCTCTCTCTCACATAAACATGCGCGCATCTCCAGGAGGAATAGATCCTCATGCGCACTCCAGGCGCCTCTTGGAGATGTTTGGAGCGCGCGTGCATGCACGCACACACACATCAACGCGCTTTAAGAAGTGGATGCAGGTGACCAGTGTCAACCTGCTTTCACACAAATTATAGCAAGACTGAAATTGTACTATGGAGTTCTAGTTTTGACACAATTTTCTCAAGCCTATGAAGTGAAACTCATATCATTTAAAACTAAATGAATACGTAAAAACTAAAACTTGCGTCATGACAAATGATGTTTGACAAATCAATCACCTCGGCTGTTTGGCCCAGCGCTAGAAGTGGCCACTTAGTTTGTTCCAGGCGCAGTACAGCAGGGAAAATGACTACATTTTGTTTTTCATGAATTTCTTATGTAACGTTCAAGTGTGTGATGCAAAGCTTTGTTTAACAAACCAAGGGGAATTACTCAGCGCTGGACAGAACAGTTAGATCCCCTGCCCCCGCCTATCAGGCACCCATTCGCCAGCCCACAGAGAAATACGCAGGTATAGAACAAGACGATCATCTACATCCCTACCCCTGATGTAGATGATCGTCTTGTTCTATACCTGCGTATTTCTCTGTGGGCTGGCGAATGGGTGCCTGATAGGCGGGGTAGGGATGTAGATGATCGTCTTGTTCTATACCTGCGTATTTCTCTGTGGGCTGGCGAATGGGTGCCTGATAGGCGGGAGCAGGGGATCTAACTGTTCTGTCCAGCGCTGAGTAATTCCCCTTGGTTTGTTATACAATTCTGCCAGCGCTAGCCTCACCTATCTGGTTTGTGAGTAAAGCTTTGTTTGTTTAAAAGCGGACATTCTGCCCAACACACTGACACCAAACACACTATAGTTGTGACAAACCAGTAGCCAGCAGGATAAGGTGGAAATAAAGAGAAAAAAACAGATCTCACAAAGTTTTGCATCACACACTAGAACGGTAAATAAGAAAGTCATGAAAACAAAAGGTAGTCATTTTTCCTGCTGTACTGCGCCTTGCAGGAAGCCCGCTCACCAGCTAGCTTGACAGCTGAGAGACTCGCTGCCTCAGTGTGCGAGCACGACTTGTGACCCAGTTTCTCGGCTCGCCTGGAACAAACTAAGTGGCCAAACTGAAACAGCCGCGTGGCGCGTATGTCTTGACATACGCGTCACGCGGCTGTTTCAGTTTGGCCACTTAGTTTGTTCCAGGCCAGCCGAGAAACTGGGTCACAAGTCATGGTTGGTTGGTTAGTTCGGGTTTAACGTCCACAGCACCGAGGTGATCATGGACGGCCCTGACGGGCGGGTTATGGGGGACAGGGAAATCTATTGCCTATGGAGTACGACCTGAACACTGATCAACTCAGGCGCACTCCAACTGTGCCACTTTGATTTACCAGGACCTTTCAACGGACATGCTATTGAACAAATCCGTTTTTTCCCCTGGATTGTGAGTCCAGCTACCGGGGCCAAGTCATGCTCGCGCACTGAGGCATTATAGAACTCACTGATGCATTGGCAGATCTGTGAGACTTTTTCAATAGATAATTCAACATCAGAATCAGATCAAAGACAAAAGCGAGGACAGCACTCATATAGAAGGGACTTTGTGGGTTATGTTTTATCCCATCTTGTTTTAATAATAAAACAGAGCATTAATTACTTAATTATAATTTACCAATCATTGCGTTGTGCAAGTTATACAGTCTGCTGAAGGCTTCATTCCCCTTTTTTCAGTGAGGTTGTACAATATCCAGACACTGACTTGTCCTCATCAAAAAGGGCATTGTCCTCCGTACACAATCTTTAAAGTCCAAGCCTCCAATGGGATAAGTACAGAATCTGCAAACACACACAGAAAAAAAATAAAACGGTTTTTACAAATAAAATTTGTCCAAAAGAATCACAATCAAAATTTACCTTTCTCTGTAGTTTTCCTGCATAGAGCAGAAAGCATAAAACGAAACACAAAACTGCATGTAAATTATAATAAAATATTAGTTTTTAAACCTCCAGCTACCTAACTAAATTGATCAACCCAAGCAGCACACCACAAAACAAGAAAATGCAAACAATATTCAGATTTCAAATGTATAATTACCATGTTGTTCCTGGTCGCCGCGCGTTGTCTAGGACTGTGTTGAGGTTCTCCAGCTCTGCACGATCTTGTAGTGGGAATTCCTGATTTTTCTCCTCTTCGACCAGTACGACTCATCTTTAAAATCCATATTTTCTCAAGGAGAAGTTTAAAATCGTACTATACACGTACGTATACCTTAATCAGCAAGTGCACGTGGCGTCAGCGAAAGAAATATAGAAGAAAGAAAGCTGGAACTTGGTCTGGCAATGGAATTTGTAGCCTTGATCTGCAGTCAAATTTGGCGGAAATAATCGCAGCAGGTGCTATCGATACCGGCATGCAATGCAGTGTCTGACAAAACATAGAATGTGGCGAATAAATGTTATATAAAAAAAATTATTTAAACAAAAAAAAAGTCACGGCGTGCCCAAACTATGGTAAAAGATTGCCGTTGTATATTTATTTTCAAGATAAATGTCGGCTAGATTTAAAATTTCATCTGTCAATGTTGCGAATTGGGCCAGACTGGCTCGCCTATCGTGTGCCAACATTTGCAGTCGAAGCAGCGCGCGGGCGCGGTACAGCCTCCGGCGGCTTGCGTGATTGTTCCAGCTTGGCACCAAGATTGATTATACCGGCGCGCGCGCGGGCTCACGCGATACCGGCGTGCGTGTTGGTTTCAGCATGGCGCTAAGCTCTCGCATACTGGCCCAATATATCGGCCATTATCCAGCAATGGACCAATATTTGCCCAAGATACTGTGCGTGCTGGGTTGACATTGTGGCCAGCCTGGTGGATGGACATCAAAATAACAGGACGTCTGCCCTCCTACACAGGACAATCAGTTCACTTCCTTTGCCTTCTCATCGGTTGGCCATCGCGGAGAGATGTACCCGCTGAACTCTTCTTCCCTCATCTTTCACAACCTGCAAAAGATAATTTTGTATCAAAAAAGTTTTGACATGCACATATTGCGTGCATATATGTTTGCAAGTATTTATACAAAGTACATACATGCATAATATGACAGTAGTCAGAACATGAACAAGAAAGGCAATGTCCTTATGGTTCATGTGTATGACCAATCCACATAATACGTCTGACCTTTTGACCTTGGCTTGACTTCTCCAACAGGTCTCTGAAAATGTCTAAACATAAGTATAGGGCTGGATTTTGTACCAGTGAAACCTGAGTTTTGTTTCCAAATCCCTTCATTTTTCACACATTTGTCAACCCTCTGTGACCCTTGACCTCTGTGAGGGGCTGATTACATTAGTATGCACAGAAATGTGTTATCATCATGCCAAATTTTATTGAAAAGTTTGCAAAAACATTGATAAAAACTACAACTCTACCCGAAAATAACTTTTGTCACCCTTATCATGTGATATCTCCATAGCAAGTTTGAGTTTAAAGTTGAAAATACTACTTGAGATGACCTTTGAAAGGTCACAGGATATGGTATGGTTAGAATTATTTTACCACAAAGTACCCTTGTGCGAAGTTTGAAGTCTGAGGCTTGCATAGTCTTCGAGGAAATGCCAATGTTAATGTTGCCCACAGATAACAGACAGTCGACGGACGACCCATTACAAACACTTACTTTTGCTATCACACATGCGCCAAAAATTAGACGCCATTGAGCTTGAAATGACCACAAAGGGTGTATACATATATTTAGAATCAGCATCAATATTCAAAGTGTAACTTGCAGAAATTGTTTCAAACAGGACACAACGCATTGCTGTTTAGCAACAGCACACACTGGACCAAATGGGTAGTATTCAGAGTTTTCTAGTCCTTTTGTATGCACTAAGTGCTTATTAAAGAAAACGACAGTATTTGCAGACTTGCCCAACCCTCTAGTTTTCAAATCAAATGCAAAATGGTGCCACTTGTTGACAGCAAGTGATTTTAGCATTCGGTGTTGTTGAGAATGCTGGTACTAGTACTACACCATCTTCAAAATGAAAGAAAGCATTACAGTGTGATGTGTTTATTCCAACCAGTTGTGTTTTGTTATGAACCTGATTCTATTCACAAATCAATCGGTATGCTTTACCTCGAGTCCAGGACAATAAGTGTCGCCTTCTCTCACTTTAGTTGATCCACTGGAACTGGAATTGCCTGCTTTTAGCTGTGGCCTTCTCCTTTGAGCAACATGACCTGACTAGTTCTTGCCTCTTCTTGGTGTAGGCGTCATACTTCTGTGCTTGTTTGTAAGTATACCCTCTGGGCGTGACTCTGCAGTGAGATGTCAACAGCAGCACTGACCTGAAATGAAATACATGTTTATTATCGTGTTATTCGGCAGCATGGCAATTTCACTTCTGATCTTATTTCAGGGTGGGTCGGTTCAAAACTCCGCAAACAGGGACTTTGTTATAGCATTATAAACAATTCGAGGCTGGTGGTGGGAGTCCCCCCCCTCTCCCACCCACCCAATTCGTCCCTACATTTAGTTTACACATTACTACCTTAAAACTAATGTGAAATATACTGTGAACACCACAAACAACAATGGTGAAGCCTGGATCGCTCGTGTGCATTTAAAACTGATCATTTTCTTAATCTGAACTGTATGACCTTTCCAACAGGTGACTGAAATTTAAGTGCAATGAGTCTAAGTATAAGTAAAGGGCTGACCTATGTACAGTTGTGAATAGTATTTGAGAAAAAATATCTTTTGTCAAAATATGACTATTTTTTTAAAACTATTTCTTGATTTCTCATGACCCTTGGCCTGAACTCAAACTGGTAGGCTAAGAGTAAGAAAGGTCTTGCCACAAAGTATCCTTCGGCTACTTTTGAAGACTGTGGTTTGAATAGTCTCCAAGAAAATGCCAACATTAAAGTTTACCATGGATGACCAATGACCCAGAACATAGCCTTACACTTGCTTCGCACATGAGCCAATGAAAGAAGGCATTACAGTATGATGTGTTCATTCACACCATAGTTGTGTTGTGTTCTGCACCTGATTCTCATCACAGATCTACTGGTATGATTTACCTTGAGTCCAGGAGAATAAGTGTCACCTTCCCTCACTTGACTTGAGCTGTGAGTGTGACCTTGGTCTGTTGGTGTAGGCGTCATACTTCTGCACTTGTTTGCAAGTATGTACTCTGGGTGAAAGTACTGAGACTCCACAGCGAGAGGTCAACAGCAGTATTAGCCTGAAATGAAATACATGATTATTACTGTGTTGTTCGGCAGCATGACAATTTCACTTTGCGTGAACTAAATGCATGCGCAGATTATTACTTTAAAAATAAATGTGACAAAAACTGTGTAAACCGCAAAGAACAAACAACAATGGCAAAGTCTGTACGCCTCATAAATATAACCTGTGTGACCTTTCCAAAAGGTAGCTGAAATAAGTGTCACGAGTCTCAACATAAATGCTTGCTTTTGTACTAGTCAAATTTGTATTTTTCACACATGCCACGGTCATCCAAAATGGTAGTCAACAAATATTTGGGTTTCAGTCAAAGTAGCGTTTTACTAGGTAACCCTTTTAATCCTGATACAGCCACTGCTTGGAATAAATGTGACTATGATAGTTCAAGGGTGGTGCCAGAATAGATTGGCGTCTCATCCGCCAAGCTATTCTGGCACTATCCTTGAACTAAAAAAATGCTGGACCTATCTCCTAATCTGTAATATAGCCTTCATAAGACAGAGAATGGATAAGAAAACTACGTTACTAAGTACTGAAAGCAGTTACTGAGTTAGTAATGCCAAATTCTCCCTTAGCAGGACTTTTTACTACACACAGTACGTTTTCCTAAATAATAAGCACTGGCACTGGTTTAATATCACTACAATGTCGACTACATTCCTTCCACCGTATTAGTAAAGGCTCTCTGAGAATGTATGGAAATGTTCTACTTCTAGGTGGTGACCGACATGGAATGCATGCCCCTGTCAACCCACAATAAAATGTAGTCTTCTTTATTGCAGGTACGCTGTGGCGACGGCAATACTGCGGGGACCTAAATTTCCATGCACAAAAGGACAGTTAGCTATTGGGGTTTTACGCCGTGCAGGTGACATCTCACAGCGGTGCATAAAACTTTATTTTTTTAAAGAGTTGGAAAAACCAGTCAGATATGCCACTTACGTATGACATTTTTCTTCCACTACTAGTAACTCGTGTTCTAGTCACTTAGCAAACACCACCAACCTCTTTTTCTACTTTAGTTTACCTTTTCCTTGCTGATGTCTGAAGAGATTTTGTTGTTTTCCTGGCTGCCACGTATACTGCTTCCCGTTCATTTTTTTCTTCTTCTGAGAAATGGTTATGCGTTACGCTCGATGACTTGTCGCAACTTATGCAAAAGTATCTTATTTCTGAGGAAACACAACATTTTATGCATAGAAACAGTCAGCTTACACACCTATTTCAGACAGTATATATCTTTTGTCAATTATCGATACATTGAGCTTGTTTGCAATACGACTTGCCGTACGGCGGTTTTTTTCGGTGACCTCTAGTCTCAGGTCACGGCAGACGCAAGATAGCGGTATCTAAATGCGCAGAAAAGATGCGCGAAAGAGGTGTGTCCTACAACCTAAAGGAAGTCTGTATTAAAATCTCCCATGAGAAGAAGGTCAACCTTTCCTTTACAGGCTCTGTCAAGGTTCTGACTAAAATGATCATACCATTTAAAAGTGGCGGCAGGGTTTCTGTAATCCGAACTGAAGTCTGTACACCAGTTTACCTACCTTGACTGCATCATCACGTCAGACGCCAAGCTGGACAAGGAGCTGGACAACAGGCTGGCAAAAGCGAACAGTGCTTTCGGACGACTATTCAAGCGGGTGTGGCACAATCAACAGCTGAAAAAAGGCACCAAGATCAGCGTGTACAGAGCTGTCGTCCTCGCCACCCTGATGTACGGTTCCGAGTCCTGGGCCCTCTACCGCAGCCAACTACGACTCCTCGAACGCTTTCACCAGCGCTGCCTGCGTAAAATCCTCAGCATTCACTGGAGTGACTATGTCACCAACGTCGAGGTCCTTGAACAGGCAGAAACTGTGAGCATCGAGGCTTTGCTGCTGCGGACACAGCTTCGCTGGGCAGGGCACGTCTCCAGGATGGAGGATCATCGCCTACCAAAGATCACTCTGTTCGGCGAGCTCGCCACTGGACACCGAGACAGAGGGGCACCAAAGAAGAGATACAAAGACGGTCTCAAGAAGTCGCTTAGTGCCTGCCAAATCGACCACCGCCAGTGGTCTTCGCTTGCTGTGGACCGTGACACCTGGCAGCCATCTCCTTTGAGGACTCTCGCAGAGCTAACCTTAAGGACAAGCGGCTTAGAAGAAAAAAACAGAGTTGTCGTAACTCAGAACCCTGACCAGACCTTCCCCTGCAGCCACTGCGATCGAACCTGCCTGTCCCGGATTGGCCTCCACAGCCACGAAAATGCCTGCAGACGACGTGGGCAAGCCCTATAGAATCTTCGTTCGCGAAGTCAAGCCAAGAATAGGGCAATACAACAATTTTTTGTAAGACTCATCCACAGCCTGCATGATAATATGTGAATCATACCCCTTGAGATTGTGGGAAAAGATAGGCAGTTTGTATGCCTTGAGATCTATTTTTAATTTTAAGTTACATTCACCATGTGCAGCATCTCTTTTACGTCCAGTTATGTGGTCATGGTCGCGAACTTTATCACCTCCCAGAGGTTGTACACAAATCCATCATGTCTCTGCAGTATCAAAATTTAGTTTATCTTCTTCTGTCATCATCAAAGGCATCTGACACTTTTCCAGATACTGTACTACCTTACTTCAGCAGAAGTCTTGGGTTTTGCTAGAAAGAAGAACAAAGACTGGTTTGACGAAAACGATGTTGAGATCCAGGAACACCTAAAAAAAAAAAGAGCCGCCCATCAGGCCCACCTAGCCCAGCCTTCCTGCCCTGTGAAGAAGTCTGCCTTCCGCCTCGTCTGCAGCAGTCTCCAGCGCAAGCTCAGAGATCTCAGAATGAGTGGTGGACCAGACTTGCACAGATGACCCAGCTTTGCGCTGACAATGGTGACTATAGGGGCTTCTACGAAGCACTAAAAGCAGTGTATGGCCACAGGTACCTGGTACAAAGTCCCCTGCGAAGAGCGAATGGCCAGGCACTCCTCACAGATAATACCTCCATCTTGAACCACTGGTCGGAGTACATTCAGAGCCTCTTCAGCGCTGAGCACACTGTTCAAGAAGCAGTCGTCCTACAAATCCCACAACTCCCAGTAAAGGTTGAATTGGACGAACTGCCCACCGCTGAAGAGACCCTCACAGCCATCCACCAGCACAAGAGTGGCAAAGCAGCAGGCATTGAGCATTGATGGAATACCGCCAGAGATCTGGAAACATGGAGGCACAGCACTGCACAACAAGCTCCATGACCTCTTTCTCTGCTGCTGGGAGGAAGGAACACTACCAAAGGATCTCCGTGATGCTGTCGTTATCACCCTGTAAAAGAACAAAGGCGAGAAGTCTGACTGTTCCAACTATCGGGTGGCTTCAGAGCAAACAGGAGCACCACCGATACGGTCTTTGTGCTGAGACAGCTTCAGGAGAAGTGCCGCGAGCAGAACAAAGGGCTGTACGTAAAGTTTGTCGACCTAACAAAAGCGTTCGACACTGTGAGCAGGCAAGGCATGTGGCAGATCCTGGAGCGAATTGGCTGTCCCCCAAAGTTCCTCAGCATGATTGTCCATCTACACGAGGACCAGCAAGGCCAGGTCAGACTCAACAATAACCTCTCAGAACCATTCCCAACTATTCTCAACGGCATAAAGCAGGGCTGGCAGGGACCCTCTTCACCTTCTTTTTAGCATGATGTTGAAGCAGGCCACAGTGGACCTCGATGATGATGATGCAGTGTACGTCAGGTATCGTCTCGATGGCAGCCTGTTCAACCTCAGACGACTGCAGGCCCACACGAAAACCCTAGACCAACTGATTCGTGAGCTGCTTTTTGTTGATGACGCTGCCCTCGTTGCACACACAGAGAGAGCCCTGCAGCGCATCACGTCCTGCTTCGCAGATGCTGCCCAGCTCTTTGGACTCGAGGTCAGTCTGAAAAAGACAGAGGTCCTCCATCAGTCGGCACCCAAGACAGTGTATCGCCCTCCTCACATCACCATTGGCGAGTCTGAACTAAAGTCAGTGCACCAGTTTACTTACTTTGGCTGCATTATCACGTCGGACGCCAAGTTGGACAAGGAGCTTGACAGCAGGCTGGCAAAAGCGAACAGTGCTTTCGGGGCGACTTTTCAAGCGGGTGTGGCACAATCAACAACTGAAAACAGGCACCAAGATCAGCGTGTACAGAGCTGTGGTCCTCACCACCCTGCTGTATTGTTCCGAGTCCTTGGCCCTCTACCACAGCCAACTACAACTCCTCAAACGCTTCCACCAGCGCTGCCTGTGCACCATCCTGGGCATTCACTGGAGTGACTATGTCACCAACGTCGAGGTCCTTGAATAGGCTGAAACTGTGAGCATCGAGGCTTTGCTGCTGCGGACACAGCTCCGCTGGGCGGGGCATGTCTCCAGGATGGAGGATCATCGCCTACCAAATATCACCCTGTTCAGCGAGCTTGCTACTGGACACCGTGACAGAGGGGCACCAAAGAAGAGATACAAAGACTGTCTCAAGAAGTCACTTAGTGCCTGCCAAATCGACCACCACCAGTGGTCTTCGCTTGCTGTGGACCATGACACCTGGCGCTCCACCACTTACAAGGCAGCTGTCTTCTTTGAGGACTCTCGCAGAGCTAGCCTTAAGGACAAGCGGCTCAGGAGAAAAAACAGAGATGCCGCAACTCAGAACCCTGGCCATACCTCCCCCTGCAGCCACTGCGGTCGAACCTGCCTGTCTCGGATTGGCCTCCGCAGCCACGAACAAGAATGCAGACGTCGTGGGCAACTTCTATAAAATCTTCGTTCGCGAATTCAAGCCAAGAGAGACTACCTTACTATGCAGTTGTCTCATTTCTGTTAAAAAATCAGCTGCTGCATTTTCACCTTTGCAGATAACAGGTTCGGTATGTTGACCATCTGACATAACAAGAATGTACCCGAAAGAACACACCACTTGGTCACTCAACATTACAGTCTTTGGTAATGATTCTGGAACAGGACCCTCATATGGTACAACCAGTGATTCAAAATCAGCATACACTACAAATGGCAGCTTTTGCTTCTTTTCATAGTTCTTGAAATATACCTTGTTTCCAGGATCTGGATACCACAGTATTGTTTGAATGTCATCAGGTGACCTACAATGCTGAACATGTTTATGTGCTACTTTTTAATACAGGAAAACCTTTGTAAACATCTTTTACACACTTCCTGTTTGCCATTGTGTTTTGATACATGATTATGAATTAGTCGTGACATACTCCTAATAATTGTGTAGTGAAAGTTATCACCATGGCTTATTAATAACAGGTCAACATGCTTTTTTTCTGACTGACCGTAGGTTGGGGCAAGTGGTGATACTCTAATTGGCTGTAACTTGTTAAGAGACTCATTATCCCTAACATACACATTCACAGTTATATCAGGATTTAGTTCTTCAAACAAGTCTATATCCTCTACCTTAACAGGGAATTGTATGCCACTGAAATTGAGTTCGTTTACAAATATTATATAGTTAGATACACGCTCAGGTTTTGTTTTTACAAAATGCAGTTTGGCAAGCACACACCACATGAAACAGAAATTATCATTGTTCTGAATATTGACTACAGCCTTTTTGTTTACAACCTGAGCTGGCAGTGGCAATCATGATTTGCCTAATATAGGATGATATCTTGACTGCTTCAATTGTAGTTCATGTACACGACCTTCATGCCAACCAGACCCCTTCATTTTGGCTGTGTCAATTGCTTCGAGATAGTCAGGCAACAGTCTTTCTCTAAACATGTTTTCCAATTCCCTTTTCGAATTAACTGTGTGTTGTCTTGTCGAGATATACAATACAATAACTTCACCATCTACCCTGCTAAATTCTATTTTAGCAACAATCTGAATCTTTACACTACCAGAAAGAAGATTATCTCGCATGACAGAAAAAATATCTTTCTATTGATTCAGAGACATTGATATAGGCAAATTTGTTGTGTAAAACACGTTTCTTAAGCTTGATGGGCTTGACGGGCTTTGGGCATTGTCCGTCATTTTTATTTGTCCGACAAAATAATAATGAAAAAAAACTGCTGCTTGTGTAATACCACTTTATTAACTGAAACACCTACAATAAACAGATTTAGTTCGCATAGTCTTCTGAATATTTGTTTACACACTGTCTCAAACCACTTCAAAGATACGTGTCTTAAGATCAACAGGCATGTACTCTACAAATGGTAGCTCTTCAAATATTTCTAAAGTCATATTATATGACACTTATATCATTGTTGGTGATGATATTGGCATTATGTCTGGTTGTTTGAAATATGTTCTTAACTGATCAAAGTGTTGGATATATCTGAAACATTCTGTAACATCAATTGCGTTGACCGTCATTTTTATTTGTCTGACAAAATAATAAATATAACAAAAAATTACACCTTGTGTAATACCACTTTATTGACTGTAATCCATACAATAAACAAATTTAGTTTATATAGTTCACTCACCAAAACAAATCATCCACTTCGATGGCATGTGTCTTAAGGTCTGGTGCTGCTCATGCTGCAGGTATAATTTCACTTTATTGACTGTAACACTTTCAATATAATAATGTATTTTACTTAGTTGACGAAATATGTGTTTACACATTATCTCAAACCAGTCACAGTTAGCATCATAAACTTTAAAAGCATATGTTTTAAGATCAACAGTCTCATAGTCATAACGTTGTGGACCATCAGAATATTTCAAAGTTACATTATATGCCATATATATCTTCGTTGGTGTTGAGAGTTTTATCACAGGCTCAAATGGGTGTTTAACATGTGTTTTAAGTCATAAAAATGCTCAATGTCACTGAAGCTCTCTGTGATATCAAACGCTTGCCCGATTTGTCTGTCCATCATTTTATATGGACAAACAAAAGACTAAATTAATTTACTAACCCATACCCTGTGGGCTGATCTGTCTTTAAAATAAGCTTTAGATGCTTAGTTGATTTCAGTTTGTTTTTCACAATGTCTTGTTCGTGTTTGTCATGTATTACATCGTTTTCTCTGAGACAGTCTTCAAAGCTGTCACGATCCTTATAGTAAAACAAACAAATAAACTTTAGTAGCTCTCGAAAATCTTTCAGTACAGCATTATATTTTTGAGTGAGAATCCATACACTGATGTTTGCGTGTCTGCCACTGAAGGCCAGTTCTGCTAGGGTGTATATCTTCTTGACAATGTCTTTTTCTGCAGACCAATCATCAACAATAAACAAAGTTGGCTGTCCTTCAAATTTCTCGTATAAATACTGCAGGTAGTCATTTATTTTTTTCTCAGGGTCGACTAAGTAATTGTTGTGATCAGTCCAAATAAATAAACGGTTTTGATACCACAAAACAAACCACAGTGTGGGTCGAGTGTGATCATGTTTATTTTAAAACACAATATAATTTAATACACGTGACCACTTAGTTTGCTTTCTTGGATATTCAGTTGAGCGTCATAAATCAGGTACAAATATGTATTTATTGCTCCAGAAGTTTGTCTTTTTTGTATTTGGATTGTAATTCCGTCACTGCTGTTCTCAACAGTACGGCCTGATCCATGTAGGTAGTCGTTCTCTGTACTACGCAGGTCTAGCTAAAGTGCATACTTGCCTGTTAGGTATTGGGCAATCCGTACATCATACAGATGCAGATCTTTGCATGCCATGTTTGCTGGTTTTTCTCTAAGTCTCCCACCTGAAAAATACTTTGTGATCTCATTGTAGTGCTGATAAGGTTGCAAATCCTGATGCAAAGACTTGATTAGGGCGACCTTTAATTGTACAGGATAAATGAGTGATTTTGGATTGTAGAATTTTTCTGAATCCCGTTTGCATGGGCTCGCAAGCTCAACAAACAACATAAGAATGCCTTTTAATGACCTAGCAGGTGTGTTCAGGTTGATGTTCCACATTGGATCACTTTTGTCTTTATGCATTAAACTGTGCCTTATCACACGGTCATAATAAATCAGCAGTTTTGTCTGGTATTGATTTTGAATTAGAGTAGCTAGATGAGCATGTGTGACAATTTCATATTCCAAGAAAATGTTAGAGGTCTTATATGTTGCGTCTGTGTCAGTTGATTTAATAACTTTGGAGTAGTCATTGAAAATTAGTTCAAAACTCAGACGGTTATTCACTGCTCCTTGATAATAAGGCAAATGCGCTGTTAGGATTTCGAATTCAAGTGGTATGCAAAACCTACTGCCGTATGTTTCTGTCACAATAACATCCTTGTCTGCTGTTGTTGATTTATCACCTGCATTGATTCTGAGTTAGGCAACGTTAACAGACTGTATGCCTTGATAAATACGATCTTCTCTCTCTCTCTTTGAGTTAGCCACAGATCTTTGTAGCAGTAGAACACATCAGCATCGTCAAGACTAAACACTTCCTGGCCTTCAAGTTTAACTTTAATAGTCTTAATAATTGCTCTGCCAAGGTTGTCAACTAGTGTTCTGTTTGTGTCATCATCTGATGTAAGTTTGATATTAAAAGCAAGGCGTGCAGTACCAGGAACAATAATGTCACTGGGCCCTAGGTTTGGAAACTTTGAGTTTGGTTTTGGTCTATGGTGCTAGGATTGTTTGTGATGACAATTATTGATTGCCTAATGCCCTTAACATCAAGAGGTTCATATATTTTTCTGTACGGGTCTAACTTTGATCCATAGGATGATGTCATTTTATTATGCAAAAATAAAACATTTTTTTTTATATTAAAAACAATGGCAGTGGGAGGATTTGGTCATGAAGATTTTAAAATGGATGACATGCATGATTATGATACTAGCGCAACAGATATAACTGGAATGGTGAATACTTCTAGTATGTATCACAAACTCTTAAAAGACAAAGTAAACTCATTTTATGATAGTGTTGTTGCCCGCCCAGATGTAATAGATCCTAATCAGTTTGAATATGATAAAGGTCACTTATTTGTAAATACAGACAGATGGAAAATATATCTAACCCATAAAACAACCCTTCTAAGTTTAGAGCTTTAAGTACCATTAAAGATGAAGTCGGTGGTAATACCGGTTTGGCAAGGTACCTTGTATAGGGGGGTCCCCCAGTCCTTCGGTACCACCTCAAATTGCTATTGCCCTTCATGACATGCAAACAAGGTTGCCGACGGGACAAGAAATTGAAATGACTGAAGTAGAAAGACTGCCAGAAATAGCAAACAAGATAGTACAAGAAACCTCATTTACAGAGGGACATATAAATGAGACTATAAATACAATTGGTGACTCTCCTTTGACAATGCGGGTGTTAGTGGGGTTGGATAAACACTGCAGTCAATCAGAGGTGAGCTAGTAAATAATGTAGCCAAACTAGGTGAGCTTGATAATCAAATAGAAAGATAAAAGGAAAAATTAGCTACAGCAGATGATGAGAATTATGACACAGAAATGAAACAAAGAATACAACACAGATTAAATGATTTGCAGATAGAAAGATCCGCATGGCTAGAAGTAGTTGAAATTGGAAAAGAAAAACTGAAAACACAGGTCAACATGATTAGAGAAACTATTTCAAAAATATTTCACAAAGACACAACTTTGGCCGAGAGATTGAAACACTTTTCAGCGAGCAGGGTATCATTATTGCGAGTTTAATTGCTGCTCTTGGATTTATTATCAGTACTGATGTATTAGCTGTAACGGAAGAACAAGGGGTAGAGCTCCGGCCCCTCCAGCTCCAGCTGACCCCAAAAGAATTACAGACGTGGGTAAAAAAAAACCAGTTGTCTCACATATCAGACTTGCTTCACTTTGCCTGGTATAATAGGGAGTGTTGTCAGTTGGCTGACCATACAGCAGCAAAGGTAGTGGGGTTTAATGCGGAGCATGTGTGGGTCTTCCTGGTGACAGTAGGAGGGTTAAACATTGGCTATTTAATGAAACAGGTAAAGAAGTAATATTCCTAATCCAGTAAGGCCTATTACCAAAGCAGTTCTCTCTGACTCATGTGTGTTAACCGAAGGGACCGGAGCTGAAGGGGTTGGTGTATGTGTCGCAGCTGGGGTCAGTGCTGGTGCCAGCGCCGGGGCTGTTACTGACTGTATGGGTAATGGCGTTACTGGTGTTACTAGCATTACTGGTGTTATTAATAGTTTTAACGGCTGTAAATGTGTGGTTGTTGGGCTCAAGTTTACAGATTGATTGAGTCCTAATTTCTGATCACACCCAGCAACAATTATTTTGTTATTATAATTTGTTATTGTCCCCATTTGGAGTTGAAGGTCAGATGGCAACATGTATAACCCAATGCCTACTACAAAGTCAACTTTTGATCTGGCATATCTGAGAACGTCTTGATAGTGTTGTATGCTTGATGGGAGAGCTACTACTGAGTTTACTGAGTCTTCCAGGTTTGAAAGAAATTGTTTTTGTGCTTCAAATTTGCCACTCTCGTTTAAAATGTTTGATTTTGTTTGAGCTTGTGCTCCTAGTACAGTGGAGTCCAGTTAACACGAACTCGCTTAACACGAATTTCCGGTTAACACGAACCGTTTTTGCATTCCCGGCCGACGGCCTTCTTATTCTGTATTAAAATTTCACTGATAACATGAAATGCTTAACACAAAATTTCGCTTAACACGAAGCTGTTTTCGGTTCCCAACCAGAGCAATTTCACTATTATTCACCTGTTTAACATGAACACAGATTCCAGTCTCAAACACCGAAAACCAATTCATGAAAGATGCAACTCAGGTGTCACTCTCGTGCTGTAGTACACATGACAAAGATCAGAACAAACTCTAGCCTGTGATTGGCTGAATAGCCTTCAGTTGTTGAAATCCGTCTTCTCATTGGCCAGAGTTTCTGAACTGTATTCATGCATCATTTGTGTACCAACACAACCCAACAATCCCTCACTTCAGTTAACCACCGATCGTGGCTACCCCCAAGGTAAAACAGAAGTCGATTACGCTTGAAGTGAAAAAACAAGATTAATGAGATCCACGATTGTCTCTCTACACGGGCTGTCAATAACGCAAGACAGACTTTGATCATGGTGTTTTTTAAATGTCTTTGACCGTGTTGCTTTTACTGATGCGAGATTGTACTTCAGCCTGTGTTGCTTTTACTTTAATTTAGATTTTACCTGATGGATTTTACATTAAATACGCAAGCTGTACATGTCTCCTTGTGTTTTCCTAGCGAGCTGAAGGTAAGGTAAGCATATTTAGTACGATAATGTGCACTTTTAACCTCGTACTCATTCATGCACGCATCTCTTACACACTGTTTCCTTGCCGAGAGGGCCGTGATCAATTCTGAGGCCTCTTTGGTTAACACAAAATGCGTTTAACACGAAGTGATTTTCCGTGTCCCCAGAAATTCGTGTTAAGCGGACTCCACTGTATACACCACACATACGTGCTGATAGATTCATTTATGCATTCGACTCCTGCTTGAGTAAACCCGTCACTCCTGTCTAAGACAAATGTGGTCCAGGCATTAGACTGTTTCTGTTCAATTGAGCCTAACCAGATTTCAGATTTTGATGAGAATGAAGAGTAGGGAGGCCAGAAATCTTGCGGGTATTGTCTGTGACTCATAGCATAATACAATGTACCCCTGCCATGGTGATCATCAAGTTTGTTTGTATAAAGTCATACTTTGTACTGTTGTTAAATTCATTACAGATGCATTCAAATGCTTTCATATCCATGGGGTTGTTATACCTATTGAAACTAGATTCAGTGGGCAGTGGGGTATGCAGTTCTGACAGTATTCTTCTAAGCTGATAATACCTGTGAAACGATACACAGACCTAATTAGTTTGTTTGAGTGATTAAAATGGTCTGTAAAAGAAACACCACAGCCTGTTGTTGAGCATAGTATAGCAAAGTTAAGTTGGTTTTGGAACATCTGTAGTGGGCTTGAAGACCACTTTCTTGCCGTTGCATCATCTGTATTTGGAGGGTTTAGGTAATGATCATAAGGATTCAGTACTTTCACTTGAAATAATCTCTTTCAGATACAGCTATATCAAGCTGATTTAGTTCAATTATTTTCTGGTCATAAATAGGTGAGACATTGTACTTGGCATCCACGTTAAATTGAAACGCATTTGTAGTGACAATTGTTGGTGATTTAAATTCCATTATGCTTTTTTATGTGGTAATAAAAATGTTTCTTATTTACCTTAACTAATCTTGATACAAGCAAACCAGTTTGTTAACTAATGGGATTGATAATCGTGATGGTAACAAGGCTGTAGCTATCCATGAAATGTTCTACACTGTAAAGTGGTTTAATGTAACAGATGATACAATTTATTATGTAACTGGATCTCTTGATGGTTTAGAGAGGGGTGATACTTTATGATCTGGGTATTATGACTTTTGTACTTTAGCTGAATGGCTTCAAAATGAATTTAAAATTAAAGCAACTTTAAATCCAGCTAATTTACTTGTTACAATTGAATTTCCAAAAGGCGGTCAGTTTTCTTATCAATTAGTCTTTTATTATTACTTGTTTTTTTTAGGTAAACAAATAATACATCCAAATGAAGATTGGTCATTATCAGATGGACGTCTACTAACACCAAAACAATCAAGAGTAACTGATAGATATCCTGTTTATTTGTCAGTAAACACAGTGTTAAATGTTCATTTGAAAGAACTAAACACTACTGAATATGTTCACAATGGAAAGCCTTCGACTTTGTTGAAATGTGTGTCGACTGGAACTGCTCCTTATTGTGAAAATGTAGTTGTTAGATTTCATAATTCTCAGTTTAAAAAATTAGGTTCTAGTTTATTTGAATCACTGTGTATATCTCTAACTAATCAGGATGACAAACCAGTTCAAATGCATGATTTTTATTTTGTGTTGGAAGTTAAATAAATTTTATTTTTGCTGAATAAAAAATGAGTGGCAGTCCAAAGCCGAGAATTATACCAGTTGCCTGTCCAGCAGTAGAGTTGAAAAGAACAATTAGATCCCCTGCCCCCGCCTATCAGGCACCCATTCGCCAGCCCACAGAGAAATACGCAGGTATAGAACAAGACGATCATCTACATCCCGAAACTGAATCCTCCGGGAGAAGACTAAGAGTCTCCTCATCCCGCGTAGGGAGCGAAGTCCGGTGAGGATTGACGTTGGTGGATATCGGTCGAGCCACGTCACGACGAGAGAAGGTAGCTGCCGGGGAGCATCGTATCCTCTGGTGTTGATGTGTAGCCGTCGGCGAGCATCGCGTCCGCTGGTGTGGGTGAGGCGGGGGTGGGGGCAAAACGCGAACAGGAGACGGGGACCTGGAGTGAGCCATGCGCCTGTCCCGGTTGGAGCGACTGCGAGAACAGGAGCGGCTGCGAAGATGGGAGCGGCGGCGACGACGGGAGTGACTGCGACGACGCGGACGACTGCGACGATGTAACTGGGAAGAGGTGAAGCTCGGGTCCGAAGCTCGCGAAGGAGACGAATACAACAAGGACGCTGGTTGGAAGTTGTGACGGCCGTTGCGTAGCATATCAGGTTGCTTCCTCTGATCATAAGTAGCTGCGCCAAAGCATCTAGAATTGCTGGCCGAATGAGAGATGTGAGGACTGTTGGAAGACCTACGCTGTTTAGACACGTGTCTCGGCTGACCTACCTCCATAAGGTAGGCACTCTGCCCTAGTGCTGTCTCTCCGTAAGAGTCAGCGGGCGTATCCTTGCGAGACCTCTCAGGACTGACGGACAAATGACGGCGTGGATCGCGTCTCTGTAGGCTTGCCTCCGTATGGCGAGCACTCTGCCCTCGTGCTGTCTCTCCATAAGAGTCAGTGGGCTTATCCTTGCGAGATCTCTTAGGACTGACGGACAAATGACGGCGTGGATCGCGTCTCTGTAGGCTTGCCTCCGTATGGCGAGCACTCTGCCCTCGTGCTGTCTCTCCGTAAGAGTCAGCGGGTGTATCCTTGCGAGACCTCTCAGGACTGATGGACAAATGACGGCGTGAATCGCGTCTCCGTAGGCTTGCCACCGTATGGCGAGCACTCTGCCCTCGTGCTGTCTCTCCGTAAGAGTCAGCGGGCTTAGATCGAGTGTGAGTCACAGAAGATGCAGTCCTGTTTGAAGAGCTAAACTCATGTGTCCCACGTGTCGTCCGATCCCCCAGGTCAGATCGAGAGTGTTTAGTTAAAACGCCGGGAATGGTCGGGGGTTCCAAAAAGGACTGCCGGTCCGTAACCGGAGTCGGGCGCTCGCGCCGGTAAAATTTCCACAACTGGGACCAAACTTGTTCAGGCCAGGTTACACAAATCTCGCAAGAATGGTCCGATGCGCATCCCATACAAGGAAGGCATAACTTGTGCTTATCGCTAGGCCATTGGAAATCTCCGCACTGCGGGCAAGTAAGGACTTGGTTACTGTAACATAAATCAGACATGACTATCGACCGGGCGCAGGCACGACGAAGCCCCGCCAACGAAACACGAGAGATCGGCGCGAATCTATACGATCGAAGCGTAGCCACAAATTGAAGCCACAAACCGAAGCAGGCACCCGGTCCGGGGCCAGCCAAGGGCTGGGGCCGATATGTTACCTCTCCTGAGATGCGTGGACGGGAAGAGATATATCCATGGCGTCCAAGGCACACGAAGGAGGTAAAAAATCCCAAGTAGATCCACGCTGAATAGAGCACAACACAACCACAGCAGGGAGCGTCGGGAAGAAAACACTGAGTTTCCGATGGAAGAACAGTTAGAATTCCGGTAGTGACGTACGAAGTCCAGAAGTAGAGTAAGACGACCGGCCCTTTAAGAACCGGTAAATTTCCTAGGCTAAAACACGTCTGCTCACAAGAGCTAAGTATCGAAGGGATGTAGATGATCGTCTTGTTCTATACCTGCGTATTTCTCTGTGGGCTGGCGAATGGGTGCCTGATAGGCGGGGGCAGGGGATCTAATTGTTCTGTCCAGCGCTGAGTAATTCCCCTTGGTTTGTTATACAGTTCTGCCAGCGCTAGCCTCACCTATCTGGTTTGTGAGTAGAGTTGAAAGATTTGGTGGACGTGCAGGATTTTGATAAAGAAGGTGAGGTAGGAGAAGTGTATGGTTTTGAACTTGATTCTTTTGGCATGTACAAGCGGAAAGTAATCGATGAAATGAAAGATGACACCGAAAGACACTTTTCTAAACTTAATCAGCTTCGAGATGTCACTATACCTACTCCTGCAAATAATGTGCTCTACAACTTAAAAAATGTGGGTAATAGGTGGGTAGTTGTTCCTACTCCTGCTCTGCTTTTGCCTGCACCCATTGTATGAGACATAAAGTTTGAATTTATTAGTCCTTATGTATATACTGATGATGAAGGTGCCTTAGTATTTAGAAAAGTTGTTAACTCTGGGCTGTTGATTGTGAGCCTTGTTCCGAGCTTTGCTTCAGACAACAATAGCAGAGAAAAACTAAAAGTGCAAGAGTATGAGAAACGACGATATCTTCTTACAAATAGGAAGGGTAGATCTGATACTTCTGTTGTGTTTATGCCAGCAAACTTTACCATAGCTAGAGAAGCAACAATAGTATCTGAAATTATCATGAGATCTGTGGCTTCTGCCAAATAATCTGATGTTGCACAGGGAACCAAACTTACGTGGGATAGCACAGTGGCAGAGTCATCAAAGGTCTTTATTGTTATTAGAAAAGGCACAGATATAGAAGTATCGAGTAGTAACCCAGCTGTTAAGGTAGTGGTCAATAAAACAACTTTCGTTCATCGAAGTTACATAAAACTAGAACACACAGATCTTGCTTCATTTTATTATGCTAGCAAATTATATACTCTTGAAGAGTTGCAAAATGTAATCACTGATCAAATAATTATTTTTAAAAATTTGTCATAAAAAATGGTGAACTTGTATCTGCAAATACCACCTGAGCCGCTTTAGCCTATTGTGCGTGACGAAACATTACAGGCAGACTCATTCCATTTAATGAATATTACAGAAGCGTTGAAGTATTTGGAAGGAGAACAGGCGAAATACTCCAGGTGCAAAAGACGATATAAAACGGTTTTCAATTCTGTACACAACACATCAATGGCTGTGGGTGTGGTTTCAGCTGGATTATCTGTTAGTGGTTTAGCTCTGTTTGTGACGGGAGTGGAGAGTGTCATAGGAATTGTTATTGAAGGAGATGGCGCTGCAACAGGTTTGGCATGCTTTAGTTTGGAAGCCCTTAACAAAAGATTTCATACAAAGTTGCAGCAGCATGAAGCGTTGAGTGCTCTTGCTGGAGCTAAGCTGAGCAGTATGAAACTTATTATCAGTAAAGCATTAGATGATAATAAAAATGACGATCATGAATTTAAGAGAGTGCAGGATGATTTTTCCAATTATAAACAACAGAAGTTTGAAATTCAGAATAAGATGCGTAGTCAACCCATCAATGTTTAAGAACTAAAGGCATCTTTTTTAGAGGAAGGAAATAAAATAGGCATAAAAGAAACGATGGAAAAAGTTCAAGGACTTTTAAGCAAGTAAAGATCAGTTTTGGTAATCATTCATTTCTTCTGTCATATACTTTGCAAAGTGATGTCATGCCTTCCACGCCTGCCCATTTGACGCCATCCACCCCACCACCAGAGTACTTTTGAGATTTTTTTATTGTCCTTGTAACATAGGAAATCTGTCCGAGTATCTTATTGACTTGGGTCAAGTTCTTGTAAGAACTTAGGACAAGTAATTAATAAGTTGTTATTTTAAGTCACTTTAAAGAACTTATGACAACTAACTTCAAAGTTACTTAAAAGTTGTAGGTAACTTTGAAATTTGTTATCAAGCAAAATCATGTTATTTTAGAAAGTTACATGAACAGTAACTTTATAAGTTTACCACCACTCAGCTATATAAACAGCAATGTTTTAAGTTTACCCCAAGGACGGCTTTGGCTGTCCCTAGTGTAATGCTTGGTTACAGTGGAGATCAGCAGAGTAACAACAGGTGCTGAAATCCTGCTGTTTTCCTGCAGGGCTATCAAATGATCCAGCTGTGAAATTGGACAAGGGTTATTATCGTCTCACAGGTGGGCTTACAAATGGCACCACTACAGATTAAGAGACAACCCCTGCCACTCTGACTCGCTGAGAGGAAACTGACTTAAAACAGAAATAAATGCGTCATGTGTTGCCATTTAAAACCTATTAGCATACCTTGGGGTAACCATTTTGAAATTATGCATACCAAAAGGTCACCATTCAGTGTTGGTGCCTATCACAGACAGAGAAAAAGTTTTGTGTGGCAGATTAATAAGTTTGTTTGCTTTGTAAAAGCCGTGCATAATTATTACTCAGTGTGGCAGCTTAAAAAAAATTGTTTGCTTTCTAAAAGCCACGCATAATTAATACTTAGGAACCTAAAATAAAAGTCGTGTATGCTAAGTATTTTGAGTATGATGCATGTGCCGCATATGCTGCATGTGCCACGTATGCCATATGTGCCACGTATGCTGCATGAGCCGCGTATGCCACGTATGCCACATATGCCACATGTGCCGCTTATGCCACATGTGCCGTGTATGTCGCATGTGCCACGTATGTTGCATATGCAGCATTTGCCGCGTATGCCGAGTGTGTCGCATATGCCGCGTATATCGCATGTGCCGCGTATGCCATTTTGCCACATGTGCCATGTATGCCACATGTGTCGTGTGTGCTGCGTATTCCACATGTGTGGCGTATTTTGAGTATGGCGTGTGTGTTGCGCATATGTTTGATACACATGCCGCGTGTGCTGAGTATGCCATGTGTGCCGAATATTTGAGTGTGCCTGTCTAAACGAAGACAGGTTTAACTGTATTGGAAGGTGCAACCTACCCTGTTAAAAAACCTGACTGAGGTCAATAACACAGACATTCAAAGGGGTCGGGTGGCCTGATTAGCCTTGTGTGTTATGTTTAGGTAACAGCTGTGTGAGTTGTGTTGTGTGTGCGTGGTGAGAGAATGCATTGGAGAAGGTAAGGCTGTCACTGTTGATTGATTAATTCCCATTTGTTTAAGAAGTCAATGAGAGAATTAATTATTTAGGTGGGGTTGGGGATCTGCCTTAATAATTTCAGGTTGACAGCTGATCAAAAAATGCCGCTTCAATTATTTCCGAAATGGAACTTATATGGCTAGACAATTAAAGTGTTGGTGGTAATGGCTGTAGTTCGTTAGTCTAAATACTGTGTTAATTAGAATAATCTATTGATTATTAAATGGGTGGGCATGAAATCTCTATGTTTCTTTCTCTGGGTTTGTGGGTCGGCGTGACGCACGTGGTCGCCTGGTCTCAGTGATCGGGTGGTTGTTGTTTCACGTCGAGTTTCAACCACATGATTCAGTGAGCGTTTTTTCGCTAACCTAACATTATCCAAATTGTTTGACAGTCGCATTTCCACCTGCGAACGAGCCGGTCGCTTTGGCCAACAGTCTCCTAGGGTGTTTTTTCAGGCGTGGTTCGCCATTTGCTGGAGGCCACAAGCAGCTGTGTCGGTCTTGTGTATCGGCCCTGCGATACGGTTTCTGGTCGTCCCAGAGCCCGTGTCCGAGGAGGAGAGAAGAGAGAACTGCGACGAGTTTACCCCTGGCTTGTCTTGTCTTTGTTTGGATCGTCCTAGCCGGGGAGTCTTTACGGATGGCAGTAAGTACACGCAACAATTCTGGAGTGGCCATTTGCTCGGGGGTGGGGGGGGGTGTGTTTGTGTTTGCTTTTTCTGTTATTATTATTATTTTGGCTAGTGTATTGGGCGGGGGGGGGGGGGGGGGGCAGGTGTAAAATAGAAGAGAATAGAATGTAGACGTGAATGCCATCTGTCGTATTTTGTAATATTTAGAGTATCTAGTGGCGGATTAGTTATTGGGATTTAACGCTGAGCACGCGACTAAGGCCATTTCACTATCTAGCGTCGGAGGGTAAATTCGGAAGTGATTCACGGGGTGACGTGCAAATATGTATTCTTTGAGGTTGAATTTATTGTTGCGGGAGAGAGGTGAAAGGAATATAAAAGATGACAATTAAATTTGCGGGAAGGGTAGTGGGTTTATTTTTGTTTCTTTTGTTAGTTATTTATATGTGTATTTTTGCACCTGTGTTTTAGTGCATCCTAATCAGATGGCCAAATCCAATGGCCTTAACCTTAAAGAACTAACCGGCTAGTCTGCCACCGTGCTGTGGTACTGAGAGTGTAGGCTGACTGTCACTCTGCCTTGTGGGCTACGACGCCGGACCTGGTTGCTGTTGCAGTGTCGCGGCACGCCTGTGTTTAGTCAGGTCGGGTCGTCCCATGTAGTTATTTCTAACCTGTTTAAGTGAAGTTTTGTATATTTATAATGTTGTGAAGAACGTTGTGAGATTTATGTCATCTCCTCGTAGTGACAATATTGTGAGAGGAGCTTTCTTACAGTGACATTTTGAGTTATTGTATTATTTAAAGCAGCATGTGTTACTGAAGGCCTTATCGCGGAAGCAAGAGCGCCGAGCTGAGTTGAGCTTAACGGTTGTGATTCCGGCGAGAAGGTCTAGTGACTTTTGACCTATTACGTTTGCTTAACTTTCGGCTGTATTGTATTGAGGACGTTAGTTCCATTACATAGTGGACTTTGTGTTTGTCGAAACATCGTTAGTTAAAGGAGCCTTGCTTTGAATGTCTAGTTTGCGAAAGTATTAATTTAATTCGAACTTGTCGTTCGTGCTCCCGCTGGGGAGATTCAATAGTATACGAATTATATTCATTTTTTCTCGATCATCATTTGTGTGTTAGAAAACATATTTGGTTGATCGTATATTTGATATTGTGCTAATTGAGATACTGTATTACTTAAAGAGCCACGTGCTGTAAGGGACTCTTCGCGGAAGCAAAGGCGTTGGTCTAACTGGCGTTAGCGCTTGACGCTTGTGATTCCGTCGGTGTTCAGTGGCTTGTGCCGTAAGCTTTTCAGTCACTTTTCGGTTGTATTGTTGTTAAGGTTATTTGTTTATTATATTATATTAGTTTATCAACCTTTTGTGTTTTAGGGATATTTAGTTTATTATATTTATTTTGTATTGTGTACTATGGATATTCGGGGGGGGGGGGGGGGGAGAGATTGGACGTGTGTGCGTGTGAATGTGATGTGTGAATGCGTGGTTAGGATTGCGTGAGATTAGTTGGTTATTGTTAGGGTTTTATATAATAAACGTCGTCGTCATTGTTCTTCTGGTGTTTGTGTTAGGTTTGTGCTAGTGTGGGTCGGGTGTATCTCGAGTGGTAGCACTCATAGCTCGCGCCCCGGATGCGGGGTCGTGACGTTTTGGTGGCAGCGGTGGGATCGAAATTGTTAGGGGGGTTGGATTAGTTGGTAGATCGTTAGGTTAGGTTATGTTAATACCGAGAGGTTAGTGTTTTGTTTCTTTGCTGTCGTGTCGAGTGAGTGACTAGGCGGGCGGTTGGTCGGGAGTGAGGGAGTATTGCTCTAGGGCTCATACCCTGAGCAGTACGAAACGGGGGGTTGTTGTGTGTAACTCTGCTGCCAAGGCCTGGGCAACAGGGGACCCTCCGGCTCCGTCTTCCGTTTTTGTTTTGTTTGTTTTTTGTTCATTTGGTTGTCTCGTATTAAGTGTTAAGCGTTGGGTGTTTTGTTGTCGTTCAGATTTCGTTTTTTTCCTTGAGTGGCAAGACACCGTCTCCGGGCGCTATGACGACCAAAGCCGACGATCGTGGGGCTGTGAAGGACCAGGCACAGCTGGCTGAGTCATCGGCCGACTCGTTGACTGCTGGAACCACCCCGTCGCGTCAGACTAGAGCAGCGGTCAATGTGAGTACGCCTTCCTTCCATAACCCTCGCATGGCAGCATTTGTATCCCCGGTAGAGGCCAAAGGTTCGGTAGGACTAGGCGTTTCTGACTCTTATGTCAGATACAGAGAGTTGGGGGTGAGCATGGGATTGACAGACGTAGTGTTAGCCAACTTTGTGAGGGAGTCTGTTAGTAAAGACCAGGAGTCCGCTAGGAGAGACCAGGATTTGAAGTTGCTAGAGAGGAAATTCGAAGCTGAACGGGAACAGAGAGTTAGATCGTAGGGCTCTAGAGAGGAAATTCGAAGTTGAACAGGAACAGAGAGAGTTAGATCGTAAGGAAAGGGCTGAAGATAGGTCAGATGATAGAGAAAGATTTCAAGCCCAGCTAGAAGAAGAAAGAAGGGCTAGAGAACAGATGTTAGCCACACAGCAAAGTCAGCGCAGCCAGTCAGATGGCTATCGTGTCAGACTTCTATCTTTTGATGGGAAGGAAGACATAGAGAGCTTCCTCCAGCACTTCGAGCAGATAGCCGAGACTCAATGGTGGCGAAGGGAAATCTGGTCTGCTAGATTATGACCTTTACTGTCAGGGGAAGCTACAGAGACGTACTTGAAGCTGAGTCCGGAGCAAGCTCAATATTTCAGTGTCGTTAGGGATGAGGTCCTGAAACGTTTTCGGAGGGACGCTGAGTACTACTGAAAGCAGTTCAGGGAGGTACGAAAGGAGGGTGCCGAAACTTTTCCTCAGTTTTTGAGGAGGTTACACACTCTAGTGAAGAGATGGTTTTCGTTAGCCAAGAGAGACATGGAGAGTGTAGTTGACGTGTTGGACGCTTTCATCACTGAGCAACTATATTCTATCATGAGTCCGGAGTTAGAGCTGTTTGTGACGGAACGACTTCCCGAGAACGGTGAGAAGGTGGCAGAACTAGCTCAGCTTCACATAGACGCTAAGAGGGCCGTGACTAAGAGACCTGTGTTTGGGGGGTGGGGGGGGGGGTTGGGGGGGGGGGGTACCACTCAGGAAGGGACCTAGACCCAGTGACCCGGCTGTTAGGGTTAATAAACTGTCTAGTGGAGGTAAGAAGGAAAAGGCTAAACCGAGCGAGAGTCAGGGAGGAGGCAGTCTGATTTAGTGTTACAGGTGTGGTAAGAAGGGGCACGTAGCGAGGCAGTGTAGACAGTCTAACCCGTTGAATCAAGTGACGGTAAGCCCTGACGCCAGTATGATTCAGAGAGACCGCATTAACACCGTCAGTAGCATTCAGCCGTACAACCCTTGGAGTACCGGGCAGCTTAGAGGTAGTCCTGTTAGAGTCATGAGGGATATGGGGGCTGAGATGGGAGCTGTAGCGTCGAGATGGGTGCGGCCCGAAGATTTGACAGGTCGTGAGATCGAAGTGGTGTTGGTCGATCCATCTAAAGCCGGGAAGTACCACACGGCTTTCGTTGAGGTAGACTCGCAGTTCGTGAAGGGGACCGTAGAACTGATAGTCATCGAAGATGTTATCCCCGACGTCATACTAGGCAACTGGGTAGTCTTCAAGGACGGGCAGCGTAGTCCCGTAACTGTAGATGGGAAGCAGTGTGCCGTAGCCGCTGCGATGCAAACTCGAGCTCAGGTGAGGGCAGAAGGCAGGGGAGAAAAGCCATTAGCCATTCCGGAATCGCTTAAGTTGGATGTGACTCCAGACCAGTTAAAGAAGTGACAAGAGGAGGATGAGACCTTAGCTAAAGCTAGAAACTGCGCTAAGCAAGGAACCGTCTTGGAGTCGGGTAGAGCGTCAGTTAAGTTCCGCGTCAAGAAGGGAATGTTGTACAGAGTCTATCTGCGAGAGGGGGCAGAGCTATCGCAGTTAGTGGTGCCACAGCAACTTAGCGGGGAGGTGTTACGGCAAAGTCGACGTGATTTCAGATTTCATTCTAGACAATGACCTAGACGTTGTCGTTATCACCGAAACGTGGCTCAGCTCAGCTGGCGATGAACCCATCATCGCCTGCGTCACTCCGAGTGGCTACCGCCTGGCCTCCTTCCCGCGCGCTTCCAGAGGGGGTGGCATTGCCATCATCTACAGGGACTGTCTTTCCGCTCACCTCTCCTTCTCTCAGTCTCTACCTTTTGCTCATCCCTCCTTTGAATCTGTCGAGGCCGTAGCAACACTCCCTGGCCAGTCCCTCATCTTCTCAAGTATCTATCGCCCCCCTACAAGCTCTCAAAGCAAACTCACAAACTCCATGTTCCTCACCGAGTTTGACCTCCTCCTCGACCACTACAGCACACGACCCGGAAAACACATCCTTCTTGGCGACTTTAACTTCCTCTTCGACAAATCCGACTACCCTGACACAAAACGCCTTTGCACATCACTTTCAAACCACAATCATACACAACACATCACCACACCCACCCACCGACTCGGCCACACCCTCGACTGGATCATCACCAGCACCTCCGATCAACTTTTTCTAGACTCTAACACCTCCTTTGTGCTTCCCTCTGACCACCTCGCTATTTTCGTCTCCCTCAACCTACCTCCCCCGAAAAAAACCAACCTCCTTGTCTCTCGCTGCAAACTAAAATCTGTCAATCGAGAGAGCTTCTTCGACGAAGCTGTCGACCTTCTCCTGGACCCCGCCTCCTCTCCTGATCTTGCATCCCATTTCGACTCCTCCCTTCGAAAACTTCTAGACACCCACGCACCTGCTCCATACCCAACCGATCCCCCTCCCCCTGGCTCACTGACGACATAGCTGAGGCCAAGCGCGAGCGCCGACAAGCGGAACGCCGCTGGCGCTAATCTGACCTCACCGTTCACAGACAGATCTTCCAAACAACTAGATCCAAAGTCTGCAGAATGATCTCCGACTCCAAACGTAAACACCTTCAAAACAAAATCCTGGATTCCACTTCTTCCAAAACCCTCTACGCTACCATGAACACATTCCTAGGCATTTCTAAAGACTCTCCTCTCCCCAACACACACAGCAAAGAAGAACTCCCGTCCGCTTTTTCCACCTATTTTTCCGACAAAATCTAAACTCTGCGCAACACACTCGACACTCCGCCTTGCCCTCCCGACACCCCCTTTTCCGGCACCCCCCTCTCGTCCTTCCGGCCCGTCCCTCAGGACTAAGTCGTCAAGACAATAAAGTCCATGCCTAAAAAAACCTGCGAACTAGACCCTCTCCCAGCTTCTTTCTACCGGGACGGCCTTCCAAAACTTCTGCCATTATTTACCGACATCATTAACACATCTCTTGAAAACGGCTCCGTCCCTGATATCTTCAAGTCCGCCATCGTCCGTCCTCTCCTCAAAAAACACAACCTCGACCCAAGCGAACTAAAAAACTATCGCCAAGTCTCCAATCTCTCTTTCCTGTCCAAGCTTCTTGAGAAGGTCGTTCTCAACCAGCTCAACCTCCACCTCGCCGACAACAGCCTCTTCAGTCCCTTCCAGTCTGCCTATCGCAAACATCACAGCACTGAAACAGCCCTTCTACATATCTTAAACAACCTGCTTCTCTCCACCGACTCGGGCAACATCTCCCTTCTTACGCTACTCGACCTCTCTGCCGCCCTCGACACTATAGACCACTCTATCCTCCTCCACCGCCTTCACCACTCCTTTGGCATCACTGACTCTGCTCACTCCTGGTTTTTCTCCTACCTCTCCGACAGACAGCAGTCCGTCACCATCGACGGCGTCTCCTCCAACCCAGTCAGGCTCTCCTGCGGAGTTCCACAGGGGTCCGTCCTGGGCCCAGTGTTTTTCACACTCTACACGTCTCCCTTGTCCAACATCATCCAGTCTCACCGCATACACCACCACCTCTACGCTGACGACTCACACCTACTAGACAAAGACAAACTCGACAACACTCAGTCACTACTGACTCGCACGGCTGACTGCTACGAAGACGTGAAAAACTGGATGACGGCAAACAAGCTTAAACTGAATGACAACAAAACGGAAGCGATGCTGGTAGGCACTCGCCAGAAACGTTCCCAGCTCCCTCCCTCTCTCCACCTTAACTCGACAGCACCTCCATCTCCCTCTCTGACTCGGCCCAAATCCTCGGCGTTATCCTCGATTCCTCTCTTTCCATAATCAGCTTCGTCTCCGCCACGGCCCAGGCATGCTACTTCCACCTCCTCCGCATCAGTCAGATCAGAAAATACCTCACTACCGAAACTGCCACCAAACGTGCTGTCTCTCTCATCCTATCTCGCATCGACTACTGCAACTCTCTCCTTTCCGGCCTCCCTCACTCCACCACTTTCACTCTCCAGCGCGTCCAGAGCAATGCTGCCCGCCTCGTCCTCAGAAAGATAAAATCCGACCACATCACTCCCTTGCTCAAACTCCTTCCCCCAACGCTTCCAATACAAGATTCTGTCTCTCTGCTACAAATCCCTGTACAACTGCGCTCCTGCCTATCTCTCAAACTTACTTCACCCCTAAACTCCTCCCTGCTCCCTCCGCTCCGCCTCCGACCCTCTCCGCTTTCACATCCCCCACACCAAACTCAGCACTTTCGGCCCCCGCTCCTTCTCAGTATACGGGCCATCCACCTGGAACACTCTCCCACTCTCTCTCCGTCAAAAACAATCTCTCTCCTCCTTCCAGTCCGTTCTAAAAACTCACCTCTTTTAACAGTTCTAGCACCATACCACCACACTCCCCACCCCAAGCTGACTGTCGTAATGTATTTCACTATTTGTGGTACGTGAGTCGTTGTCTAAAGCGTGCGCATGCGTGCGCGAGTTGTGAGTGCGCGCTTAGAGTTATAATTATTATAAGATAAGCGCATTATAAATACCGTAATTATTATTATTATTTAGCGCACTATCCTCCAATGGCAGGGCATTTAGGAGGGAAACGGACCAAGGAGAGGATCTGGGGCACTTTCTATTGGCCCGGCATGTGTGCTGAGGTTAGGAGGTTCTGTGAGTCTTGTCCGGAATGTCAGAAGACAGTACCGAGAGGGAGGCTGTCGAAAGTCCCAATGCAGCAGATTCCTCTGTTAGAAAAACTGTTTCAGAGGGTGGCGGTGGACATCGTAGGTCCGATATCGCCCAAGTCGGATAGAGGGAATCAGTACATCCGTGTAGTAGTGGATTACGCCACCAGATACCCCGAGGCTGCACCTCTTAAAGGCATCGAAGCAGAGCGTGTCGCTGAAGCGTTGTGGGAAATCTGGACGAGGATGGGAGTGCTCAGGGAAGTTTTGACTGATCAGGGTACGCAGTTCATGTCTAGCGTCGTGAGTGAGGTCAATAGACTGTTAGCCGACAAAGAGAAGTGTACTACACCTTATCATCCCCAATGCAACGGGCTGGTGGAATTGTTTAACGGGACACGCTCAGAAAACTCACTAAGGAACAACCCACGTCATGGGATAGGTACATTCCTGCGTTGCTATTCGCATATAGGAAAGTTCCTCAAGAGAGTACAGGGGTCCCATGGCCATTTTGAGGGAGTTGTGGACGAAAGAGTTCAAGGGTGAAGAGGTCAAGGTTAGCAACCAGTATGTAGTTGACCTGAGGAGCAGGATAGAGGAAACCTGTGAAATAGCCAGAGAAAACATAAAGAAAGCCAACGCTAGGCAGAAGCGGCATTTCGACAGGAAAGCCAAATGCCGTCAGTTCCGAGTAGGAGACAAGGTGTTACTTCTGCTACCCACCAAACACAATAAGTTAGAAATGAGCTGGCGAGGTTTGCATGAAGTGGTAGGGCGACAGGTGGAGTGCGATTACCAAGTAAGGATAGGAAGCAAAACCAAGCTACTCCATGCTAATCTGTTGATACTCTTCCACGAGAGAGTCAGCGTATCTACCGCCGTAGTCGTAGAAGGGGGAAAGGGGGAGGATCTGTCCGTTGGTGACAACGTACTGACAGTAACGTTGACAGCCGCTGAAACCTCCGGAAACGTTATCTTAGATTTTGATTGTCCAGACGTACACCGGACGGTAGAGACTGCGTTGGACAGTATGCAAAAATTTTACCGACTTACTGTTGCGCACCGCGTTATGCGAGTGCGAGGTAAGGATGAAGATTTATTTCAGAGTAGTTGTATAGAGATGACAGATCAGTACGTACCCAATGATTTTCTAAGTAGGAATGTCGAGTCGTGATAGGATAAAGGAACAAAAACTTTTAGATTTGTCTTAGGGGGGAGGTGTGTCACGACACGTGCTTTAATCGCCTATTTTTTGTAGGGGAGTAAGTTTAGAGGGGTGACATGATTCAGTTAGTCGCCGGGTAGCGGTAGCGTAGGTGTGTAGTATTTGGCCTGTACACGAGTATTTGCTGCCGTGTGGGAGTTTGGTGGACGGCGTAAAGCCACGTGGCCGCCCAGTCTGAACACCACGTGATGTAGTGAGCGTTTTTCTGGCCAACCTTGTTATCCAAATTTTCATCAGTCGCTGTTCCACCAGCGAACGAGTCAGTCGCTTTACCAGCAAGTCTCCGAGGGTGGTTTTCCAGGCGTGGTTCGCCATTTGCTGGAAGCCACAAGCAGCGGTGTCGGTCGTTTGTATCGGCCCTGCGATACGGTTCGGGTCGTCCCCAGAGCCGTTGTCCGAGGAAGGAGAGGGAGAGAAGAGAGAGCTGCGACGACTTTACCCCTGGCTTGTCTTGTCTTGTTTGTCTTCGTCTTAGCCGGGGCATCTTCACGGATGACAGTGAGTACACGCGACAATTCTCTAGTGGCCATTTGCTCGGGGGGGGGGGGGGGGGGGGGGTTGTTTGTGTTTGCTTGTTCTGTATTATTATTTTGGCTAGAGTGTATTGGGGGCAGGTGTAGAATAAAAGAATAAAAAAGTAGTGGCTATTTTGTAGTACCTAGAATATCTAGCGGCGGATTAATTATTGGGGGTTTAACGCCGAGCAGGTGTATGAAGCTATTTTACTATTTAGCGCAGGGGTGTAAATATCGGAAGTGAGTCACAGGATGACGTGTAAATATGTATTTTGTTGATGTTAAATTTGTCGTGAGGAAGAGAAGTGAAGGGAATATGTTGTGGTTGAATTTATTGTTGCGGGAGAGTGTTGAAGGGAATATAAGAGACGGCAGTTAAAGTTGCGGGAAGGGTGACGTGATTATCTTTCTTTTGTTAGTTATTTATGTTTATTTTTGCACCTGCGTTTTAGTGCATCCTATTTCCGACGGGTTCATATCCTAACCCAGTGATGTACTGAGAGTGGAGGCTGACGTTGTCACTCCGCCTTGTGGGGCTACGACGCCGAACCTGAGTGCCTTTGCGAGTGTCGCGGCGCGCCTCGTTTAGTCAGGTCGGGTCGTCCCGTTTAAACATTCCTAGCTTGTTTTAAGCGAAGTTTTGTTCGCGTATAATCTTGTAAAGAACGTCATACATTGTGAGATTTGTTTCATCTCCTCGTAGCGACTGTATTCTGAGAGGAGCTTTATCACAGTGACATTTTGAGTTATTGTATTATTTAAAAGCAGACTGTGTTGCGGAAGACCTTAACGCGAAAGCAAGAGCGTCGAGTTGAGAAGCGCTTAACGGTTGTGCTTCCGGCGAGAAGGTCACGTGACGTGAAATATATTTTATTCGACTAACTTTCAGTCATGTTAGGTTAAGGACGTTTGCCCCATTTGTATACGTGATATTGTTTATCCTGAAACGTTGCTCGTTAAAGAAGCCTTGTTTATTCTGAAACGTGCTCGTTAAAGAAGCCTTGTCTATTCTGAAACGTTAGTAGTTAAAGGAGCTTTGTTTATTCCGAAACATTGTTGTAAAAGCTTTGGGCTGTGAATGTCTAGTTAGTTTGCTAGAGCATTAGCTTAATTCGAACTTGTGGTTCGTGCTCCCGCTGAGGAGATGTAGTAGCTTATGAACAATATTCCTTTTTCTCGATCTTCATTTGTGTGTTAGTAAACCTATTTGGTTGATCATATATTGATCATTCATCGTTGATCGTTGACCGTGCTATTTGCCATACTATATTACCTAAGGAGCCACGTGCTGTGATAGAGACTGCGCGGAAGCAAAGGCGTTGGTCTACTGGCGTTAGCGCCTGACGCTTGTGCTTCCGTCGGGGTCAGTTGGTTTTGGGTTTAAGCTTTTCAGTTTCGTTGTATTAAGGATAGTAGTTTTATTATATATTGTTTGGTTGTACTTTAGTTAGGATATTTAGTTTATTATATATTAGTTTCCTCAGCCTGTTTTATTAGGGATATTTAGCGTATTATATATTTTGTTATTTCGTATTGTGTATAGTGGTTATTTGGAGTGGAGAGTTTGGGCGTGTGTGAATGTGAGGTGTGAATGCAAGGTTAGGATTGCGTGAGAATAGTTGGCTATTGTTAGGGTTTTATTTAATAAATGTCGTCGTCATTGTTCCTCTGGTGTTTGTGTTAGGTTTGTGTTAGTGTGGGTAGGGTGTGTCTCGAGCGGTAGCGCTCATAGTTTGCGCCCCGAGAGCGGGGTCGTGACATGCATCCTAATCCGATGGTCCAAATTCAACGGCCTAAACCTTAAAGAACTAACCGGCTAGTCTGCCACCGTGCTGTGGTACTAAGAGTGTAGGCTGACTGTCACTCCGCCTTGTGAGCTACGACGCCGGACCTGGTTGTTGTTGCGAGTGTCGCGGCACGCCTCGTGTTTAGTCAGGTCGGGTCGTCCCATGTAGTTATTTTTAACCTGTTTAAGTGAAGTTTTGTATATTTATAATGTTGTGAAGAACGTTGTGAGATTTATTTCATCTCCTCGTAGTGACAATATTGTGAGAGGAGCTTTGTTACAGTGACATTTTGAGTTATTGTATTATTTAAAGCAGCATGTGTTACTGAAGGCTTTATCGCGGAAGCAAGAGCGCCGAGCTGAGTTGAGCTTAACGGTTGTGCTTCCGGTGAGAAGGTCTAGTGACTTTTGACCTATTAAGTTTGCTTAACTTTCGGCTGTATTGTATTGAGGACGCTAGTTCCATTACATAGTGGACTTTGTGTTTGTCGAAACATCGTTAGTTAAAGGAACCTTGCGCTGTGAATGTCTAGTTTGCGAAAGCATTAATTTAATTCGAACTTGTCGTTCGTGCTCCGGGAGATTCAGTAGCTTACGAATTATATTCATTTTTTCTCGATCTTCATTTGTGTGTTAGAAAACATATATGGTTGATGGTATATTTGATATTGTGCTAATTGAGATACTGTATTGCTTATAGAGCCACGTGCTGTAAGGGACACTTCGCAGAAGCAAATGCGTTGGTTTAACTGGCGTTAGCGCTTGACGCTTATGCTTCTGTCAGGGTTTAGTGGCTTGTGCCGTAAGCTTTTCAGTTTGTTTTCGGTTGTATTTTTGTTAAGGTTATTTGTTTATTATATATTAGTTTCTCAACCTGTTGTGTTTTAGGGATATTTAGTTTATTATATTTATTTTGTATTGTGTACTATGGATATTCGGGGTGGGGAGTTTGGACGTGTGTGTGCGTGTGAATGTGATGTGTGAATGCGTGGCTAGGATTGCGTGAGAATAGTTGGTTATTGTCAGGGTTTTATGTAATAAATGTCGTCGTCATTGTTCCTCTGGTGTTTGTGTTAGGTTTGTGTTAGTGTGGGTCGGGTGTATCTAGAGTGGTAGCACTCATAGCTCGCGCCCCGGAAGCAGGGTCGTGACAACATTGTTTCATAAAAGGAGACCTTGTGTTTCATACTAGGCAAATGGTGCCTAATATGAAACAATATGTCCCTTTTTTCAAACTGGAACTGCGTCGTTTCGATTTTTGACATTTGGTTCAGTCCTAAGATGCATCAATATAATTTCTTTTAAATCCTTGTGTCGCATTGATTCTGTCTTTCTTTTGACGATCGTGCGAGATTTTTTTGTTTAAGTGTTTCATAATTGTCTCCTCCCCTAATTCTGTGTAAGGTGCATTGCTGGTGGATGTAAGTACAGACTAGATTTTGGTGCAAAGTTTTGATTATATTTCCGCGGTGCAGTATTCCTCAGTGAAATGGACCCTGATTGACATCACATCAGCCTGTCGACAAGAATAACCCAACAAAGAAATAAACACTCGTATAAAACACAGTTGTAACACAATTTATCCTTCGGTTGTTACTTACTGTCTCTACGTACTGACAAGACAAGCAGCAAATTGCATACTTGTGTGTTTGTCTATTTCGAAAAAGTCAAACCAGAAATATTAATAATAATTGTGTTGACACTGTGGGTTTTTTCTAAGCGTGCTTCTTTCTTGGTTGGGTTATTGTTGTCTGCATTTTACAGCTTGGCACCTTTTTGGTCTGGATTTATTAAACCGTCGACTAAAATAGAAGTCTGATGTTCTTGCAGTATAATGAAACACATAGAAAAAGCACACCTCAAACCCTTTCAAAAGTCTGAGTTAGTTATAGGAAGCATTGAGAACATTATCCTCAGAAACCACATTCCACCAAATAAAATTTGCCTCACTTCAGAGATGAGGTAAATCACATTTCTCACCTCTTGTGAACCAAGTGTGTTCCCCCTAAGAATTTTGTCATTTGAAAGCTTATTATGAAATGTGCAGGCTTTGACATAAGAAACGGGACAAAAGTGGCTATTCAACACTTCATCATCATCATCATCAGTCCCTTGCCCGAACTGGGCGTTGGGGGGACTGAAAGGCAGCAGCAGCAGACAGTGCTCTCCACTGAGTTCTATTTTGGGCGGTGGCAAGCAAGTCTGACATCTCGAGTTCGGTCCATTCTTTTATGTTTGCGACCCAACTCTTTCTCTGACGACCTCGCCGACGACTTCCTTCGAGAGTGCCTTGGAGGATAGTCTTGGACAAGGTGTTGTGTCGGGTCACGTGGCCAAACCAAGCAAGCTTGCGCCGTTTCACGGTTGCCAGAAGGGGTTCATGTGGGCCCACCAGGGAAGTGACGATGCTCCGTACATATTCCTTGGTCTTGTGCTCGCGGTACGAGATGCGGAGCAACTTCCTCAGGCACTTGTTCTCAAAGGCCTGGATTTTCTTTTCTGAGTCTGCAATTCAACACTTATATCAATATTAATCTGTTCGGCATCCTGTCTCGGAAGACAATGGAGTATGCGCTTGCTGGGTCAGTCACTGGAGTGACCTCTACAGTGCGCAAGCCTGGGCGAAGTGTGTGGAGATCCTGGGATGCCCAGTCGTCAAGATCCCCCTCTCGCCCTCGCTGATGTATCCAAAGGAATTCAAAGCAGTACGTTTGGCATGAGTTTGGCTGCAGGAGCTGCCAGAACAGTACGTGAATACAGGCAGCTGTCTGCCTTCGGGGCTCCAATCCTGATTTGAAGGGTTTACTCCCCCACATTTGGCCGTTGGATCCAACCTGATCTCCTCCGTCCTCTAGCCGTTGGCTGTCAGAAACAGCTCATCCGCCTAGTGGTGCAATGTGAACACCACCCCCTCACGTGGTTTAGCCCACCAGCTGAGGTGGTTTGCCAGGGTGTGGCGCTTGGAGCCAGCACGTGAAAGATTAAGGAGATGGATGAGGACCAGTGATGCCCGTCCGTCCTATGTAGGACGCAGCTGCCGAACAGCAAAGGTACTACCTCTATCCAGAGCCCCCTACACCCCAATATTATCAATATTAATAGATGTCAAATAAAATACCGATAAACCCAAATACGCTTTAATCAAAACGAAAGTTGCTCTCGTTATGACTAATTTTAAGACTGATAACACAAACTCGGCTGGGTTCAAATTCGGATAAGTTGATAGTCCAAGTCGACCATTTCAAAGGGGATCCTTAAGGTTCTAGGACACACCTCTTTCGTGCATCTTTTCTGCGCATTTAGATACCGCTATCTTGCGTCTGCCGTGACCTGAGACTAGAGGTCACCGAAAAAAACCGCCGTACGGCAAGTCATATTGCAAACAAGCTCAATTTATCGATAATTGACAAAAGATATATACTGTCTGAAATAGGTGTGTAAGCTGACTGTTTCTATGCATAAAATGTTGTGTTTCCTCAGAAATAAGATACTTTTGCATAAGTTGCGACAAGTCATCGAGCGTCAGTGGTAACGCATAACCATTTCTCAGAAGAAGAAAAAAAAAATGAACGGGCCAACCGAACGGGAGCCAGGAAAACAACAAAATCTCTTCAGACATAAGCAAGGAAAAGGTAAACTAAAGTAGAAAAAGTGGTTGGTGGTGTATCTGACTGGTTTTCCAACTCTTTAAAAAAAAAAAGTTTTATGCACCGCCGTGAGATGTCACCTGCACGGCGTAAAACCCCAATAGCTAACTGTCCTTTTATGCATGGAAATTTACAGCCTACCTGCAATGAAGAAGACTACATTTTATTGTGGGTTGACAGGGGCATGCATTCCATGTATGTCAGTCACCACCTAGAAGTAGAACATTTCCATACATTCTCAGAGAGCCTTTACTGATACGGTGGAAGGAATGTAGTCCACATTGTAGTGATATTAAACCAGTGCCAGTGTTTATTATTTAGGAAAACGTACTGTGTGTAGTAAAAAGTCCTGCTAAGGGAGAATTTTGCATTACTAACTCAGTAACTGCTTTCAGTACTTAGTAACGTAGTTTTCTCATCCATTCTCTGTCTTATGAAGGCTATATTACAGATTAGGAGATAGGTCCAGCATTTTTTTAGTTCAAGGATGGTGCCAGAATAGCTTGGTAGATAATATGCCAATCTATTCTGGCACCACCCTTGAACTATCATAGTCACATTTATTTCAAGCAGTGGGTGTAACAGGATTAAAAGGGTTACCTAGTAAAACGCTACTATGACTGAAACCCTAATATTTGTTGACTACCATTTTGGATGACCGTAGAATGTGTGAAAAATACAAATTTGACTAGTACAAAAGCAAGCCTTTATGTTGAGACTCGTGACACTTATTTCAGCTACCTTTTGGAAAGGTCACACAGGTTGTGAATCAGTTATGTGCTTGAGGCGTACAGACATGACTTTGCCATTGTTGTTTGTTCTTTGCGGTTTACACAGCTTTTGTCACATTTATTTTGAAAGTAATAATCTGCCCCTGCATTTAGTTTACGCAAAGTGAAATTGTCATGCTGCCGAACAACACAGTAATAATCATGTATTTCATTTCAGGCTAATACTGCTGTTGACCTCTCGCTGTGTCATCTCAGTACTTTAACCCAGAGTACATACTTGCAAACAAGCGCAGAAGTATGACGCCTACACCAACTGACCAAGGTCACACTCACAGCTCAAGTGAAGTGAGGGAAGGTGACACTTATTCTCCTGGACTCAAGGTAAATCATACCAGTAGATCTGTGATGAGAATCAGGTGCAGAACACAACACAACTATGGTGTGAATGAACACATCATACTGTAATGCCTTCTTTCATTGGCTCATGTGCGAAGCAAGTGTAAGGCTATGTTCTGGGCCATTGGTCATCCATGGTAAACTTTAATGTTGGCATTTTCTCAGAGACTATTCAAACCACAGTCTTCAAACGTAGCCGAAGGATACTTTGTGGCAAGACCTTTCTTACTCTTAGCCTACCAGTTTGAGTTCAGGCCAAGGGTCATGAGAAATCAAGAAATAGGTTTAAAAAAAAAAATAGCCATATTTTGACAAAAGATATTTTTTCTCAAATACTATTCACAACTGTACATAAGCCAGCCCTTTACGTATGCTTAGACTCATGGCACTTAAATTTCAGTCACTTGTTGGAAAGGGCACACAGTTCAGATTAAGAAAATGATCAGTTTTAAATGCACACGAGCGATCCAGGCATCACCATTGTTGTTTGTGGTGTTCACAGTTTATTTCACATTAGTTTGAAGGTAGTAATGTGTAAACTAAATGTAGGGACGAATTGGGTGGGTGGGTGGGGGGGGGGGGACTCCCCCCACCGGTCCCGAATTGTTTATAATGCTATAACAAAGTCCCTGTTTGTGGAGTTTTGAACCGACCCACCCTGAAATAACATCAGAAGTGAAATTGCCATGCTGCCGAATAACACGATAATAAACATGAATTTCATTTCATGTCAGTGCTGCTGTTGACGTCTCACTGCAGAGTCACGCCCAGAGGGTATACTTGCAAACAAGTATGACGCCTACACCAAGAAGAGGCAAGAGCTAGTCAGGTCATGTTGCTCAAAGGAGAAGGCCACAGCTAAAAGCAGGCAATTCCAGTTCCAGCGGATCAACTAAAGTGAGAGAAGGTGACACTTATTGTCCTGGACTCGAGGTAAAGCATACCGATTGATTTGTGAATAGAATCAGGTTCATAACAAAACACAACTGGTTGGAATAAACACATCACACTGTAATGCTTTCTTTCATTTTGAAGATGGTGTAGTACTAGTACCAGCATTCTCAACAACACCGAATGCTAAAATCACTTGCTGTCAACAAGTGGCACCATATTGCATTTGATTTGAAAACTAGAGGGTTGGGCAAGTCTGCAAATACTGTCAATCCAGACCAAAAAGGTGACTGCCAAGCGTGTAATAATTGTGTTGTACCCGTCTTTTCTAAGCGTGTTTCTTTCTCCGTTGGGTACTTCTTTGCAAATACTGTCGTTTTCTTTAATAAGCACTTAGTGCATACAAAAGGACTAGAAAACTCTGAATACTACCCATTTGGTCCAGTGTGTGCTGTTGCTAAACAGCAATGCGTTGTGTCCTGTTTGAAACAATTTCTGCAAGTTACACTTTGAATATTGATGCTGATTCTAGATATATGTATACACCCTTTGTGGTCATTTCAAGCTCAATGGCGTCTAATGTTTGGTGCATGTGTGATAGCAAAAGTAAGTGTTTGTAATGGGTCGTCCGTCAACTGTCTGTTATCTGTGGGCAACTTTAACATTGGCATTTCCTCGAAGACTATGCAAGCCTCAGACTTCAAACTTCGCACAAGGGTACTTTGTGGTAAAATAATTCTAAACATACCAATTTCTGTGACCTTTCAAAGGTCATCTCAAGTAGTATTTTCAACTTCAAACTCAAACTTGCTATGGAGATACCACATGATAAGGGTGACAAAAGTTAGTTTCGGGTAGAGTTGTAGTTTTTATCAATGTTTTTGCAAACTTTTCAATAACATTTGGCATGATGATAACACTTTTCTGTGCATACTAATATAATCAGCCCCTCACAGAGGTCAAGGGTCACAGAGGGTTGACAAATGTGTGAAAAATGAAGGGATTTGGAAAAAAACCTCAGGTTTCACTGGTACAAAATCCAGCCCTATACTTATGTTTAGACATTTTCAGAGACCTGTTGGAGAAGTCAAGCCAAGGTCAAAAAGGTCAGACGTATTATGTGGATTGGTCATACACGTGAACCATAAGGACATTGCCTTTCTTGTTCATGTTCTGACTACTGTCATATTATGCATGTATGTACTTTGTATAAATACTTGCAAACATATATGCACGTAATATGTGCATGTCAAAACTTTTTTTGATACAAAAGTATCTTTTGCAGGTTGCGAAAGATAAGGGAAGAAGAGTTCAGCGGGTACATCTCTCCGCGATGGCCAACCGACGAGAAGGCAAAGGAAGTGAACTGTTTGTCCTGTGTAGGAGGGCAGACGTCCTGTTATTTTGATGTCCATCCACCAGGCTGGCCACAATGTCAAGGTTTTGGACAGTCACATCATTCGCAATGCAGCAAAAGCCTGTGCCTTACTGCCTGAGCTGATGCATAGCCATATATTAGGAGAAGGGCAAGGAGGCTTTAGGCCTGGCTATTCAACTGCAGACACAACAGCAGTGGGGCAGTGACAACAAAGTGACAATGACAAAACTCGAGAACATAGAAATAAAGAGGGAGTGTTTCCATAAGCCTGACATAGAAGCAGCGGGGCGACAAAATTGTAACGTGCAGTCGAGCAGTTCAGGGGCTATTGTACAGTGATGGGGGTGTGCTTTGTGTGTTTTCATATAACAACGTGACAAAGCGATTTGACACCCATGTTGTAATTTGTAGTGCAGTAAAAAGGTGAAAAATATCTGTATTTTGACCAAACAGATGTTTTCTCAAGTATACACAACTTCAAACCCAGACTTGGTACAAGGTGGTAAGAACTAGTATACGAAATTAGTATGCATGAAAACATGCATACTAATTTCGTATGCATGAAAGGTCAGAAAGGTCAAGGGTCACAAGAAATCGGGAAATAGGTACAAGATAGCCATATATTGCCCAAAGATGCTTTTTTTCTCAAGTATTCCTAACTGTAACCCTAAACTTGGTAAAGAGATACCTGATGGTAAGACCTTCCTATGCATATTTATTTGGATGACCCCCTCAGAAAAGTTACTTTTTGTCACTCTCCTGTCATGTCGCGATTTGGAAAAGCAGCTTAATATGTATTAGTTTTTGATTATCCAAGGAAAACCCCTTTACTGACAATGTGTTCATTTTTCGAAGACATTTCATCATATGAACAGGTCTTTTTTTGTGACAAGTTCCTAAATACTGGCATACATCAGTCATTCAAAATATGTACTCCACAGCTGACACTTATGGGGTAGGAAACAGTGGTACAGATAGATTTTGTGCAGCATCGGTGTGAGACAAGGAGAAAACTTATCACTGCTCCGCTTTGCATGATTCAAAATGATATACAGGGTTCATTCTGAAAATGGTCATTGGCCTCAGAGTATAAAACCCATGGGTCCTTTCTGAAGAGGGGATGTGCGGAAATATAGAAACGTGGGGATGTATATTTATGTCATTAAACCCTCAGCTTAAAATGTTGTGCAAATGTGGACTTGCTTAATGAAAAACGCAATACTGCTCAAGAGTGAGTTGACCATGCAGTTCTTGCATTACCCTCCAGCTGTCACAGCAGATTTAAGTGGTTGGGTGATAACTGATCATAGGCATATGATATGTACTGTACTTTGTGTTTGTTTTGTTTTTTTCTTCCACTGTCAATCTTTGACTTTCAGCTGTGTGGCTTTACTTATAGTATCAGAATTGCTAACCACATGGTTCATTTCACAAGTTTTACAGATGTACTGTACATGACACATGCCAGCAAACAGAATTACCTGACTATGATCCGTGTCCATACAAGTCTCTGTAGGCATGCACACAACTAAAAATGACATCAGCTCCACTTTTCTCCCAAATAGCTTGTATAAAGTCAGCACTTTGTCAATGTAAATGTGAATAATGTTACATGTAGTTGAAATATGTTCTGCAGTAAAGCTGTATTTTGAGGGGGAGCTGGGTGGCTCGGTGGTAGTGTGTTTTTGTTTCCTTATAATTTGTAACCAAAAACTGCTGGGAAACTGAGATTCAGCTAGAGAGATAGGTACATCCACTACCAATCTGTTTACAAACATCTTTCAACCAGAGATGTTCATCGACCTGCTTTCACGGAGACACCAAAGGAACATGTAGCATTTCTTGCAGCAGGTATATTAAAACAAATGCACATCAATTAATGTTTGTAGATGATGCCAGTAAAAATAAAAATAAAAAACTGTCTGTGACAACACTCTTTGGTGTGCTTTTTCATAGTGAAGCTGTGAATGATTGAATGAATGTAAACATGTAATGTAAACATGCTCACACAATGCCTGGCTGAAAAAAATGAATGAACAAATGTACCGAGGTAACCAGTGTGCATTTTTATCCAAGACTGAATCCGGTTGGTTGGTTTATGGTTTAACATTCACATTCCCACAGTGATGATAATCGCATATTTAAAAAATAAGAATAAAAAAATACCACGCGTTAAATTTTTTTTTGCTTTGGGTTTAAAGTGTGTTTGTTTCATTTAGCGAAGTAGAAAATGTATGGGTTTCAAATGTGAGCAGGAAAAAAATGTCGCCATCTACGGGACTCGAACCCTGGTCACCTGCGTGGCAAAAAAAATTCCCTACCACTGCACTAACTAAATTACTAAGAACCAGCACGTGCATTTAATTACTTATAGATAAACGTTTTCATCCCGTATCTGCCGTTGTTGTTTGTTCCAGTTTACTGTCACAAATAGTGATCGAGGACTAGCAGTTTGGGCGTAGTTTGCAACAGTTTGGGCGTAGGTTTTCCCTTGTATGTTTAAAATAGTCGTTTTCCCTTCTTTCTCATGCGTGCTTGTGACCGGCTACGGCGGAGATATGATCTGCCGGAAGTCAGACATCGCTTGTATCCCTTATTGAATACGCACTCGAAAACGACCCAAAGTGCCAAATTTTGTGCGGGACCCCATATTTTCTTCATAATCAATGTGATAGTTATAACATAAAGTACGACTTTATCGAATAAAAAGGGCCTGAGCAATTGCCCAACATTGCAAACACTTGTAATGTTATTGATAACATCCGGGCAATTTGCGAATTTACAACATAAACTTTTCTCGATTGCACTTAGAATTCCAATTATCAGAACACACTTTCTTTACGAGAAAATACTAACATACTTTATGAAGTGACCGCAATGTTTCTTTATCATTTTAACACACTATTCGATAAATTTTTATTGTGTTCTGAAATCAGCTATTTTGAGTGTTTTCGCTCAAGGGGTAGGTCACGCAAAAGGCTCAAACTTACAAATATGCCCGGGACCATGGGTCTTTCAGGGTGGCAATAGCCTCCAGACTCAATAAGGCTCTCAAAAAAACCCTATAAGCGGCAGTTTTCAATTAAAAAATATAGGTATATTATACAACCTTAACACTTGCATAGTATTGCAATCGAAAACAAAATGCGTATTACGAGTTAGACTATACGAGTGTTTCCTGTCGCCTCTCAGGTCCCCTTAGGGAGTTGATATCCTCAACATTTACTATTGACATCAACTCCCTAATCGAACCGTCGAGGCAAGAATGACAAATAGCAAAGCCTAACTCGTTATACAGTTAATAATGATAACCACACTATTTGATAGTGTGAAGACATGACTTCAATACGCTGATATATTTTGTAACGTTGACACAAGTTTATTGGATGTCGATCGAGCTAGATACAGCTAACGAGATCGACATGGAAAACATAATATGTCGAGAAGATACAATATCACAACATATTGAAGCCTATTCGATACAGTATAGACATTAGCGAATTTACGATTGACCGCAAAGTTGCCCGAACGTACCGGAAGTGTATTTCCTGCATATGGGAGGAGCTCTGATTATGAAACAATGCCTAATATGAAACACCCTGCTCCCGTCGAAACGGAATAACTGTTTCCAAATTCTGTTCTTGCAGTAATATAGAGCTGCCTTACGAAACCTTATTTCCAGTGCAAGAATGTCAGGCGCGATGAAAACGAAAATACGCCAAGAAAATGTTATTTTTGCGCCTTCTGCTTCTTAATTTTCACCATTTGGAAACACCTAAATCAGCATTTATTTTTGTGATTAAAAAACAAAACAAAACACTATTGTCATAAAGATCAGTCTTCAGAGATCAGATAACCAGCGACATTGATTTTGTTTTCTTTTTGTTGTTTTGGAGGCAAGCATCTTCCTGGAGAGGTATCCTTTTCCTATTATGAAACACAGAAAACACCTTATATGAAACAGTGTTTCATATTTAGAACAGTGTTTCATATAAGGAGCAGTGTTTATCTAGCGTATATATTTGAAACCATCCAGCCAGTTTGTTTAAAATTTTAGCTGTTGATAATTGTATACCACTACAGGATCATGTCACTTTCTTCAAGGTCAAGGTCACAACAACTACATTTATTATGTATGCCGTTGTCTATGCATTGTTGCTGTAAAACGATTTGATCCAAATGGCAAATTGTGATACAGAGTGTTGTGCACTAGAATCTATTCACTGCATTGAAGGCCAAGGCCACAGTGGCCATATTTGTTTTGTGCAGATTTGTGGACTTGCTGACTGAGGCCATATTTGTATGAACCTTTGTGCAGGCAATATCGAAAACACCATTGGACATATTCAATCCAAATTTTAGATAATAGTATTTTACGACATTACACATTGCCATCAATCATAAATGCGCCTTTACCTCAAGGTCAAGGTCACAGCTGCCGTATTTGTTTTTGCAGACTATTGTGTAGAGAAATACATCTGAAACCGCTGTACTGATTTGCTCTGAAATTTTAGGAAATGGTGCCTTACCCTCATAATTATGTGATATCATTAACAGAATGAATTTACTACCTTTAAGGTGAAGGTCGCAGAGGCCATATTTGTATGAACCTTTGTGCAGGCAATATCTCTGAAGCCACAGGCTCGATTTTATCCAAATTGTCTTTGATGATATTTTGACTTAACTCCTTCACAGCCAAAAAACTCTAAAAATGAGCCATATGCAAGACGCATAGACCCTCATGTGCCCCGCTGTTGCGGGGGCTCATGAGGATTTTAGCTCTTGCTGACACAATTGTTTTAATGTATGGGTCTGAACTGTTTGGGTGTGAATTAAGGAAGATTTCAGAGCAATATTTCCGTCCAGTGGCAGCAAAGAGAATAAAACAGATACGTCAAAAACCAAGTTTATCTCATTACATCACTTCAAGATGAGGATCATAGTTGTTGGGGATGCTTTCAGACAGACAAAATTGTGTGTTACAGTCTGCGAGAAGGATGTGGGGCTAAAAGCGGTTTCAAAAGCGAACGTTGGCTTAGGTGTGCCAGCAAATGTGAAACAGTTTAAATGTAGTCACCAATCTTCCATGCATCCGCTCTTCGTCAGTCTGGCGTGTTTGCGTGCGTTTGTCTAAGGTAATTTCTGAGGGACTATAACATCTACATGCTTTAAACATGACACAATTGCAGTTTACAAAAAACACCTTTACATACATATTTCAACTGTAGAAAAGGTCATGGTCAATATAGGTCAATGTATTTGTAAAGATTAATCATTTTTCGTACTCACATTTTAAAAACGTTAACTTTAGGCGAAAAAGTCTGAGAGTACCTTATGCTTTTTTTATCATGAATAAATGAGCTCTCTTTAAGGTCCAGGGTAATACAAATTTGCGGGAGACAAACTGAAACTGCTTCTGCGTCGATTCGAGTTATAAATTTGTCTTTGTGCTGAGATGCATCTCTATCAGATCCTGGCTTTGGATTGATACCCCCTCTCTTCGGACGGTCGCGCGAGACGTTTTCGCTTAAGTATTTCATAATTGGGTCTCCTGCCCTACAGTGCATTTATTTTAGGGCTTTTTTGGACGAGTGTACAGAGTCAAAGCTCTTAGCGCACCGTTTGGTTTATTTACGAACCACAAACCAATATTATTCATTTGGCACCTGCGATCTGCAAATTCGCATCATAAACCCATATCACAAAAGTAGTGTGCATGTGAGTTGTTCTACAGAATTGGTACCCAAAATGTTGAAATTGTGTCAAAAATTAAATTGCATATATATGATTGTTCAACTCCTGCGTTTAAGAGGGCCAAATAGCCATAAAATCTGATACCATCATAGAAAAATCAATGCCTTGTTCCGTTTTCTCACTTTGACCTTTAGAACTTAGGGTGCGATGTAGTGCCTCGTGCATCACGGTGTGACAAAAAGATGATTGCAAATGCAATACTATCAACAATGACAAGATTATTGGTGTTGGTGGGTGAAGTACACTAGTAAAGAAAGCAGTGGAAGGAGAAAGCACAGCTTCAGCACCAACCATGGAACCACGTACTGACCAAGTGAAGTTGTCACAATGTAATTTACGGGAGCCGCTTTAAAATGTTTCCATACATATTTATTTTCAATGAATTTCCATTGTCTTCGTCTTCAACGTTATTTATGACAATGTACTAAAGCAGGAAAACATATTGTTTTTGATGGGAAAGCAAAAGTAAAGGTTTCTGTCACAGTGTCACATGCGACATAAACAAGGAGAAATTAACTGAAAATCAAACAAAATACACGACAAGGCAATCTGAGTTTAGAAACTTGTATTAAATACAGATGGTAAGTGGCAATCAAGGCAACATGTCAATTTAAGATTCGGCTTTCCAGTTTGTTGTGGTCCAGGGCACTAGTGATGTCGGTTGCTTCAACCCATGCGTCGTCCTCTACCTCGGTCAAATATTAATATGTCTTATTCTCCGTCTCTATCAGGAAGCCTCGCACTTCAACTTCACCCTCCTTCTCATTCAAATTCACCCTCCTCATCTTCCGATCGTAACTAAAGATAAAAAGAAGAAACTTGCATGTTTAGTATTAATTGTTACTGCTACTACAATGACAGACCGCCGGAAGCAAGTCATGAAGTCGCGAAATTGAACGGGGTTGGTCTTCGCCACATATTACAGTTTCGGCCTGTATACGGGTCGATGAAAACAGATTAACATCGAACATGAAATAATGTGCCACGAGTACCATGCCAGAAAACGAGCTCAGTTGATCTAATAATGATCTGCTGACAAGTGTGGCGGTCCCGACTGTTACTTGTGACAATAATGCGACCAAGCTGAAAACCGGTCATCTATACTTTACGACTGAATGAAAAACACAAATCAAACTAATGCAGATGTAAAATATTTCCAATGCAACCAAACTTGTGTATACCGACCACCCAGGGAACGGAGGAAAACTGGTGACCGTTACATAATGAATAAAAAAAAACTTTAATGAACAGTTAGCATCTGACGTATCCTTTTTCTTTTAGTTTTATCACTTCAATTGTATTCTACGTGAGCGCGATTTTTTTTTCCTCTGGGCTGTTTTTAGGACATGCGACCATACTATCACATAACAAACTGAACACTGTAATATACGCAATGTACTACGACCAGACACTGAAACACAGTACCAATGTCAACAAACAGTTTGAATTTGTCAAAGATTTATTTACGAGCCTAACGGTACTCTTCAAAAAGCCTTATGATGAACAGAGCTCATACAAATTTACCCTGATCAAAAATAGGTCTATGTGCCTTTCAACCGTGGTGTGAGAGACGTGAACGGCCGGGCGATGATGAACAAAGCGACCTGTCCTGTTTGACTGAGCATACTCGATTGACGTAAAGGCGCGTCGGAACCTCAGACGATAAACAGAGGAAAACCTTTCTATGTTGACCGAGCTTACACAAGTGGCGCTCGGACTCAAAGCGGCCGCTATATGGAGGGTCAAGTGGAGGTCTGGAGTGACAACGGCTGGCTGCAAGCGTCAGGCACAGGTAGCCGTTGTATGAAGGATCGTTATACAGTAAAAACGAATGGGATTAACTGTAATGGTTGCTATGAGCAGATGACCGCATAGAAAGTTAGGCGTTTAGGCAGGTTTGATTGTATTTGGAAACAAATACCGTAGAGATGTAATTTACTCACCTCGATTGATGCTAGTTACGAGTAACGATGATTTATAAGAAAACTGTTCTCAAAAATGAAATGGCCGTCCCGTGTCTACAATGGCTGAAAAGTGTGACATGTAACTAATTTGTTAGTATGACGTCACAGCTTATGCTGAAGTCCTGTTATAAACGCTATAAACTGATGTGTAGCTATGTCTAGTTTATTTTGCAGCATTCCTTTGCTTGCTGTCGGAGGTTTCTCGATCGTAATTTGGTTTTGAAAATCGGACGTCCCGTGCGTAACAGATGTGACAAAATTGAAAAGACTGGATTAAAACGGCAGTTTTCAATAATGCGATGTGAATGTGGAATGACATTTGTAATCTCTTGGTATTACATACTTTAGATTTGTGCTTCATGGAATTGGACATCGGTTAATGACAAGGTAAGCGTTTCCCGAAAATGCGTCAAAAAACGTGACATCGGCTGTAAGCACAGGACGGGTATATTTACTGCCACAGAGTGATGCAGCAAGAAAACAAAAGCACATTTAGTCTTATTGGCATCATTTTAACACAAAACACCCAAATTAAAGGAAACGTTTATATGGATTTGATAACATTAAACTTCCGCGAGAAGGTGATCGGTGGAAACTTTCAAGATGCCATTTTGCAACCTTTTTCGAACTTTTATTCATATTTTCTCTAGTTTTTAGACGCATCATGTGCCCGAAGCTGAATCAGCTGATTGTTGGCATATATTGGATAGATTTCTGACATTCACCTAGAAGCTGCTCCAAATATAAGCAAGGAAAGAAAATGGGTCTACCCCAAGTAGATACCAGTTCTGAAGAATAACTCATTTACATTTTACTGCATAGGGTTTGCAAGAAGACAGTCAAAATTTATTTACAGAATATAAATGTGAATCAGAATAACTAATGCATGTCTACAACATTGAGTTCGTTTTCAAAGTTGTTGCTAAAAGAACACAGAGCAACTAACCGTGCACCGTTGCTCTTCCGAAAGTGGTAAAGTTTTCCGGAGACATTGCTGTCTATTAAACGTCCATCTGCGTCAAAGAAGCGACAGCACACGTCACTGTAGGGAAGAGGATCACGGGCGATTCCTACAAGTCGGATGACGTCAGGACTATCAGTGTCGTCATAGTGTGCAGAATAGAGAAATACATCACTCTGGTTGTCCAATCGCTGCCAATGTGGCGAACCTTTAGTAACGGCATCCCCATCCCATGACAGAACAGGGTCTTGTATGCTTGCAGCATATATGATAGCGGTGTGTTCAAGCTTTGAAGGCACGTGCGGAGTCAGCTTTATAGACGTATTATGTGAGTGTAAAGGTGTTGATGTTTTCTGTGAAACTGTAGGCAGCAAATGAAAAGATGGAAAGCTTTTAATGATTTTTGTTTTATAGGTAGCCAGGTCACTTGTCATGAAACCTATCACAGCGCCTAGTGTCAATACTGTAAGCACAGCATAAGTTAGCCTGACTTGCTTCACTACACCAAGCTTGTCCCACCGCAGAAGTCTCCAAGTTATCCAGCTGCCTTTTTCTTTCCCCATCTGTTACACAAAATGGAATATGTCGTCAGTAAATCAGTAAAATGTGATGTCAGTGTCAATATCTATTTATTTATTTGTCTTTTTAATTCAATTGCATGGTGAATTCCTTATTTACTAAATACATCGAGTAAATTATCGATATTATGCAATGGTAGTGGTCCTGAACTAAATTATGAGGCATAAAAACGCGAAAAATAAAAGAACCATTAAAACGTTAATAATTTGATTACAGATCGAAGTGAATGTTGTCAGCACGTGCATCAAGCTCAGTTCTTGCAGTACTAGTCGTTGTTTTACCGACCGCACTGTGCGATTAGTGCTGAGTCAGCCTTCTCTGCAAGGGGTCAGCATGCGTCACTTGCACCACGAGCAAAAATGTGAACATCAGCTCACGCTATTCAGTGAACCCAGGCTATAAATACTCCGTCTAGAAAATGTTTTAAAAAGTCGAAATCTGCTGCTAAATCAAGATGCCAAGACTTCAGCTCAAGATAGTGAAAGAACACTGGGACGTCTGGACGCCGGGGAGTCACCACAGCAGGTCGCTATCGCTCTAGGCGTGCATGTCTCCACTGTTTATCGCCTTTAGAGCCGTTTCCAGACAACCATCACCACAGATGATCGTCCGAGTAGCGGCAGGCCAAAGGCAACGACAGCAGCACAAAACCGTATTATCCGACGTCAGCATATGAGGAATCCATACGAGACCGCTGTCAACACGGCCAGAAACACCCTTGGCAGGCACGGGACACCGATTAGTACCAGCACGGTACGTCAATGGCTGATTTCAGGAGAGCTCCATTGCAGGCGTCCAGCTAGACGACCCATCTCGACTGCTTGGCACCGACGGAACCTTCTTCAGTGGGCGCAATACCACATCAACTGGCGTCATCGTGATTGGCACAGAGACCTCTTCACTGGCGACAGCAGGTTCTGCATTGATCCGTCTGATGGCCGCATAAGAATCTGGTGAAGACATGGACAGCAGTTTCGAGCTGCTAACATCTTGTAGCGGAGCAGATGGAGAGGTGAGAGTGTGATGATATGGGGTGCAATCGGGGTTAACCAGCACTTAAGACCTGTGGTCGTCCAAATTGTCGGCTGAGGACGAGGAAATGGCGTCAGTGCTGACCGGTACATCAACCAAGTGCTGAGACCTCATGCGGTGCCGTCAGCGTCACCCAAACCACCTGTACCAGCAAGATAATGCAAGGCCGCACACGACACGTGTCACACAAGCCTCCCTGCAACACAGCAACATCAATCTGCTCCCCCATCCAGCTCGCTGACCTGACCTTAACTCAACTGAACAGTTTTAGGATGCTCTGCAGAGGAAGCTCAACAAGTTGACGCCAAGACCTCAAACTGGTGCCCAGCTAAGTGCCGCCATTGGCCGCGTCTGGCACATGATACCGCAAGCACAAAAAAACACTTTTGTGAGGTCCATGTGGCGGAGATGCAGAGCTGAGATAAACGCCCTGGGTGGTCATACACGATATTGATAGTGTTTGTCTTCTAAATGTTGGTAGAATGACGCCATTTTGTATCAGAACGACGTTACGATGCACACGATTGTGATGCTTGATTGTTGTGTAAATTTACTGTACGTAGTAATAATAATTTTATTGTCAAAATTAAATCGTAAAGAGACTTCTCTACTGTTTTCGCGTTTCTTTTGCCTCTGAGTATAGTTGGCCGTTAAATCCAAAGTTTCTTATATACAAAGCACATGTAGTTTACATAGAAATTTTTTTGTCATTATCAATAACCTTGTTATGAGCGAAGTTCACCGTAAATCCATTCACTCATACATCCATCGGATATTTTGATACGGGTCTCGTAATCCCATTTGCCGGCACGATATCAAGCAAAATATATACAGCTACATTTTGCTTCAAAATTCATTAAATTCTAATTTACTCGTTAGACAATAAAACAATACATGTGTCAAAAAAGTATCCTGCATAATAATTCATATTACGCCTTTGTTAAAAGTAAATATATATATATATATATATATATATATATATATATATATATATATATATATATATATATATATATATATATATATATATATATATATATATATATATATATATATATATATTACTTTTAACAAAGGCGTCGCCCAAAGCCAAAAATGCACTCAATCAGATTAGCTCCAAGGGACGTAATTTTTCATTCAATTCTGAGAATGCTCTTGCTGTGCTAATGCCATGGAATTCCAGGCTGGTAAGCTTGCATTGTCATCAGGACATCAGCTGCCCTTTTTGTGACTGCATAGCTCACGAGATCTAGAAAAAAAGGGCAGTGGGAGAGCAGGAATGACAGACCTATCTGTTTTAGCCTTCCACTGAACACCTACTGCATAATTATAGCAATAGAGACTACCCCCAGGCACCCCGCGATCCACTGGAGAATATCCTGATCTCCCCTCGAGTGGGGAGTAGTACATGAATATTCCCAAACAGATCTTGGACCTGCTGGGTAGATTTTTGTTTTTGCCGCCACCGACCGGTTTCGCCCCAAGGGGGGGGGGGGGGTGGGGGGTGGAGGGGCTCTTCAGGTAGGCATAAGGCGTAACCTGAAATTGCAAACACAACGCATGTACTAGAAGCCTCCTCCAGAATTTATTGGTAACACCACTAGTACAGCGCGGATTACATCCCTAAAGCTTTATGATGTGTTGCAGTGGAAGAAGACAGACAAATTTTCAAAAGGCAACACCTAGGCAATTTTGTGGTGCAATTATTCTTTACTTTTAACAAAGGCGCCGCCCAAAGCCAAAAATGCACTCATTCAAATTAGCTCCAAGGGACGTAATTTTTCATTCAATTCTGAGAAAACTCTTGCTCCATGTATATGGAGAAAATAAGATTCCATTTACACCAAGGTTGTTAATGAAGTTACGTTTTTTTTTTTATTCCAAAATTTTGCCCTCTCTGCGAAAGGCTCATCAGGGGAATGCCCAGGTAACAGAAAACAGGTACAAATACTTTTTTTTTCTAATCAAATGTACTTTTTTGCACACGCAAAAGCATTCTTTGTATGTAGTGCGTCAGACATCAGAATTTACACACGTGCACTTTTGATGGAAACTAAAATATATCATCCTGTATCATCGTAATACTTTTACGTAGGACGAAGGAACAAACGCAGGTGTATACGTTCGTAATATTTAGTGCGCCATTACTGATGACATGAAAAGGTCATGAAACACGAGAATGGACATGTAGCGTGCGCAAAAAGTATGTAAATGAAATATTTATACATAATAACGTATCATCGTCATTAACAACATCATTAGAATATGCACACGTGCATTAAAAAAAATCCATTGTCTTAGAAGTTCCGTCTCTATCTGTCTCTCACTGTGTGTGTGTGGTAGTGGTGGGGGAGCTGAGGGTTAATGAGAGAGAAAAAAAAATAGATAGACAGATGCGCGTGCAAAAAAGTACATTGATAAAATACGTAGTTTTAACATGTAAAATATGTATTTGTAACTGGTTTTTTATTATCCTGGTGAAGCACTAGTGCGCAGAGCGGTCGAAAATTTGGACGTTTTAAAATAAAAACTTAACTCCAGTAACAACCTTGCTGTAATTGGAGTCTTGTCTTTTCTACTTAAGTCTGTTTGGGTAGTTCCAAAAACTCATGGCCCAATTATTTGACATTTACCTCGAAAAAAAAAAGTTTTTAGTAAAAAGCTGATGATGTGTCATTTAATGCTTAAGACTGTCATGCATACGAATCTGCAAAAGATTTGATGTTTATACATTTCGTTTTCCTCCCAGAAGGGGAGTTAACACATGACCACTTTGCGTCGGGCAGTCGAAACATGGACACCAAATTAAGAGAGAATGAGCTTCGCAAACTTAATTTTGACGTAACTGTACACGTTCTATAACTTAAAGGTTGTGAAGTGCTTTAAATATCTTGGCACGCAGATATACGGTAAACACGTTTACTCAGAACACTAATTTCATTTTTAAAAAGGCAATGCAGCGGCTGTTCCTTCTGAGGAAACTCTGTAGTTTTGGGGTCAGTGACGTCGTGCTTGAAACTATGTATAAAAGTCTCATCGAAAGTTTGTTAAAGGACGGCCTCCCAAAACTTTTGCCCTTCATTACCGACATCATCAACACATCTCTAGAGAATGGCTCCGTCCCCGATATCTTCAAGTCCGCCATCGTCCGTCCTCTCCTCAAAAAACACAACCTCGACCCAAACGAACTCAAGAACTACCGCCCAGTCTCCAATCTCTCTTTCCTGTCCAAGCTTCTTGAGAAGGTTGTCCTCAACCAGCTCAACCTCCACCTCGCCGACAACAACCTCCTCAGTCCCTTCCAGTCTGCCTATCGCAAACATCACAGCACTGAAACAGCCCTTCTACATATCCTAAACAACCTGCTTCTCTCCACTGACTCGGGCAACATCTCCCTTCTTACGCTACTCGATCACTCTGCCGCCTTAGACACCATAGACCACTCTATCCTCCTCCACCGCCTTCACCACTCCTTTGGCATCACTGACTCTGCTCACTCCTGGTTTCTCTCCTACCTCTCCGACAGACAGCAGTCCGTCACCATCGACGGCGTCTCCTCCAACCCAGTCAGGCTCTCCTGCGGCGTTCCACAGAGGTCCGTCCTGGGCCCGGTGTTTTTCACACTTTGCATCTCCCCCCTGTCCAACATCATCCAGTCTCACCACATACACCACCACCTCTACGCTTACGACTCACAACTACTTGACAAAGACAAACTCGACAACACTCAGACACTACTGACTCGCACGGCTGACTGCTATGAGGACGTGAAAAACTGGTTGACAGCAAACAAGCTCAAACTGAACGACGACAAAACGGAAGCAATGCTGATAGGCATTCGCCAGAAACTTTCCCAGCTTCCCCCCCCCCCCCCCCCCCCCATTCCTGTCTCCACCTTCAACTCGACAGCACACCCATCTCCCTCTCTGACTCGGTCAAGAACCTTGGCGTTATCCTCGATTCCTCTCTTTCCATGACCAGCTTCGTCTCCGCCAAGGCCCAGGCATGTAATTTCCACCTCCGCCGTATCAGTAAGATCAGAAAATACCTCACTACCGAAGTTGCCACCAAACTCGCTGTCTCTCTCATCTTATCTCGCATCGACTACTGCAACTCTCTCCTTTCCGGCCTTCCTCACTCCGCCACTTTCACTCTCCAGCGCGTCCAGAACAATGCTGCCCGCCTCGTCCTCAGAAAGAAAAAATCCGACCACATCACTCCCCTGCTCAAGCTCCTTCACTGGCTCCCCATCCCCCAACGCATCCAATACAAGACTCTGTCTCTCTGCTACAAATCCCTGAACAACTACGCTCCTGCCTATCTCTCCAACTTACTTCACCCCTACACTCCTCCCCGCTCCCTCCGCTCCGCCTCCGACCCTCTCCGCCTCCTCATCCCCCGCACCAAACTCAGCACTTTCGGCCCCCGCTCCTTCTCAGTATACGGTCCATCAACCTGGAACACTCTCCCAATCTCTCTCCGTCAGAAACACTCGCTCTCCTCCTTACAGTCCTCCCTCAAAACTCACCTCTTTCAACAGTTCTAGCACTATATCACCACACTCCCGACTCCAAGCTGACCGTCGTAATGTATTTTCACTGTTTGTGTTACGTGAGTCATTGTCTAAAGCGTGCGCATGAGCGTGCGAGTTGAGTGCGCGCTTAGAGTTATAATTATTATATGATAAGCGCATTATAAATACCGTAATTATTATTATTTATTATAGCTCAGTGACATTTATACAGTTTCTGTTCACAGAAAAGACTTTTCCATCACATCAGACAGTTCTCACCCGCTGCACTGCCAGTTTGAGAAACCACCCTCTGGTATGCATTATAGAATGCCCCTGGCTTTCAGGAATCTTTTATTTGTGCCTAATGCAATAGCCTTGCTGAACTCCATCATGTAACTGTTGGACCATATGACCAGTAATATTCTGGGCCTAGTAACTCTGCATAGTAACTTTTCAACTCAGTGAAGTATGTGACATAATTGTCCATGGATGACAGTGTTTGCGTGCTTGTGTCGATATGTGCGTTCGAGCGTGTGCGCATGTGAGCATGTACAAGGTTATCATATTTGCACGTATGTTTATTATTTTCATATGTTCTTCTGCGTGTTTTAAAGTCTAAGCCGAAGGAAAATTTCCATCTCATGGACAATAAAGTGGTTTGTAATTGTAATTGTAAATAACAGCAACCAATTTAAGAATTTTATTGCGATTTTTGGATGTTATGTTCGTAAAGTGTGCAATTTATGTTCACGTTTACGATTTATGTGGGGGAATTTAATGGATGGACAATTTTGCAATAAAAAAAAAATTACATGGCGTTTTAGAAATAAAGCCTGATGTAAATAAAATGTAGTGTACAATTTTAACGTTGTGGCTTACTTGCGATAGCAAAAGCAAATCTATGTAATGGGCCATCCGTCGTCTGTACGTCGTCCGTCGTCTGTGGTAATTTTTTACGTTGACTATTCCTCGGAGACTATTCAAGCCTCAGACTTCAAACTTGGCCAAAGGATACTTTGTGGCACACCCTGTATAAACATACCAATATTTCAGTGACCTCTCTTAAAGATCAAGTTGAAAAGGGTGCATAGAGAGGAAGAAAATATCCATTTTGACACAAATTGTTTCTCAGCAACTGTTATTCAAACTTCAAACTCAAACTTCGTGCAGCGATGTCTGATGGTAAGACCTTTCTATGCATACTTGTTTGGATGACCCCTCAGAAAGTTCAAGGGTCACAAGAGGTCGTCAAATGTGAGAAAACATGCCAGTTTTTGTTACAATTGCAGTTTTATCAAAGTTTTTGCCAACTTGTTCAGTCATATTTGGCTCAGAAGTAATGATAAGACCTTTCAATGCATACTAATTTAGTGGTCCCCTCGCAAGGTCAAGGGTCATGAGGGGTGGGGGAGGGGATGTGGGGGGTGGTGGTGGGGGGTCCACATATAGGTAAAGAAAGAAAAGACATATTTTGACAAAAACTGTTTTTCCTCAAATGCTATTTTCAACTTCAAGTTCCTTTGAAGTTGAAGTTGAAGTTGAACTTGAAGCACAAGCACAAGACAGATCCGGCTGGCGTGCTGCCACCAGGAAAGCCTTCACGCTCTTTGAACACAATCGGCGCGAACGGATCACCAGTGCCAGAGCTCGTAGAAAGACAGCGTCGACTCTCCCCACAGCTACGTTCCAGTGCCCCCATTGCCCTCGCAGGTGTGGCTCCAGGATTGGCTTGGCCAGCCACACCCACACCCACAATTAGAAGTCATGCACAATGACGACATCATCGGTTTCGATGGTCTACCCAGATTTTCAACTTCAAACCCAAACATGGTATTGAGATACCTTATGCTAAGGCCTTTCAATGCATACTAATCTGGATGACCCCTCGGAAAGGTCAAGGTCACAGGAGGTCGGCAAGTGTTTAATAATAAGTGTTTAATACCAGTTTTGGATAGAATTGTAGTTTTTTCAAAGTTTATGCAAATTTATTTTTTAATCAAATTTGGGATAAAGGTAGATGATAATAACACATTTCGATGCATACTAATTTAGTCGATCCTTCGCAAAGGTCAAAGGTCACGGAGGGTTGACAAATCCATGCATTCATCTTGTGAAAACTCTGATTTCGCTAGTACAAAAGTTATGTTAAGACACTTGAACGCTTGCTCATTTCAGTGACATGTTAGAAAGGTGAAGGTCACAACAGTCACACTTATAATGTGAGTCATTAGGGCTTTGTCTTTCTTGTTTTTGTCTACCGTATTGAAAATAAGGTAGACTTTGAAATGGGGCTGGCTAGAGCGCATTCCGGAGAATACACACGATGTGCTGAGCTTGGGGGACCCAAATTCTGGCAAAGAAGTAAGAAGATAAAAATGACGTTACGTCTAGCGATGTGCTGAGCTTGGAGGACCCAAATTCTGGCAAAGAAGTAAGAAGATAAAAATGACGTTACGTCTAGCTACGCAAACCTTGCTAACCTTGTAAGAGAACGTCGTTTTAGCGCCAAGCGCCGTGTATTGGTGTATTTGTGTGTGTGTGTGTGTGTGTGTGTGTGTGTGCGTGTGTGTGTGTGTGTGTGTGTGTGTGTGTGTGTGTGTGTGTGTGTGTGTGTGTGTGTGACAGCGACTAGAGCCCACGTTTGAGGACGGACAAGCTTGAAATTGTATGATAATGTCCCTAATCTCGAGGAAGTTTTTGGGGGTTTTTTGATTAAGATACTCATTGGCGAGAAAATGTCCGTTTCACAAAAAGCGGTTCATCCACACTGGAGTCCGTAAGTTTTCTTATTTTTACTAGATATTTTGCATACAGCTAGACAAAAGTACAGATCTTCATAAACAGTTGCCTTAGAAGAATTTTGAAAATCCACTGGCCAGAGAAGATCAGCAACGTCAGACTCTGGGAGAGAACAGAGCAGATAACAGCAGAGAATGAAATTGGGCGAAGAAGATAGGGATGGATTGGTCACAGTCTGAAAAAGCCAGTTTCCAGTATCACTAGGCAGGCATTGTCATGGAACCCCCAGGGAAAGAGGAAAAAGAGGCAGGCCGAGAAACACCTGGCGTCGAGACCTCCAAGCAGACATCAAGAGACTGGAAACCACCTGGAGTAAAATCGAAGGAGAAGCACAGGACAGGAGTCGCTGGAGGTCTCTCGTCGACGGCCTATACCCGGGGAAGGGTGACAGGCGTAAGTAAGACAAAAGGGGAGATAATAAATGAGTTCGTTAACCAGTATTTTACTCCTAGAACTTTTTGAGAGATATTTAAATATTTTTTTGAATTTTTTATTCACGTTTTGGGGATTAATTTAACGAATTACTTGGGTTTAATCTTAAAACAATTGAATTTTTACGAAAAAAAATCTTCTCACTACTAATCGCATGATTTTTCATATACGGTATTTACATAAGCCTACAGTTTGTCTCGGCTGTCGGGTACGATTAGGTCAATTGTGAACTGTATGCCCTAGGTATGAAAATCAGACAATTTTCTGCACCACTTTTTCGGAGTCATTTGTAAAACAGCTAACATAACTTTAATTCTTTTTAAAATGATCTCATTAATACCCCGCATTATTTATTTTCTGACACAGTGTTTTATAAGCCGGCTGTTTGTCCCGGCTCTGGGATAGGATTAGGTCACATTGTGACCTGTAAACCCTAGGTGTGAAAATCAGCAAGAAATTTGCCAAGTTTGATCCTCTAATAATCAAATGTCAGTACTGCGATGAGTGACGTATAACATCGAGTCGTCACTAGGCGTCGTGGGACTAATGATGCCATGACGTGGAGCTTGAAGTGACGTCATTTCGCTGCTCGTGCTATTATTCTTCTTCAGAAAAGCTATGCTACGCCAGACCACAAAGCTTACGAATGGCGGGATTTGCGTGTGTCCGTCTTTATTTCTGTATGCTAGTGTGTGTGGATCAGAGGGTGGGTTAGAGTAGAAGGAGATGGATTCCTGTCGCTACACGAGGCCACAGCGTACTAATGGCGGGAAGTGCTGTGTGTCCGTCTTTGTTTGTGTGCTCCGACGTGTGTGTTGATCAGAGGTTGGCTTAGAGAGAATGGATATGGATCAGCATAATAAGCATAAAAATGTGAACAACTCTGAATGTTCCTAAACGATAAACGCATGTGATCTCCAAACAATACAGTAGACTTTGGGATGAAATCCTCATTTTGTTAACTTTGTTTCTATTACCTATCAGTTTCATTACGTACAGTTATGTTGGTGCTTGAAACGTTAGGCCGAATGATCAACATCGGTAGGCACTGGGAAACATATATAACATAAAAATACACTTTCATTCAGACAGAAAAACACAAAAGACAAGTTTTTAGACATAACAGAACATAAATTTGTGCAAAGAAACCCCTATAATGACTTTCATGCAAGCGCAGAGCGTTACTCACACAGACGACTACCCATGTCCAACCGACAACTCGACGAATTGACAACTCGTCGACGCTACATTTCGTTGGGCAACACACATGTTTATAAAAGAACTAGAAACAAACAATTATGGCAAAGGCCTTAAGGCTCACGTAGACGCGAAAGCAGGTTATAAGTCTGACCTTAGCGACCTTCAACTTTCTAACAGGTCTCTAAAAGTGTTCAGGTATCATAATACCATTAGAGAGGTGGCGTTTGCACCAGATAATTCTATTTTCTCCAAATGTTTGCATTTTATCACGTTTGTAAATACCTCGTGACCCTTGACCTCTCCGAGAGGTCAGTTAAATTGGTATGATTAGAAAGGTCTTAAAATCAGCTACCTTTGTGCCAAATCTTATTGAAAAGTTTGCCAAAACGCAAATAGATAATAACATTCCACAAAATGTTTAGCATGTTATACTCATTTTCTCATCCCACGTGACCCTTGATCTTTCCGGGCATTCAAATTAGTATGCGTAGATCAGCCTACTAACAGCTATACCTGTACTGAGTTTGGGTTTGAAGCTGTAAATAGTACTTCAGGGGGAAAATGGCCATTTGGTGTACCTATTTCCTAAACTCTTGGGACCCTCACCCTTTTCAAATGGTCATTCAAATGTGTATGTATACCACGGTCTTACCATCATTTACCTTTATACTGTCTAAGTTTGGGATTAAAGTTTTTAATAGTATTGAGCACAGACAATTTCTTTTGTCAAAATATTGCTATTTTTGACATATTTCCTGATTCACTGTGATCTTGACCTTTGACAGAAATCAGCGCAATTGTATGTGTAGACAGGTCTTACCACAATGTATCTTTCGGACAAGTCTTAATGCCAAGTCTAAAGACTGTGGCTTCAATAGTCTCCGAGAAAATGCCAGTGTTAAAGTTTACCACGGGCAATGGACAACGGACGCTGGACAACGGCAGAGGGTAACAGCGGACAAACTGACGATTGCGGACAAAAGGACGACCATTAGCCCGATACACAAACTCAATAAAACTATCGCTATCGCAAGTGCGCCAACAACTTAAGATTGAAGAGCAATCTTGCCCTGAACTCTACCAGTGCGATATCAAAGGGCAGTCGAAGATATTGGCGGGCCCAGGACACAACACAAATTTTGCTATCCTAGCCAGCAGCCGGTTGACCACCGGCGACTGATAGTAAAGTTCCGCCGAACCCACGAACAGCTTGACGGCAAACATTAAGTTCAAATTCTTTTACTCAATTTTTTTCGGAAAAAAATAAAACAACCGGTCAGTCGAAGACAGAAATTTGGACACGACGCCGAAAGGTCACACATTTTGCTCAGCTGTGTAGCTCAGAGTCATCAAAATGCAAGTATTTTTTAATTTTTTAAAAGTTTTTATAACAGTTGTGCAACACCCCTTCAAAGCACGTGTGTTGAAACGTAGTCACGTGAACACGTTTCCTGTGTTATACGGAGAGTTAATTGTTGGTGTTTATTGCAGGACACGAAACTCTTCGACTGTCACACTAACTTTGGCCGTTAATTATTCACTGTGTGGAAATAATTTGGCAAAGGTGACATAGTATACGTGGAACTACTCCAATTTTCTCTTTATTCATTGACGATTTCTCAAGTTTGCATGACTACGAGAGACGCATGCTTGAGGATTTTGTAGCAACTGTTTCCATGTCACAAAATAGGAGCATGACAAATCAGGCACTTTTCAGCATATTTAACAACATTTAAGACAGAGTAATTAATCAAGCTAGTCGGTGTGTAGCGCCGGGACTACACGCGCGAAGCTCAGTGGCGTAGTTTCAGGTTCTAGAGGCTGGGAGACTATATAAAGCGGCCGATCCTCAGTCTCTGGGTGATTGTGAACAATGATCAACACCCCTCTCCCCCCGTGAGCGATTGCGAACAGTGATTTCTCACACTCCCCTTCCTTCCCCCCCCCCCTCCCCCCTCCCTGTGGGCGATTGCGAACAGTGATCACCTACACTTCCCGGCCCTACCTCGCGAGGCGATTGTGGACAATGATTCCCTCGAACCACCCCGGCCCTACCCCACGAGGCGATTGTGGACAATGATCTCCTCAACCACCCCGGCCCTACCCAGAGGATTCTTTAGGGACACGTAGCGTTTCAGTTCTAATTCACCTAAATAGGGTTTAGGACGTGTTAGGACAGCGCATAGGTTTTATCGGTAAGTGCGTATAGGTGTTAGGCCTAGGATCTAGGTTCGCTAGGAATCGTATTCAACGTTACAGGTGTCAGACATAGGAGCTAGGTTTGCTAGGTATCGTATTCGAAAATATAGGTGTTAGGCCTAGGTGTTTAAGTTTATTAGCACTTGCATTGGTTTGACTAACTTTGATATGTTGTTTCATCATGAATGTTTTTCTTGTGTAAATAAATCTTGGAATATTACTTCCATCTTATGATGCTCAGCCAGAGTGTGAGCGAGACTGAGGCTGTGCGTGTGTCCGTGCGAGAGCTTTGTTTGTGTGTACGCCTGTCCGGTATGACTGTGCATGTGTTACTGATCGTGCGAGCGCACGTTGGTAACTCAGTAGAAACGCTAAAAGCAACAAACACCAAATCCAGTCAAAATAGGGTCTTTATGGATACCGTGGTTAGTCCATTGCGCAGGTAACTAGACTTTTGAACACAACGCGAGGCAAATACTGAAACACGGATTTGTGCATATGCGAGACTAGGTAGACTTATCTAAATAATTTACTCTCCACAGAAATCTCCAGCCCTTCCCTAGACCACAAAAGGGATGCGGCCTAAACTGGACACTTGAGTACTGTACTAGATGGGCAGTTCTTGATTATCTAATAACAATTAAGTCGCCTATACCCAGTCCGGTTACAAAAATTGGTGCCGTGACCAGGATTGTTGTTTGACCAGAATTGTTGTTTGACCAGGATTGTTGTTTGATTAAGATTGCGTTTGACAAAGATAGTTTGACCAAGATACTTTGTTGGAGGAAGGGAGTTAGTGCTGTGAGGTAAAGACTGTGTGCTGTGACGGAAGAATGGTCGACACGTCTTCATCGTTAGCGTGGTACCGGTAGTGGCAGGGAGCGTCTTCATTAGTACCAGTCGTGAGATTCGAGTAGAAACATTCCGATGTTGAAGTTGGTACTAGTTTGGTTTAGCTGTTCGTGTTCTAGTCTGTTTGTGTGGAAAACGCAGTTGAACCAGCGACGTTTTCTTTACACAGATAGTGAGGTTCAGTTTAAAAGATGGGTGCAGTCTTAGGATTCTTTAGGCATCTTGTTCCAAACTGGTTGTTGTCAAGTAGTCCTAAACGTCAGTATGGTAGAAGAAGGAGTAGACTTATAAGACCTGCGGAGAACAGTAGGCGCTCAGTTCACAGTGGGTCGGAGAACGAGGAGAGCTCATGCAGTCACTGTAGTCGCTGCTCGCAAAAGAACAGGAACACTACGAGAAATATATCCTTTCTGAATGATAATGGGTACTCGTCTAGGAGAGAGAGAGTGCCTGAGATATTGACTGGCACAAAAGGAGACTTGAAGGACTGGCTTTGCCATTTCGAGACTTGTGCAAGATGGAATGGTTGGGACTAAGGCGAGAAAGGGGTGAATCTAGCAATGCCACTCTGGGGTCTAGCGCAACAGGTACTAGATGAACTTGCACTAGAGGGACTAGAGAACTATGACGCTATCAGGTCGGCCCTTAAATGTCGTTTTGATCCTGCTGAGAAAGAGAATCTTCGTAGAGTGGAGTTCAGGTCAAGGATGAAAAGAAATAACGAGAGTGTGACGGAGTACGGGTTTGCGTTAAACCGTACTGCTAGTAGCGCTTACCCTAGGATGCATAGTGAAGCAAGAGAAACCATAGTCATAGATCAGTTTGTTAGTGGTCTTCCCTCTAGAGATTTGAGAAGGCATGTTCAGTTCAATCATCCTACGACAATACACGAGGCAGTAGCACTGGCTAGTGAATTTGAGTCGTTTGATAAGAGATTTGATGGCAGGAAACCAGAAGACCCAGAGAGACAGGAAGATATTACTGCTAATGGCGTCCGAGGTCTCGATGAGAAAGACTAAGCTGAGGCATTCTTAGCACAAGCTTTCTAGAATCTGAGTGACAGACTTAATTCTGAGATCCAGAAAGTAACGACAGGGTTGACTCGTCAGTTGGCAGGAGACAAGACTAGAGACAATCCTGATGTTGTTTGTTACAGGTGCAAAGAGAAAGGGCACTATGTCAGGCAATGCCTGAAAAGTGAAGATTGAGACAGGAAATGGGCCTAGATGTAATGACAACGCAGCAGGACAGGGAAACGCTTAGGGGCTGAGCTCGGAGCGGTCATGGACCCAGCCCGCCAGGCCTCAAGTGTTGATAGCTGTCAGAAGGAGGTAAGAGGGCCGCGTTTATGTGTACTGCCACACACTGGATGCTGGATGGCACCAGTAGTGATAGGAAAGGTTTCTTTAGAATTTTTAGTAGATGGCGGGTCTGCAGTCACAGCCCTTTAGTGACAGAGACTTCGACTTCAAAATGGAAAACTCGGCTCTGCAGAGAAGTAAGTTGAATCTTTGCACATCTAGCGCTGACACTTTAGAAATTCATTGTGAAGCCACGCTTTGTTTGAAAGTAGGAGAACAGAGGTTTATGCATGATGTGGTAGTTGCAGAGCTAGGCAGTTCGTCAGGTATTCTAGGTACTGATTTCATGCAGAAGTACGGTCGCGTGCTAGACTTAGCGCAAGGTACTTTGATGATACGCAAGCAGGTGGTTCCGTTGAAGAAAGAGAGTTCAGGTACAAGTGCAGAGATGAATGTATGTAAACTTACTAGGGTTCACCCTAGGTCTGAAATGTTACCGAAAACTGATGGTCTGTTGGAAGGTGTTGACCGTTTCAGGAGTGAAACAGGGTTAATAGTTCCAAGGTGCATGGTTCGGGTGTCACAAGAAGAAATCCTTGTTCCTGTTACAAACTTTACTGATAAAGAGATTGTAGTGAAGCCAGATACAGTTGTGGCGTCCATAGAAACTGGTTTCTCCGTGAACTCTTTGTCGGCTAGTTCAGAGAAGGAAGAAGTGGTCTATGTGGACGACACACTCCTTATTCACTTAGTGGATTTGGTCGATAATGTTTCATGAGATGTTAGCGAGGAGACAAAACACAAGTTGAAGGAGGCGCTCTTAGAGTTTCAAGATGTTTTCCAATCTCCAGGTGGGCAACTTGGGCGGACAAACAAAGTGAAACACACTATTGACACAGGAGGCGCAAACCTGTCAAGTTACCCCCTCGTCGTCTTCCCATAGCAAAGCGAGAAATAGTGGAGGAGGAAATAGACGAAATGTTGAAGCAGGATATCATAGAACCCGGTGACAGCCCCTGGGCTGCTAACGTAGTACTTGTCAAGAAACGGGTTGGCACAACTAGGTTCTGCGTAGACTGTAGGAAGTTGAACCAGTTGACACGCAAAGATGCTTATCCTTTACCCCACATTGGTGACTCGCTTCATGCTTTGTCAGGTTCGTGTTGGTTTTCAATTCTTGACTTAGCGCAGGGTTTCTTCCAAGTTGAGATGGATGAAAATAATAAACAGAAGACAGCGTTCGCTACGCATAAAGGTCTTTTCCAGTTTAAGGTCATGCCATTTGGGCTATGTAACAGTCCAGCTACTTTTGAGAGACTCATGGAGATGATTTTGATTGGTGTCTAGTCTACAGTGATAATGTCATTTGTCTAGGCAGAACAAAGGAACAGACACTGGAAAATCGCAAGGTTGTATTGTGGAAGTTCAGAGATGTCAATCTGAAGCTCAAGCCCTCGAAATATTCGTTGCTGCAGAGCGAATGCACTTTCCTATGTCATGTTGTTTCAAAAGAAGGTTCAAAGTGTGACCCAAAAAAGGTAGAGGCAGTCGTTAACTGGCCTGTCCCTACTTGTGTTTCAGAAGTCAGGAGCTCTTAGGGATCACGTCGTATTACAGAAAGTACATTACAATTTTGTGGTTACGCTGAGATAGCTAGTCCTTTGACAAACTTGACTAAGAAAAATCAGAAGTTTGTTTGATGCGAACAGTGTCAGCAAAGCTTTTGAGAAACTGAAAGTGGCACTAGTGTCTTCTCCCGTTCTTTCCAGACCAAAAAGGTGACTGCCAAGCGTGTAATATGCAAAGAAGTACCCAACGGAGAAAGAAACACGCTTAGAAAAGACGGGTACAACACAATTTATTAATATTTCGGGTAAATACCCTTTGTCAAAATAGACAAACAAACAAACATAGAGATTAGCCGCTACTTATCTTCAATGGCAGAAGGAATGTGGCAACTGAAGGAGGTCTTCCTTCAGTTGCCACATTCCTTCTGCCATTGAAGATAAGTAGCGGCTAATCTCTATGTTTGTTTGTTTGTCTATTTTGACAAAGGGTATTTACCCGAAATATTAATAAATTGTGTTGTACCCGTCTTTTCTAAGCGTGTTTCTTTCTCCGTTGGGTACTTCTTCTTCTCCCGTTCTTGCTTATCCGACAAGAGAGGGCAGGTTCATTCTTGATACAGATGCGTCGGCAAATTCCATTGGTGGCGTATTGTCTCAGATTCAGGATGGAGAGGAAAAGGTGATTTCTTATTCAAGTTGCGCTTTGTCTAAGAGTAGGCAGACGTACTGTACCACATACAGAGAGAGCTGTATGCAGTGGTGAGGTTTGTGAAGTACTTTTCTCACTATCTTTGGAGACGTCCGTTTCTGATCCTGAGCTATCACAGTTCCCTGAGGTGGCTAAAGTCCTTTGATCAGGCCGAAGGCAAGGTAGCTAGGTGGATAGCTACGTTGGACACCTACGATTTTCAGATAGAGCACCGGAGAGGGAAATGCGGAAATGCATGGAAATGCGGACGGGTTGTCGAGGATTCCAAGGAGATGTTGTCAGAGAGAGGAGTGTAATCAGTGTGCTAAGAAGCATGTGAGAGTGGTGACACGTCGGCAAGCACGTGGCCATGACTCAGCTGATGGTGGGAAAGCTAGCGGTTCTCAGAGGAATGCTGCATCGCCGAAGGGTGAAGATGTTCCGCAAGTGGACCCAACTACCAGTGAGAGTCAGGGCGACACTACCACCGACAGGTCCAGTGTAGAAGTCAGGGGAGATGAATCGGTTTAGAGTAATTCTGCCTCAATGTCTAAAGGGGATACCGTGGATTCTGCTGAGTCTTCTGCGTTTGGTCTTGGCAGGCACAAAAGCAATTGGTTTGCTGTCTGGTCTCACGAGAACTTAGAAAAGTTCCAAAAGAGGGATCCAGTGACTAGAACTCTAATAGCTCTGATAGAGAAAGGAGAGACGCCTCCTAGGGCAGAAGTTTGCAAGTATAGCGCAGCTGTCAGAACACTAATAGCTCAGTGGGACAATCTGAGAGTAGTGGATGGTTTACTATACGTTGTTTCCAGTAGATGTCTTACTCAGGACGAGGTACTATTGCTAGTAGCCCCATTTGAGATTAGACAAGAAGTTTTACGTATGTCACACGACATAAGGTGTGCAGGTGATTTAGACCGCGGTAAGATCCTGGCAAATGTGAGACGTCACGTGTACTGGCCAGGCATGGTGGATGACTTTGCCAGATGATGTAGACAGTGCGACGTGTGCAAGAAAGAAGCCGGGTCCGGGCGGGGCAAAGCTTCTTATGCAGCACGTGAACGTGGATATGCCCATGGAGAGGATAGCTGGGTCCATTCTGGGTCCACTGCCCATGCCACACGACGGGTTTGAGTATAGTATGGTCGTCGAAGACTATTATTCGAAGTATGCGGAGGCGTATTGTCTCTCGGACCATACAGCCTACACTGTAGCGGACAAACTGTTAACAGAGTTTATCTGTAGGTTTGGCGTTCCTCTAACTATCCACATAGATCAGGGTAGAGAGTTTGAATCCTACTTGTTCAGATATCTCTGCGAAGCGTTAGGTTCTAGCAAGACAAGAAACACACCATATCACCCAGAAAGTGACGGCATGGTGGAACCATCCAACAGATGCTCTCCGCATATATAAACGAGAACCGTGATTATTGGAGCGATCACCTCAACCTGATCATGATGGCATATAGAGCTTCTGTCCACCATTTAACAGGGTGTACGTCCAATTTAATTGTTTTTGGTAGAGAAGTCAATCTCCCTTTGACAGTCGAACTTGATGTCCTCTCTACTAGAGATGTGTCTGATTGTCCCATAGAGTACGTACAATGGGTTCAAAACACGCTGGAACGAGTCTTTCGTTTTTTACAAGAGAATTCAGAGGCTAGTGTCCAACGGCAGAAACACTGTCATGACAGAACGTGTAAAGAGAGACCAGTAGAAGCTGGAATGTGGGTCTGGAGATGGTACACACCAAAAGCGAAACATAAACTTGGTCTAGGATGGACATGTCCTTACAGAGTCATGGAGAATGTCGGAAACAGAGCAGTGAAGATTGCTAAGAGCAGAAATGACAATCCCATTGTAGTACATATTAATGATGTCAAACCCTGCGAGGGTAGGAGCCAGCCATTCAGTGAGAATGAGAGTGAGTGTGCGATAGAAACTGGAGGTGAGAGTAGTGCGGGTGAGAGTCAGGAGAGGAGTGACGTAGATCTGACGGTAGCTGAAGAAAAGGACGAAGAGGAAACTCCTATACAAACTAGAAGGGGAAGATAAATCAGGGCCCCAAGAAGGTATTCCTCATCCTCGTCATAATTCTGAACTTGAGTTTGTTTTCAGAGCTTGACCCAAGGCCAAGAGTTTATTGTGGTCAGTGAGACATGCGCGTGTCTCATGTGTACGAAGCAATTTTGTGAAATGGCGGCATCTCATGAGGGAGCTCGTACTGGCTCTAGTCAGCTTCCCTAGTTACCATTTGAGAGTGAGTTTGGCCTCCAGCTCACGCTGAGTCCGTTAATTTGCAGCTGAGATGGGCTTCTGTCTTATACCCGTGTGGGAGTAAGCCAGTGGCTCTAGCTGGAAACTCCGAGACGAGAGTGTTGTCCGGTAGGCTCTGACCAGGTAATCTTTCGCGTCGTGTGAGTCAACGGTGATGTTAGTTGGTAATGACAACAGAAGAACTCTAAACATCAAGAAAGACCGAGGACATTCTCCAAGGACGAACAATGCCATTAGGATCCGTTAATTTTGTTTCTTTTTCAGATGTTGTTTTCATGCGTAATGTTTTGGTGTTGAACTTAAATGTTTTTGATTTTTGATTTTGTGTATTCAGATTGATTTGTGCATGCCCGGATGTCTAGATCATATATATCATTTTTCACAATATGCAATATCAAATATTATTTTTCTTTTCATAATACATAATTATCTGACTAAGGCATTGTGCTGTTTTGAAGATTTTTTTCCTCAGCAACAAACTGGGTCTGGTTGCTTATTTTTGTAATGCATTTTAAAATTTTTACGCATGCGATTTTTAATTATTTTTGGTTAAATCTCCCAATTTGGTTTTGCACTTGATTTTTATATCAGGAATTTGCACTTTGAAATAGTCGGGTTTCACCGCTGCTAATGTTGTGTGTGTGTGTGTGTGTGTGTGTGTGTGTGTGTGTGTGTGTGTGTGTGTGTGTGTGTGTGTGTGTGTGTGTGTGAGTGTGTGTGTGTTTGTGTTTGTGTTTGTTTGTTACGTGAGCACATATTGCTCACACGGGTTTTGAGAATTCCATGAGATGTGGAATAAATGTCGTCTGTACAGTCTGAAAGACTGATTTTTGCCTTCATAAGTTTGATTTTGTTTTGTGGCAAACTAATAAGTTTTGATTTTGCTATGGTCACATTGTTGTGTATCATCTCGCGGAATGACACATGTACTTGAATTTTGCTGAAATGGTTGTAATACGTGTTCATGATCAGGGATCATGTTTTGAATTGCATTTTGAATGTTTCATTAATTTTTGGACTTTGGTTGAATTTTGTTTTGAATTTTGTTTGTGCATGCATCATGATTTTATTTTGCTGAACTTCTTTTGCATTTGGGATTTTACTGACCACCAGCGACGATAGTAAAGTTCCGCCGAGCCCACGAACAGATTGACGGCAGAAAATAAGTTCAAATTCTTTTACTCATTTATTCGGGAAATAAAACAACCGGTCAGTCGAAGACAGAAATTTGGACACGAAGCCGAAAGGTCACTCATTTTGCTCAGCTGTGTAGCTCAGAGTCATCAAAATGCAAGTGTTTTTTGGTTTTTTTTAACAGTTGTGCAACACCCCTTCAAAGCACGTGTGTTGAAACGTAATCTTGTGAACACATTCTCTGTGTTATACGGAGAGATAATTGTTGGTGTTTATTGTAAGACACGAAACTCTTCGACTGTCACACCAACTTTGGCCGTTAATTATTCACTGTGTGGAAATAATTTGGCAAATGTGACATAGTATACTTGGAACTAGTCCAATTTTTCTCTTTATTCATTGACGATTTTTCATGAAATCAGGCACTTTTGAGCATATTTAACAACATTCAAGACAGAGGAATTAATCAAAAATAGTAATATTTCTTTTTATGTCTCAAACAAATACAACATTTCAGAAACTGCACATCTGGAAACAAATGCTAGTTGTTTTTGGTTTTAAAGTATATTACCCTCCGTTGGGCCATGTTTTTGAGAACTACCCAAATATGTGGATGATACATTGACTTTTCCAAAAGGTAACTGAAATGTGCACGCGTTCAAGTGACATAACGTGTGTACTAGCGAAATCATTATTTGAGTTTTCTCAAGATGTATGCATGTATTTGTCAACCCTCCGTGATCGTTCACCTTTGTGAAGGATCGACTAATTAGTATGCATAGAAAGGTGTTATTACCAGCTACTTTTATGCAAAACTTGATTCAACAATAATTTTGCATAAACTTTGAAAACCTACAATTGTACCAAAAACTAGCATTACTAAAACAGTGCCAACCTCTCATGACCTTGACCTTTCCGAGGGGTCATCCAAAATAGTATGCTCGAAAAGGCCTTACCTTAAGGTATCTCCATACCAAATTTAGGTTTGAAGTTGAAAATAGTATTTGAGGAAAGACAATTGTTTGTGTGTGTCAAAATATGTCTTTTTTAACCTATATCCGGACCCCCCAAGACCTTGACCACTAAATTAGTATGCATTCTAAGGTCATCACCTTTGAGCCAAATCTGACTGAAACGTTGGCAAACACTTCAATAGAACTGCAATTCTAACAAAAACTGGCATTTTTCACACGGGTTTTGAGAATTCCATGAGATGTGGACTAAATGTCGTCTGTACAGTCTGAAAGACTGGATGGCCCATTACATAGACTTGCTTTTGCTATCGCACGTAAGCCAAAACGTAAAAATTATATATATATATATATATATATATATATATATAAATATATATATATATATATATATATATATATATATATATATAATATATATATATATATATATATTATATATATATATATATATATATATATATATATATATATATATATACTACAGTTTATTTACATCAGGCTTTATTTCTAAAACGCTATGCAATTGTTTTATGGTCAAATTTTTATCCAGTAAAATTCCCCCACATAAACCGTAAATGTTAACATAAATCGTAAACTTTACGTACATAACATCTAAAATGTCAATATAATTCTCTAATTAGTTGTTGTTAGCATTTTAAGTTATAGGACTTGTACATTTATGTCCTAATCACGTTTGCAAAGCTCATTTTCTCTTGATTTAGTGTCCATGTTTCGATTGCCTGACACTATGTGGTCATGTGTTACCTCCCCTTCTGGGAGGAAAACGAAATGTATAAACATCAATTTTTTTGCAGATTCGTATGCATGACAGTCTTGAGCATTAAATGACACATCATCAGCTTTCTTCTCAAAACGTTTTTTTCCGAGGTAAATGTCACATAATTGGGCCATGTTTTTGAGAACTACCCATATGTATACATGTACTATAATAGGACTTCACGAATCCGTTTTTATGAAAATTGTAAAACTTATCAAACAGAAATTACAGCCATTTGAAGATTGAGCAATTTAAGAACTTTATTCAGGCATTGCAATTTGTTTATAGGTCAGAATTCAGTGAAAACAATTTGCTGTTGCAAATTTATGTTACAGCATCTGTTTGCATGTATTTCAATTAATATTGTTTGGGGTGTAGCAGAGGATGTCTGCTATCGCTAGTTACTACCTATGAGTCAGAGTTCGGTGGTTCAGTGTACGCTTGGCGCACTGTGTGCGAGTATTTTTGCTGACTTAGCTGGTCGGTGTGTAGCGCCGGGACTACACGCGCGAAGCTCAGTGACGTAGTTTCCGGTTCCAGAGGCTGGGAGCCTATATAAAGCGGCCGATCTTCAGTTTCTGGGTAGAGTCCGAAATAGCTCAGGCGGATAAACGTCGGAACAGGAGAGCGAAGGGAATCGCCGGGTCGTGGGTTCGAATCCCGTCCCGGACCCGGTAGCTGGACTCACAATCCAGGGGGAAAAACGGATTTGTTCAATAGCATGTCCGTTGAAAGGTCCTGGTAAATCAAAGTGGCACAGTTGGAGTGCGCCTGAGTTGATCAGTGTTCAGGTCGTACTCCATAGGCAATAGATTTCCCTGTCCCCCATAACCCTCCCGTCAGGGCCGTCCATGATCACCTCGGTGCTGTGGACGTTAAACCCGAACTAACCAACCAACCAGTTTCTGGGTGATTGTGAACAATGATCAACACCCCTCTCGCCCCCGTGAGCGATTGTGAACAGTGATTTCTCACACTCTCCTCCTCCCCCCCCCCCTCACCTTCCCCCGTGGGCGATTTCGAACAGTGATCTCCTACACTTCCCGGCCTTACCTCACGAGGCGATTGTGGACAATGCTCTCAACCACCCCGGTCGTACCCATAGGATTCTATAAGGACAAGTAGCGTTGACTGACTAATTGAAGTTTATTGTCCCGCTGGCACCGAAGTGATCGGGGATTAGTATTTTGGCTTAATTTCTTAAAAAAAGATTTTTATAATGTAATTAAGTTAAAGAAGCTGCATGCCGTACGTTTAACTAGTTTTAAAATTTCCATGGTCTCAACCACAACGGACCTTATTCCTAATAAAAAGGTCAAAAAATTTATTATATCAATGTTATGTATTGTTAAAATCAAGTTTAAAATTCAAGACCACCAATGTGAAAACGAAAATAAAGGTTAAAAATTGATGATGATAAGAGATACTACTACTAAGTCTGTATATAAAGAATATCCTTAGTTACAGATTAAGTATATATATATATATATATATATATATATATATATATATATATATATATATATATATATATATATATATATATATATATATATATATATATATATATATATATATATATATATATATATATATATATATATATATATATATATAGTAATGGAGAGCGATAGAAGTGGCGTAACAGGGCGGGTGGCACACGATTGTGACCTGAATCAGCCAGCCAGCCGCATTCCCCCGGCAGCCACGCAAATATTAGTAATTTAGCTGGGTCAGAAAATTCATTATTTCAATTTGATTTCTTTATTAATTAATACTTTCATCTTGTATTTTTAATTTTCATCAATCTCTTGACTATTTACTATTTAGTCGGGACCCTGGTCTGGCTTGCTGTATCACTGTTTTAGATCAGTTGCGCGGATAGCATTCAGTGTATGTGCTGATCGTACAGCCTACAGACAGGCCATTTGGACCATGTTGGACCTCCAGCAATATAACGATCTTAGAGCACAATCAATAACGGTCCTTATATGAACTAAAAGTTAAAAAAAAAATATTGCATTATATTATGGTTAAAAGTTGGTTAAGATGATATATACAAATTAAGGGTATAAAATAATACTAAATATGTACAATCAAATATTACTCACAAACCAGATAGTTGAGTGATTCCCCTTGGTTTGTTGTACAATCAAATATTAAAATCGGTGTGTATTAGCGAATTATAAGTAAAATTTAAGTTAAAAAGTGCTGGAGTGTGATAAAAGATATGTACAAAGTCAAATATATATCAGGGAGGTAGCTGAGCCAGCGAGGGTGTTACAACTAGACAGGCCGGCGACAGCCCGTGCGCTTCGCCAAGAACTAAGCGCGCAGCGCACATGCGCAGAAAGATTAGAATGTGCGCGAAAGTCGGTCAGCAGAGTGTTTAAAAAAAAAAGTGAGATACACACGGTTGTTTATGAAAAATAATGGATATCAACAGGGAGGAGGGTAAATATTATTTCTTTTTTTTTTTTTCCTTATTGGGCGTTAGGATCGAGGAAGAGTGCCGAAAATGCGCATCTAATCAGATCATCAGCGAGATTTCAATACAGTCCTGACTCTAATAATAGTGTCAGAATTAGCCAATTCTAATATAGAGTGAATAGCTGTTGCGTCTGGATGTGAGTTTTTGATCCCCTCGCACCCCGCGGCAAGGGCTCCACACTCCAAGATCGCATGATCAGGGGTGAAGTCCTCGCCGCAGAGGCAGACGGGGCAAGACCATCGGACCCTCCAGCTATTTGTGCATAAACGGTTAATAGCCTCTGCCGAAGAAGGTAAATCATGGATAGGGTGGTAGTTTTCTTTAAGCGATAGGCAAGGACGCCCGGGTACTCATGTGCAAGGGATTTTCTTTTTCTGCCAAATAATTATCATTTATTTGCTTCTAAAGTTTGGTTTGCATTTCTTTTACAGAGAAAGAAAGACGGATGGGTTGGGAGCCCAGCTTCTTTGCAGCGCCCATTCGGGTGGGTCTATCTGCAATTTCGTTACATAGGATGCCAACATGTGAAGAAATCCACTGAAGAGCAGTTTCGATACCTCTACTATTTAGTTGGTGGATTATCATATTTATTTCCATAACGATATTTGGACGTGCGGATTTATCTTTTAATTTAATACTCTTTAAGGCCGGTTTAGAGTCGGTGCAGATAAGGAACTGGTACAGCTGCAGTGGAATAACTAACACATAGTTCAAAGCCATCAAAATGGCGGTGAGCTCTGCCGTGCATATGGACCAGTCCTCACCTAAGCTGTAATAAAAAGTTTTTCCCAAAGGGCATGAGGGAACTTAGATTCTAAGTATTCTAGAGTAGTTACTTTTTGTAGATGTGGGTCACTTTTTTTAGTGATGTTGGGAATTTCTGTTTTGATAGTGGCCGTGAGGAGAGTCCAGGGAGGAAAGGGCGAAGGAGGTAGGGGTTGAATTTTGTGTGGAACTACCTTGGCCTGACTACAGCGTACCTGAAAAGCTGTGGTAAGTAATCCTTCGCCGTTACGTTTTTGTGTATTATTAGGATTTTGATTAACGGGCTCAAATTTTAATTCTTTATAGTGCATTGTTTTCAGTTACAAAGATGCGAATTAAATATGTAGCACAGGTTTTGAGTCTATGATAGTGAAGAGGGAGAATATTTGCTAGAGCATAAACCGCCTTATTTGACGCATGTAGGGGGGAGGGGGTGTGCCTAGGATGCACTTCAAAGAGCGCATCTCTGCGGATTCATTGGTTTTTAAAGAATGTTTAGAGGCCGAGAAATAGCATTCGGCTCCATAATTCAAGTTAGATCGCACCAGTGTGTGGTGCAGGTGCAGTAATAACTTTGTGTTTCTGCCCCATGGCTCATGTTTTAAGTTTTTAATCAGATTGGTTGCTTTGTTAGCTTTAGAAAAAAAGGTAGTTTATGTGAAGAGTCCAGTTTAGAGTGGGTTGAAGAATACTCCTAAACATTTTATTTGGTTCTAGAGATTTAGAGAATATCTTATATCGTGAGTACTTACAGTGAACTCGAAATTTGATTTGGTTTTTGCCGGACTGAAATTATTGTTTTTTCGGGGGCCAGTTCAAATCCATTTTCCTCAAGGTATTTTTGCACCGCGTCTATAGCTCTCTGGAATGCTTTAGCTTTGTTATATGGTATTTCTCTATGCCCTTTTACTGGGCTTTTAGTCTTGACGGGGCTCCAGATGGCAATGTCATCTGCGAACTGGGATAGTTTTAAGGTCAAATTTGTCATTTTATCTAGTTTTGATTTTAAAAAAGGAGGGAGGTCAGCCATCATGATATTAAATATGTCGGGGCAAAGCAGGTGCCTTGAGGTACCCCGCAATCTATATTATGCGTTTTAGAGAGGGCATGTTTAAGCTTAACCTGTATAGTTCTTTGAAAGAATTTTTTAAGGTAAGTATAAATATTCCCAGTAAGTCCTAATATTTAATTTTTGGGGCAATAATTTTCTATGCCATACGACGTTAAACACGCGTTTGACGTCGAAGAAGCAGGCCATAACTTTCTGTTTTCTCTTAAAGGCTTGCTTAATTGAGGAGGAGAGGGTATAAAGTTGATCAGAGGTAGATCTGTGTTTTCGGAAGCCAGCTTGTACTATTGGGATAACCCCGGTGGTAATCTAAGCGATTTTTAAGTAAATTTTCGAATACTTTACTTAGATGGGAAGTTAGGGTTATGGGCCTATAGGAGCTGGGAAGGTTTTTTTGTATTTTTAGGTTTTGGAATTGGAATAACAATACCATGCTGCCAGGCCGAGGGTGCCCTCGCTATAACATTATTAAAAAGTTGGAGAAGAAGACTCCTTCCTTCAGGTGGGAGGTGTCTTAGCAATGTGTAGATAATTTCGTCTAGTCCTGGAGAGGTGTTGGTAATTTTTATTTGATTAAGTACGGTTTCTATTTCTGCTGTGGTAAAGGGGAGGTTGATTGAGATAGTGTTTTCCGGGGAAGAGGGGTCTTAAAATTCTACTTTAATTTCTTCAGAAACTCTATACGTTTTTGCTGTGGCATGAAGGTTATTCGTGGTACTAATGGCGGCAAAGGTTTCTGTCATTAGGTCAGCTTTTTCTTGATCTGTAGAATATTCGAGTCCATTATTTACCAGTAGAACTGGCGAGGGATTGTAATTATTTTTTTTTATTTTTTCATTATCTTCCATGCTTTAGCAGTATCGGTAGGAGACTGTATTTCGGCCTGGATTTGCTGGTTCAGATATTTTAGTTTAGCCAGGGCTGTAATTGTATTGCATTGGATATTTGCTAACTTCATGGATAAATGATTAGAGGAATTTTGTGTATTTTCCATTTATTATAAGTATGTTTCTTTTCTTTTACAGCGTTGGCATAGTCCTCCTGGTGGGTTTGCCAGCGGGGGCTCTCTGCTGCGGGGAATGGCTCTTTCCACAGCATCTATTATTAGTTTAATTAACGTAGTATTAAAGGTGTTGACATTAAAGGTGTCAACTTCTTTGAAATTCTGTTTAATTGTGATTTCATAAAGAGGCCAATTGGCCTTGTCATACAAAAATTTTCCGTTATTTTGTGTATGGTTGGGAACAGGTTGATGATGTGAGTTTAGTTCAAGACTAAATGGGAGATGATCACTCCCCATGGCGTCATCCCTCAACGTCCACGTGGTTTCAGTAAAAGGATTTTGGGAAATTTGTGTTAGGTCAACTGCTGAAAGATTGTGGGTTGAGACATCTGAAATTCTGGGTATGTTACCATTGTTTAAAATCAATAAATTGGATTGAAGTATATCCTCGGCTTGTTTATGTGCTGTGTGGTGTGTGCTCTGGATTTTTGAGAGGCACAGCGGGTGGTGGATGTTCAAGTCCCCAAGGACTATCCATCATCACCCGGTAGGGCTCTCAGCCACTCCAGTCCAGTGGGATAAACGGATTTAGGGGCGTATGTGTTAATTAGGTTAATTTCCTTGTGGGATGGAGAAAAATTTATTTTAACGTGATTGCCATAAATAGGATGGGTTGGATGTAAAGTGGCAGGGGAACTAATGGCTTGATGTTCTAGCCCTATTTTGATGTAGGTAACTGTGTGTATGAGGTCGTTACATTTTTTATTCAACTCTGTAATGGGGGGATAATGATAACCAGAAATACATGGTAATTTAGTTGTAATAGTGTTTGGAGATTGTAGGCAGATTATTTGTGGATTAAATTCTTTTAAAAGTTATTTAAATAATGAATATTTCGGGAAATAGCTCGACAACTCCATTGAACAATTTTTAGACTAGGTTTAGGGTTATTATTCCAGGCATCGTACTTTAGTGAGGATGAGAAAATTAGGTTTAATATACCATAAGTGGTGTTATATATGGTCAATTTTGTGTTCCATTTGAGTTGGAGAAGAGGGGGAACAAGATAGTTATAATCAGTTGGTTGAACTGTAGTATGGCCATCATAATCTCTTGAGAGCTCCCGCCAGAAATCGCAGTAATTAAGGTCTGCGTTTGCTTTTGGATATCTCTGATCGTGAAAGGTTTTAGGTCTTTCGTGGTGTTTCCCCCGAGGTCTGAGGGCCGCTGAACTGCAGTTGTCTGCGGCTGTGTGAAAGGGAAGTCTCCTCGACCACCATTGGTGAGGGAGGAGGTGGCAGGGGGGGGGGGGAGGAGGAGATTTATCAAGGGGAGTTGATTTAGGCTTTTGTTGTGGAATATTCAATAGGGCCGCATCACGACAGCAGCGGGTCTGAGTAGTGGGTCTAGCCACATTAGGCTTAGTGTTGGTGGTTACTTGGGATGCAGTTGGTTTCAGAACTGCAGCATTTTGATTCCTTCTCGGGGAGGCGCTATTTTAGGTGGGGCAGCAGGTCCAGGCCGTAACATCCAGATCTTTTTGGGATTGAGTTTCAAAAACTGATTGTTGTTTTTTAGTTTGGATTATGGTTTGGGCTCTCCTCACGGCCTCTTGGTAAGAAATCTAATTTTGGTTCCTGATACGGTTTGCTTCACGGAACAGAACAATTTTAGGGCATTTTTTTTGGTATGCTCCCACAGTTGACGCATTTGGGGGAAACACTGTCCGGGCAGGCAGCCCGACAGTGCTCGTGCTTGCCGCAATTGACGCAGACAGGGTGCTTTGCTCTGCACGTTCCAGCGGTATGGCCCAACCTGCAGCACTTGGTGCAATGTGATGCAGGAGGGGCATACGGATCGACCGGCATCAGGTGCACACCTATTTCAATTTTAGGGGGCAGTTTAGTGAGATTATAGAAGTCAATCTTGACTGCTCTCGACTGGGTGTTATCTCTTTTGCTCAGCCTGGTAACTGTGGGTTGAAAGCCTTGGGCTATAAGTGAGGTTTTTTTTAATTTGATTAAGGTCTTCGGCTAGGGGGACGCCGTGCACCACCCCTACCAACCTAGGGGTGGGAATGGTGCACTCGACGTCAGCCCCTCCTATGTTTCTTTTACTAGCTAACAGTTTTTGTGAGTGTGGATATGGGCAGAAGACAATCCAGGCGTTCCGGCCTATCGATCTCAGTGTAAGTTTGGAGGAGGCGACCCGGCGCCATCGCAGAGGTGCGGCTGTTGAGTACCCTGGTTCAGCAGACGGGTAGTACCCGTCCCGAGAACCTGGACACAAACTGGGTACAAACACCAGACTTAGGCGGCAGCGACGGGGCCGGTCCTCTCCGTGTCTATTCTATGGTTATAGCGGGTTTTGTTTGGGCTTTTTCTTTGGATCTGAGTAAAGGCTGTTTTAGGGTGAGTATCCTCTTCCCCCTCCTCACCGGCAAGGATCTCTGACTCGTCGATGACGAGGGGGGGGGGGGGGAGGATTATTTTGAGGAGAAGGGGTAGAGACGGGGGTAATGTCACGTCGCAGGGGGGTCACCCGCGAGGGTGGAGAGGGTCCCTCCACGATAGCGGCCGCTCCCTAGGGCTACCAACCCCCATCTCTAAGGATGACTGAGCATGATTTGGTGGAGATTTTAAGAGGGGTGGGGGGGGGGGGGGTGGGAGCTGTCCTACGCTCTCCTGGGACTGTGCCAGAGGCGCGTGCAATGTCCGAGGATATGGGAGAGGGAGAAGGCCTAAGTTCTCCACGGGCGGAGTCGTCTAGGAGGGCCACGTCCGGGGAAGTAGTAATCGGCCTAAGCCCGTTGACAGAAGTAGAAGAAGAAGAATTGGAATGAATAGAGGTGCTGGCCATGGCTCGCTTACCCTGAGATTTAATCTTTTTTCTTCTCTTCCTTGATGGTGTTTCTAAGTTCTCAGTGTTGACCGGTGGGGACTCAAGTCCCTCATCGGTCTCGGAAGAGATAGACCCGATCAAGGAGGCCATACAGTTAGCCTCCATGCGGGCCAAGTTACAGTAAGAGAAGGATTAAAAATATCTTAAAAATAAGCTTAAATGCTGGATAAACGGAACCTTAAACTAAAAGGAAACTAGAATAAACAAGGCTCTGGATTTCCAGGAAGAAAAAATTTGACCAAGTTTGCCGACCCAAAGTGAGCTTCTACTGGCGAGGTAAGTTTCAGATGTAGGTAAAAGCTGAGTCCTGAAAAGGACTAAATGGCTCTAGTAGCGAGCTAAAAAACAGCTTACGGTGGAGTAGAAGACAGTAGGTAATTAAAGTTGAAGTAGTCGTGGAGCTAGTAGTTGCTGGTGGACCTACTGGAAAGGAGGCGACGTAGCGGGCGTAGTAGTAGCCGGAGTATGTTCAAGATGGCGGCCGGCTGTGGATGGTGAGAGACAGTGTAGTAGAAGCAGCGTATACAGAGATTGACAAGTAGCGTTTTAGTTCTAATTCACCTAAATAGGGTTTAGGACGTGTTAGGACAGCGCGTAGGGTTTATCGTTAAGTGCGTATAGGTGTTAGGCCTAGGAATCGTATTTAAACGTTAGAGGTGTCAGACATAGGAGCTAGCTTTGCTAGGTATCGTATTCGAAGGTATAGGTGTTAGGCCTAGGTGTGCACTTGCATTGGTTGACTAACTTTGACATGTTGTTTCATCATGAATGCATTCCTGATGTAAATAAATCTTGGAACTCTTCTTTCATCTTATGATGCTCAGCCAGAGTGAGAGCGAGACTGAGGCTGTGCGTGTGTCCGTGCGAGAGTTTTTTGTGTGTGTACGTCTGTCCGGTATGACTGTGCATGTGTGACTGATCGTGCGAGCGCACGTTGGTAACTCAGTAGAAACGCTAACAGCAACAAACACCAAATCCGGGTCAAAATAGGGTCTTTCTGGATACTGTGGTTAGTCCATTGAGCAGGTAACTTGACTTTTGAACACAACGCGAGGCAAATACTGAAACACGGATTTGTGCTCATGCGAGACTAGGGTAGACTTATCTAAATAATTTACTCTCCACAGAAACCCCCAGCCCTTCCCTAGACCACAAAAGGGATGCGGACTAAACTGGGCACTTGAGTACTGAATATATGATGGGCAGTTATTGAATATCTAATAACAATTAATTCGCCTAAACCCAATGCGATTACAGGATATTAAACCATTTGGCGACGTATTCATTTGAGGACAGTTGATTTTTTGAAAACTTAACATGATGATAATAATACTTTTATATTTGCATTTTAAAATAATTAATTATCACTAAACATTGCTGTTTATTTGATCATCTTAGGTTAAATCAATATGAAGACATTACCATTACCATTACCCTTTTGAGAATGTACTGAAGTCTGTAAAGGTAATTTGCAAATCATAGGAAATATTCTGATTCCCCCTTTTTAAGTCTCTTCTATTTATAGAAGAGTCTCTTAGGATGGATCGAGGTGGGGCGAATTTAATAGCATGCTATTCTATCTATCTATATCCCGTAGTCTTGCCGACCGTTGGGGCACCACTGATGACTTGGCAACCAGCTCCCTTCATTCCTCTCTGTTCTCTGCCATTCTCAGCGTATCGCCCAGCTTCAGTCCTGTCCACTCTGAGATATTGTCCTCCCATCTTTTCCTCTGTCTTCCTCTCCTTCGTCCTCCTTGCACAGTGCCTTGCAGGATTGTTTTGGCAAGCCCTGCTGAACGCGTGACAAGCCCATACCACTTCAGTTTGCGTTTTCTCACAATGGCTAATATGTCTTCATAGGGCCCGATGGCTTGCCTGATTCTGCTTCCCACTTCCTCGTTTGTGATGTGATCTCTGTATGAGATGCCAAGCAGCCTTCGAAAACATCTCATTTCAGTGGTTTGTATCCTCCTTTCAATGTCTGCTGTGAGGGTCCATGACTCGCAGGCATACAAGAACACTGAGATGACTAAGGAGCGCATCAGTCTGATCTTGGAGCAGAGTGTGATGTTTCTGTCCTTCCATATGGTCTTCAATCTTGTCAGTGCTGTTGTTGTCTGCGCAATCCTGGACAGTATTTCTGGTTTTGATCCCTCATCTGTCACAATGGTTCCTATGTATTTGAATTTCTTAACTGTTTCCAGTTTTTGGCCTCCAACCATGATATCAGTGCCAATGCCACTGGTGTTATTGGTCATCAGTTTGGTCTTCTCTGCACTGATTTCCATCCCATATGCAATGGCTGTACTATCCAGCTTTTCCACCAGCTGAGCTAGCTCCTTCTCTGTTCCTGTAAAGCCATCAATGTCGTCCGCAAAGCGCAAGTTCGTGATTGTTCTGCCTCCAATACTGACATTGACTTCATGATCTTTCAGAGCGTCCGTCATGATTCTTTCCAGGAAGATGTTGAAAGGAGTAGGTGAGAGCAAGCAGCCTTGTCTGACTCCAACTGTAGTCCTAAACCAGTTTCCTATTTTGCCGTTAAAGCAGACTGCGCTAGTGGCCTTGTTGTAAAGGTTTGTTATGACTTTGATCAGGTTGGCATTGGTGTTGTATAGCTTCATGGTGGACCAAAGGGCTGCATGCCACATCCTGTCAAACGCTTTCTTAAAATCCACAAAGACATGATAGAGGTCCTGCTGGTGCTGGAGGTATCTCTCACATAGAACTCTCAGGTTGAAGATCTGCTCAGTTGTGCTGCGCTCCGGTCTGAAGCCTGCCTGTTCCTCAGCCAAAATTTACTCTGCCTGTGGCTTCAGCCTGTTCAGTAGGATCTTTAAAATGACTTTGCTTGGGTGGCGTATAAGACTGATCGTGCGATAGTTCTGGCATTGATGTAAGTTGCCTTTTTTGGGGAGAGTTATTATAAGTGATGGTGTGGGCCAATCCCCTGACTGCCAGATCTTATTGCAGATTATTAAGGCGCTTATCGTGTCTTCTCCCCCTTCTTGCACTAGCTCTGCAGGGATGTTGTCTGCTCCTGCTGCCTTCCCTTTTTTCAGCGACTTCACTGCAGCCTCTACTTCTTCTCGGAAGATGGGATAGTTGCCATTGTTGGTCACGGGTGGGTTGACAAGTATGCCTGGGTCCCCTGCAGCTCGGTGCACCGAGCTGCAGGGGACCCAGGCATACTAATAGCATGCCCATAGCGACAAAGGCGTGCAGATATAAAAATCTGACAACTAAAGTAATCAGAGAAAAATTGCATCACGTCTAATTACGCTAATCTCGCTGCTGAACGTACTGTATTTGTATGTGTGTGTGTGTGTGTGTGTGTGTGTGTGTGTGTGTGTGTGTGTGTGTGTGTGTGTATGTGTGTATGTATGTAGACACGAGTATCTTCGGTGTTTGTGTACGTACAAGTCTGAAACTTTACGAAGTGCTTGTATCAGATCGTGTTTCGGACAGAGTGTGAGCGTATGTAAATTGGATTACTCATTAAAGAGATAAATTGCCGTTTATTAAATATTGGTTTACCCGCATTTGAGTCCGTAATTTGTAATTTAGTCAATTTCGCATCCTATCTTAGCGACAGACAGCAGCGCGTCATGGTCAATGGATCATACTCCTCAAGCGGATTAGTGACACGGGGAGTGCCCCAGGGCTCAGTCCTAGGGCCTCTTCTGTTTTGCCTCTTTATAAATGAACTGCTGCTACATTTGACTAGCGACAAAATTTCGTGTGCTTTATTCGCTGATGACGCCACAATTCACACCCCGGACAAGACTTTTGATTATTTTAAATAGCCGTTTGCAGCAGGGTTTGATCGAAATCTCCACTTGGTGCGCAAACAATTAAATGATTTTAAATCCTTCCAAAACGGAATGCATGACGATAGCAACCCATCAGAAGCACCAGCTCAAGCCACTTAGACTCAGCCTGACTATCCATAATGACACCGTTACTCAGGTCACCGATTACTTGGTGTAATTGTTGATGACCAGATGAAGTGACAATCGCACATAAATGCTGTATGTAAAACTGTTGCCAGAAATGTTTTTATGCTTTCAAAGTTGAAGTATATTATCTATGTTGATGCCCGCAAGTTATTTTACAATGCACATATCAAATCCCACATCAATTATGCGTCCACGATATGGGATGGCAGCGGGGACATACACTTGAAGAGGCTTAACTCCCTGCATCGGAGAGAGCGAAACATATCCTGCCTGAATCAGCCCTGACAACTGACCAAAAAAACTTGAAAAACTGAAAATGGTACCTCTTAGCAAGCATCACATTTTAAACAAGGGTGGTTATGTATACAAACTGGAATTAGATTCACCCAGAATATCTTAGTAAGCTCTTTACCAAGACAAGTTCAAGTTATTCTACTTCAAGACGAAACTTTATTACACCTCGCCACAGGATAGATCTATTTAAAACTAAAACCAGTGTATCTTTCTCAGGCGAAACTTTCTCAAACAAACTGCCTAAATATATAACACACGCTAGCTTCCTCTCCTCTTGCAAGGAATGCCTCCTAAAGTACTTGTCTGCTGATATATAATCTACCACAAGTATCCGTATCAAACATGTGCTTATCGTAATCAGCGCATGCTGCCGTATGGTTTGTCCATACTAATAATAATCGCCTAATTACATAATTCATGTTTCTATTATAATCTAAATAATTTTTGCTGTCATAAGTGAATTTTCACCATGATTCAGATGATTTGCTTCGCACATAGGTTATTATTAGAGCGTGTCTGTGTGTTCGTGCGTGTGTGCGCGCGCGTGTGTATGTGTGTGCGCGCGTTGCGTGTACTTTTTTTTGTTTTTACTTTGTTTTTGTATGACCGAATGAATGAATGAATTTTATTTAATGTCTCTTCATGTTTGATGTCTCCTAATTTGTTTTTTTTTTGTGTAATTTGGTACTATTAGTATTACAATTATTACCCTGTGTTTGTAGAGTAGCAACCTCAAGTATGAAAAATGGCACATGTGCTAATTACTTCCTCCGTTGGAAAATAAAGTTTCACTCCATTTCATTTCAAAGTTTCATTTCATTTCATTTCAAAGTTTCATCTCATCTCATCTCATCTCATCTCATCTCATCTCATCTCATCTCATCTCATCTCATCTCATCTCATCTCATCTCATCTCTCTCTCTCTCTCTCTCTCTCTCTCTCTCTCTCTCTCTCTCTCTCTCTCTCTCTCTCTCTCTCTCTGCAAAAGCAGCTCTTCGTTAATAAAGCGATGTTGATGCACAAAATCGTCGATGGCAAAGATCCACAGTATTTACTAACAATGTTCAGGCATTCACAAACGCGCTACATAAACCAGAGAAATAATCTTGTCGTGGCTCGCCCCAGAATTGATCTGTTTAAGACTAGCTTTTCCTTTTTCGGGTGCATTCCTATGGAACTCCTTACCAACAAAAGTAATATCGCTTAAATCTCATAAGGCATTTAGAAATGCTCTCTACAAATTATTCTTCAGACCTTAACGTACTTCATTTTACGCATTTAACGGTCAGTTATATATACCTCGAGTCGTTGTGGCTTACAGCTGCTGATGTTACAATGTAACCAATCCAGACCAAAAAGGTGACTGCCAAGCGTGTAATATGCAAAGAAGTACCCAACGGAGAAAGAAACACGCTTAGAAAAGACGGGTACAACACAATTTATTCATCAATGAGATGAGATGAGATGAGATGAGATGAGATGAGATGAGATGAGATGAATGCGCGTGCGTGCGTGCGAGTCTGTGTATGTGTTTATAACCCATAGATATACATGTGTTTGTTTGTTTGTGTGTGTGTGTGTATGTGTGTGTGCGTGTGTGTGTGTGTGTGTGTGTGTGTGTGTGTGTGTGTGTGTGTGTGTGTGTGTGTGTGTGTGTGTGTGTGTGTGTGTGTGTGTGTAGACAAAAGATCTGGAATGGGTGACTGTCTTTACCATCCTTATGGAAAATGCGTGTGTGTAAAAATCTGGGTGCCCAAGTCAGACACCCATTTTTTCTGAGGGTTGTTTCTGCATTGTCTTAGGGTAAAGATTCATAAAAAATAAAAAGATCAGTTTTTCTCATTTTGGCGTTAACACATGCACTTTTGTGCTTAACAGACACGCCTGTAGTGTGTTTGAAAACTAAATAACTTCATAGCTGATATGGGTGGCAAGACCTTTTCAAACATACCAATTTGAGTGACATATCACAAAGTGGAAGGTCACAGGGGCTCAGGAAATAGGTCAAAAATAGCTATAGTTTCACATAATTTATTTTTTCCTCATTATATTATTATTAACAACTTCGAACCCAAATTTGGTATTAAGATACCTGAGGGTAAGACCTTTCAATTCATACTAATTTGGTTCTATGCCCTTTGGAGATGGGTGGCATTTGCCTATTGATAGCATTGCTTTTATCAGTCAGCAACACAATATCAAGATTGATCACGGGATCATTTTTATGTGACTGTGTTATGTTTGTGTGTGTGTGTGTGTGTGTGTGTGTGTGTGTGTGTGTGTTCGTGTCTATGTGTGTGTGTGTGTGTGTGTGTGTGTGTGTGTGCGTTTCTTCTTTTTCACGTTCAATACGCTGTTTCGTATGTTGTTGTCTTGATTATGTATATTAGTTATAGCAAAGACAGGTTTGTAATGATGGGCCTGCGCGCCTAAAACCTATACCGAATTTGTTCTCTTAAAGAACACTTCTGCAAACATTTCAATCAAACTGTGCATTCAGGTAGTTGAAGATAAGAACGTTCCGTGCATACTGATTTACGTAACCTATCAGAAGGTCAAGGTAATACAAGAAATCTGTGGCAGAGCCCAAGGGTCACAAGTGGCCAGCAAATTATGACAAAATCCTATTAATAATAGAAATTGTTTTATTTTGTATGAACACCTGCTGACTTTTCCATCAAACTGTGCATAAAGGTAGTTGACGATAAGACCGTTCCATGCATACTAATTTGCTTGATCAATCATCAAGGTCAAAGGTCAAGGGAAGTCAACAAATGTGTAGAACATCGAAATAAAAATAGGACGTTTTAACAGGTTAATCACTATGGCCAACTTTGAAATTACGCCAATTCACTCAAAGAGTGCCACTCGTGAGAGTGATCTGTCCATAGGTCAAGGTCTCAAGATGGCAGATAAATCATTCGAAATGGCCATGCATGTGAACCGTGAGAGCTGTTCCGTTCCTGAGGCCGACAACATGGCGTGCACAAGTGTAAACATCATGATTTGTGACTGCCATCTCATCAACCAGAACGGAATTAGCAACACACAATCTAAACAAGAACTAAAAGAAATTTGACACCCCTCCCCCCCCCCCCCCCCCACTCGTCCCCACCGCCCATGTTGTAAAGTCAGCAGGAAATCAATTCTCGGAATTGTCATCACTGGCGTCCCCTTTTTCATCTGGCATTAAAGCCATATGTTTCGTCATTTCAGGCAAACATCAGAGAGCAACGCCACTTGCAGCACATCGTGCATGTCATCTGCACGCTAGATTAAATCCAGCGGGGAACAGTTGTGCAACTTGGTGCCTGTGGCCTGAAGATTCACAGCCTGATCTAAGTCTTTGATGGCCAGAGCATTGTCCCCCTTCCCATCCTGAAAATGATCATGACTAACACAGCATTGACAGTACCATTGCTGGATGGCACTTTGAGTTCATTGGATTAATGGACATTCTTTTCTCTTATCCCCCCCCCCTCCCCACCCCCTCTTTTTTTTTTAATACATCCTTTCGCTAACATGTTTACTTTTTGATTTGCCGCCCTACTCTGATTCAGCATCCACTTTCCGAATGTCGGTGATGTCCTTTTTCAAACGACGGCAGACATGCATGCTGAGGGCCAGTCATTATTTTTCTGGGCGCCTTGACTGACGATGATGCCAATGAGACCACCTGGACCATGGCCATATCTCGCGGAAGTAGTTTGAGACCACACTCCAGGCCTGTTCTGTCCTAAGATGTAGCTGTTTTTTTCCAGTCGCCAACATTAACCTCTGTCAGTATTGCAGCATTGCTTTGATTTCCCACAGATACAATATGTATACAAACCAAGGGGAATCACAGCGCTGGACAGACAAACAGTTAGATCCCCTGCCCCCGCCTATCAGGCACCCAGTCGCCAGGCCACAGAGAAATATGCAGGTATAGAACAAGACGATAATTTCCATCCTCAAAAAGAATGGATCAGGTCTCTTATATAACCCATGTCTTTCTCCGGAACTTAGGAAGTAGGCAGGAGAAACATACATGTATACACAAACATGAAGGTGCGCTACTATATGTGGTCGGGTAAATACCCTGATTTCCCACAGTAGATGCACAGAACATTACACAACAATGTAACGATACAAATTTGCCTCGAGTTATAGATACTCACAAACCAGATAGGTGAGGCTAGCGCTGGCAGAATTGTATACAAACCAAGGGGAATCACAGCGCTGGACAGACAAACAGTTAGATCCCCTGCCCCCGCCTATCAGGCACCCAATCGCCAGCCCACAGAGAAATACGCAGGTATAGAACAAGACGATCATTTCCATCCTCAAAAAGAATGGATCAGGTCTCTTATATAACCCATGTCTTTCTCCGGAACTTAGGAAGTAGGCAGGAGAAACATACATACACAAACATGAAGGTGCGCTACTATATGTGGTCGGGTAAATACGCTGATTTCCCACAGTAGATGCACAGAACATTACACAACAATGTAACGATACAAATTTGCCTCGAGTTATAGATACTCACAAACCAGATAGGTGAGGCTAGGGCTGGCAGAATTGTATACAAACCAAGGGGAATCACAGCGCTGGACAGACAAACAGTTAGATCGTTACATTGTTGTGTAATGTTCTGTGCATCTACTGTGGGAAACCAGGGTATGTCCCCGACCACATATAGTAGCGCACCTTCATGTTTGTGTATGTATGTTTCTCCTGCCTACTTCATAAGTTCCGGAGAAAGACATGGGTTATATAAGTGACCTGATCCATTCTTTTTGAGGATGGAAATGATCGTCTTGTTCTATACCTGCGTATTTCTCTGTGGGCTGGCGATTGGGTGCCTGATAGGCAGGGCCAGGGGATCTAACTGTTTGTCTGTTCAGCGCTGTGATTCCCCTTTGTTTGTATACAATTCTGCCAGCGCTAGCCTCATCTATCTAGTTTGTGAGTATCTATAACTCGAGGCAAATTTGTATCGTTACATTGTTGTGTAATGTTCTGTGCATCTGCTGTGGGAAATCAGGTTATTTACCCGACCACATATAGTAGCGCACCTTCATGTTTGTGTATGTATGTTTCTCCTGCCTACTTCCTAAGTTCCGGAGAAAGACATGGGTTATATAATAGACCTAATCCATTCTTTTTGAGGATGGAAATGATCGTCTTGTTCTATACCTGCGTATTTTTCTGTGGGCTGGCGATTGGGTGCCTGATAGGCGGGGGCACGGGATCTAACTATTTTTCTGTCCAGCGCTGTGATTCCCCTTGGTTTGTATACAATTCTGCCAGCGCTAGCCTCACCTATCTGGTTTGTGAGTATCTATAACTCGAGGCAAATTTGTATCGTTACATTGTTGTGTAATGTTCTGTGCATCTATTGTGGGAAATCAGGGTATTTACCCGACCACATATAGTAGCGCACCTTCATGTTTGTGTATGTATGTTTCTCCTGCCTACTTCCTAAGTTCCGGAGAAAGACATGGGTTATATAAGTGACCTGATCCATTCTTTTTGAGGATGGAAATGATCGTCCTGTTCTATACCTGCGTATTTCTCTGTGGGCTGGCGACTGGGTGCCTGATAGGCGGGGGCAGGGGATCTAACTGTTTGTCTGTCCAGCGCTGTGATTCCCCTTGGTTTGTATACAATTCTTCCAGCGCTAGCCTCACCTATCTGGTTTGTGAGTATCTATAAATCGAGGCAAATTTGTATCGTTACATTGTTGTGTAATGTTCTGTGCATCTACTGTGGGAAATCAGGGTATTTACCCGACCACATATAGTAGCGCACCTTCATGTTTGTGTATGACATTGTATGTTTCTCCTGCCTACTTCCTAAGTTCAGGAGAAAGACATGGGTTATATAAGAGACCTGATCCATTCTTTTTGAGGATGGAAATGATCGTCTTGTTCTATACCTGCGTATTTCTCTGTGGGCTGGCGATTGGGTGCCTAATAGGCGGGGGCAGGGGATCTAACTGTTTGTCTGTCCAGCGCTGTGATTCCCCTTGGTTTGTATACAATTCTGCCAGCGCTAGCCCCACCTATCTGGTTTGTGAGTATCTATAACTCGAGGCAAATTTGTATCGTTACATTGTTGTGTAATGTTCTGTGCATCTACTGTGGGAAATCATGGTATTTACCCGACCACATATAGTAGCGCACCTTCATGTTTGTGTATGTATGTTTCTCCTGCCTACTTCCTAAGTTCCGGAGAAAGACATGGGTTATATAAGTGACCTGATCCATTCTTTTTGAGGATGGAAATGATCGTCTTGTTCTATACCTGCGTATTTCTCTGTGGGCTGGCGACTGGGTGCATGATAGGCGGGGGCAGGGGATCTAACTGTTTGTCTGTCCAGCGCTGTGATTCCCCTTGGTTTGTATACAGTTCTTCCAGCGCCAGCCTCACCTATCTGGTTTGTGAGTATCTATAACTCGAGGCAAATTTGTATCGTTACATTGTTGTGTAATGTTCTGTGCATCTACTGTGGGAAATCAGGGTATTTACCCGACCACATATAGTAGCGCACCTTCATGTTTGTGTATGACATTGTATGTTTCTCCTGCCTACTTCCTAAGTTCAGGAGAAAGACATGGGTTATATAAGAGACCTGATCCATTCTTTTTGAGGATGGAAATGATCGTCTTGTTCTATACCTGCGTATTTCTCTGTGGGCTGGCGATTGGGTGCCTAATAGGCGGGGCAGGGGATCTAACTGTTTGTCTGTCCAGCGCTGTGATTCCCCTTGGTTTGTATACAATTCTGCCAGCGCTAGCCTCACCTATCTGGTTTGTGATCACAGATACAATAGTTAGTGACCTTCCCTTTCCGCTCGAACATCATATGATTACAAATGTTGGCTTTTTATACCCAGTCTTTAAGTTTCGCTTCTAGCGACGAAACTGTTCATGTGGGTCATGATATCCTACGGTGTTCAGCTTCAAGGCTGGTGTAACAGTAACGCTCTTCCGTGATGAGTCTAAGAATTCTGCACTTGAGAATTGTGAGGACGTGAGTCGACTCCGAAAGTAGTATTGCATATGAGGAGACCAACGCATCCGAAAAAAATTCACCATCACTTTCATTTATTTCAGAAAGTCACGAGACATTTCAAGACACCTCCGGGCGACATTTACCGTCACCAGGTTCGTCTGCTGTGAAGACTGGAAAACTATGGCCAGACTGACTCTGTACCTCGACCCTTGCTGTCAATGTGGTGGAGGGATCTGAAGGAGCCATGTCAAATAAAAGTCTTGTTCGCAAGTTTCACAATCTGCCATTTGCTGACGTCAGTGTATTGTGTTTAAACCTTCAAACTCAAGGGCAGACGTGTTCTCAACAATTTTCTTCAATATCTCAAAATCCAGTCAGTTTTCCCTATGAGCTGAGATATTTGCGCACCAAACCCTTCAGCGGTACAGCACAACGCTTTGAACTCTGTTGCCCCTTTCTCTCATTTCATTTCATAATAAAACTTCGAGTTGCTGATACTAGCATGTATCACCGCGAAAAGGAAACAACGGCATTATGACACAGACAGATGACCATACTTTTCACCAGCTCAGTAACAAGAGTGTTGAGTTGTATGCCCTAAAATCGTGATGCGTTTTTGTATTCTTCTTCTTCTTCTTTTTCCTGTTTGCGTTTTTTCCCTTCATTTTCGATATCCGTGAAAGGTTTCCTTGTGATTCGTGAAAAAAGTCCTGGTTCTTTCGTGTAACGTGAAAAGTCTGTTTGGCACTATTTAATTTCTACCCAGAAATGTTCAGTTCTTTTGGCCGGTGAAAAGAGACTTCATCGTCTATTTCCCTTGTAAAACGTGAATGACATTTTGGGGGATTCGTAAATCGCACATTAAATAATAAGTCGCGAAACCTCAGTCATAGTCGTTGCTTCTGTTCGGAGTTTTCTTTCACAGATACATGAACAGTGGAGCCTGTGCCGCACATTGAAGCTTTACCAAAACGACACAAACAAGATCTTTTACGATGGTTAATAGGCCAGAAATTAATCCAAAGATAGAAAATATGCAACCTTAGCACGTATTTTGGTTAGTTTAGTTGTTAGCACAGCGCTTTTGAACGAGAACGCATCGATGACAGGTCTCACTGCGCCAGCATTGTTCCCGTTCATGCCCGCAACATTGTTTGAATAACCTCTGATGCGACACTGCAGCTTTAAATAATCTCCCTCAGGTGCCCCGTTTGTATCACAAGTAAGAGTATTGTTTGGTTATTTATTTTGTTATTTATTTACTAAAATTCCTCAATACCAGACTATCTGGGGAAAACCACACAGTGACGGTGACATAAAGGCAGCAACTTCCTCACAATGCAAATATTGACGTAAAACTTTAGATATGACGTCTATCTCTCTCTGGCTGTCTCTGTCTCTCTTTCTCACACACATATACATACGCTCGCGTGCGTGCGCACGCACATACAAACGCGCGCGCGCACATCGACGCATTGTCAGGCACAAAATGCGAGTGTCATGTCATGTGTCATGTAAAGTCAACCTAACGTCAGAAAAAAATATAGCAAGACTGAAATTTCACAATTTGTCTCAAGACTAGAAGCCAAAGTGAAACTCATATCGCGTAAATTCTAAAACTACGTAAAAACTAATATTACGTCATGACAAATGGCGCTTTAAAATCAGTGACGAATATGCACTGTGCCCCTTATAATCTCACAGAGGCATTGGCAAATCTGCGAGGCTTTTTCAATAGGAGTGATCTCAACATCAGAATCAAGTCTAAGACAGTAGTTAGAGACCATAATCACTATTGACAGCGAGAAAAGCTCTCATATAGAAGAGATTTTGTGGGTTTTGGTTCATCCCATCTTTATTGTCTACCGTTTTGAAAACACGGTAGACTTTGAAATGGGGCTGGTCGGAGCGCGTTATGTAGAATGCACACGATGTGCTTGGCGGGCGGACCCCGAATTCTCGCAAAGAAGTAACAAGGTAAAAATGACGTCACGTCTAGCTACGCTAACCTTGCCAGGGACGTACTTTTGGCGCCAAATGCCGTATATGTGTGTGTATGTGTGTGTGTGTATGTGTGTGTGTGTGTGTGTGAGTGTGTGTGTGTGTGTGTGTGTGTGTGTGTGTGTGTGTGTGTGTGTGTGTGCGTATGTGTGTGTGTGTGTAGTTTGCTGTCCATCGTAAACTTTAACGTTGGCATTTTCTCGGAGACTTTTCAAGGGACATTCTTCAAACTTGGCCCAAGGATACTTTGTGGCGAGGCCTTTCTAAACATACCAATTTGAGTGACCACTCACAAAGGTCAAGATCACAGGGGCTCAGGAAATAGGTCAAAAATAGCTATATTTTGACATTCTTTTTTTTTCTGAAATACTATTCACAACTTCAAACCCAAACTTGGTACAAAGATAGCTGAGGGTAAGACCTTTCCATGCCTACTAATTTGGTTGATCCCTCGGTAAGGTCAAGGGTCACTAGAGCCGGCTCAGGAAATAGGTTCAAAATAGCCACATTTTGACAAAAGATGTTTTTTTTTTTTTCAAAAACAACTTTAAACCCAAACTTGCTACAGAGATTCCTGATGGGAAGACCTATCTATGTATACTGTTTGGATAACGCTTCGGAAAAGTCTAGAATCACAGGCTGGCAAATGTGTGTAAAATGCCAATTTGTGATAAAATTTTAGGTATTGGCAACATTTTTGCAAATTTTTCCAATCAAACTTGGCACAAAGGTAGCTGATAAGACCTTTCTGTGCACTCAACTCATTGCAGAGGTCAAAGGTGGGGAAGGGGGTGCAGGGTTGGATCCAGGTTGGGGCAGGGGGGTTCAGACCAAATTTGTAAAAATGCTATAACAAAGTCCCTTTTTGGGGTGTTTGGGACCCCCACCCCACACCCCACCCATCTCCCTCATTTGTTCATTCGGTCCTTGGAAGCAAGGTCTATCGCATCGCCCCCTCCCCCCCCCCCCTCCCTCTTGCCCTCCTCGCTGTTTGATTTTTGGCACCCCGAAAGCAAGGTCCTGTCGTTCTGAAACAACCCCCCCCCCCCCCTTGTTGTTTGAATTTTGCGACCCCTGGCAGCAAGGTCCGTGGACTCCCCGCTCCCCCTCCTCTCCCCGTTGTTTGATTCTTCGGCCCTTGGAAGCAAGGTCTGTCAACTACTCCCGCCCCCCCCCCCCCCACCCCCCTCCTCTCCCTGTTTGATTTTTTCGGCCCCCGTATATAACAAATTGTAGTGTCGAGGAGGATTTTTGTATCAGGTTCACGGTTGCAAACAAGACGTTGGACCCACCCCCCCACCCTCCCCTCCTCCCCCGCAGGAGAAAAGTAAAGTGATCCGACCCTGTCAAGTGTTCTTAGAACATTTCGGCAGTCTTTCTGAACGTGTCTTAACCCATTTCGCCTGGGACCCTGAAGCAGGAAATGGATTGACCATGATAATTCAACGGTACTGTCAGATTAGCTTGGCGCCTTCAGGAGACAAGCAAATCTGACACTACCCTTGAATTATCATGGTCAATCTATGCAGCTGGTACTACACAGAGGTTATGCAACAGCTCCAACATTTGAGAAATGGGACCTTGGGTCTAAATGTGTGTGTGTGTGTGCGTGTGTGTGTTATGAAGGGGTGAGGGAGATTTAGGGGGGGGGGGGTGCCCCGTGGGGGGGGAGGGGGAGGTGTGCATACAAATACGTGAGGCTAGTATCTGATAAGTGAAGTTATTGCCTGGGTCACGGGAGTTCGCTACACTGACCCTTGTAGGCCTGAGGGAGGTCAAACGAACCATGCATTGTACCCCCTTCGACCAACAAGGTATTCAAGCTGTTTTGTTTACAGGAAAAACTCAATTCGCTTATTTTGCGCTTATACGACACCATTGAATGTGGCATTTGGTCACGTGACAACATGTGGGCGTTAGCTTTGGCGCCTCGTGTTTTGAAAGTTTATGAATTTGGATTACCAAACAATGCCCCCTCACAGTCAGACTGGTGCTGAGAGCGATTTTAAGTTAATTTTTTATTTTTACAGCGTTCACATGAGGTCACAGATAGTGAAAGGACCGTATTCACTTTTCTGTTGGCACACGTGCGAAGCGGCGAAAGTGATTCTATTATTTTCTGTCCGTCATCCGTCTGCCATGGTCTGTGTCGAAAACTTTAACGTTGGCATTTTCTCGGAGACTATTCAAGCCATAGTCTTCCAACTTGGCCCAAGAATACTTTGTGTCCAGACCTTTCCAAACATAGCAATTTGAGTGACCTCTCACAAAGGGGGAGGTCACAGGGGCTTACAAAATAGGTAAAAAATAGCTATATTTTGACATAATATATTTTTTTCTAAAATGTTATTCACAACTTCAAACCCAAACTTGGTACTAAGATAACCTGAGGGTAAGACCTTTCAATTCATACTAATTTGGTTGATTCCTCGGAAAGGTCAAGGGTCACAAGAGCTCAGAAAATATGTCCAAAATAGCCCATATTTTGTCAAAAGATTTTTTTTTTCTCAAATACTGCAAACATGCAGAGGGTCACAGGCTTGCAAATGTGTGTAAAATGCCAATTGTTGATAAAATTGTAGGTATTATGCACATTTTCACAAAATTTTCAATCAAATTTGGCACACAGGCACACAGGTGATGATAAGACCTTCCTATCATGTATACTAGTTCAGTCAACTCTATGATATCATAAAGGTCAAGGGTCACGGGTGTTTGACAGCTGTGTGAAAACTAATTAGATTTTGAGAAAACATGGATTTTGCTGGTGCAAAAAGTCATCTCTTTGTCACAAGGGACACACATGTTACATCTAAAATCCACATTATGGTCTGTGGTGTTAAATCCAGATCTATGCCCTTCGGAGATGGGTGGCGTTTGCCTATTGATGGCACTGTTTTTATCAGTCAGCAACACAATATCAAGATTGATCTTGCGGGTGGTGGGATCATTTTGATGTGACTGAGTTTGTGTGTGTGTGTGTGTGTGTGTGTGTGTGTGTGCTCATGTGTATTTGTGTGTGTGCGTATGTGTGTGTGTGTGTAGTTTGCTGTCCATCGTAAACTTTAACGTTGGCATTTTCTCGGACACTTTTCAAGCCACATTCTTCAAACTTGGCCCAAGGATACTTTGTGGCGAGGCCTTTCTAAACATACCAATTTGAGTGACCTCTCACAAAGGTCAAGATCACAGGGGCTCAGGAAATAGGTCAAAAATAGCTATATTTTGACATTTTTCTTTTCTTCTGAAATACTATTCACAACTTCAAACCCAAACTTGGTACAAAGATAGCTGAGGGTAAGACCTTTCCATGCCTACTAATTTGGTTGATCCCTCGGTAAGGTCAAGGGTCACTAGAGCCGGTTCAGGAAATAGGTTCAAAATAGCCACATTTTGACAAAAGATGTTTTTTTTTCAAAAACAACTTTAAACCCAAACTTGCTACAGAGACACCTGATGGGAAGACCTATCTATGCATACTGTTTGGATAACGCTTCGGAAAAGTCTAGAATCACAGGCTGGCAAATGTGTGTAAAATGCCAATTTGTGATAAAATTTTAGGTATTGGCAACATTTTTGCAAATTTTTCCAATCAAACTTGGCAAAAAGGTAGCTGATAAGACCTTTCTGTGCACTCAACTCATTGCAGAGGTCAAGGGTGGGGAAGGGGGTGCAGGGTTGGATCCAGGTTGGGGCAGGGGGGTTCAGACCAAATTTGTAAAAATGCTATAACAAAGTCCCTTTTTGGGGTGTTTGGGACCCCCACCCCCCACCCCACCCCCTCCCTCATTTGTTCATTCGGTCCTTGGAAGCAAGGTCTATTGCATCGCCCCCTCCCCCCCCCCTCCCTCTTGCCCTCCTCGCTGTTTGATTTTTGGCACCCCGAAAGCAAGGTCTGTCGTTCTGAAACAACACCCCCCCCCCCCCCCCTTGTTGTTTGAATTTTGCGACCCCTGGCAGCAAGGTCCGTGGACTCCCCGCTCCCCCTCCTCTCCCCGTTGTTTGATTCTTCGGCCCTTGGAAGCAAGGTCTGTCAACTACTCCCGCCCCCCCCCCCCCTCCTCTCCCTGTTTGATTTTTTCGGCCCCCGTATATAACAAATTGTAGTGTCGAGGAGGCCTTTTGTATCAGGTTCACGGTTGCAAACAAGACGTTGGACCCACCCCCCCACCCTCCCCTCCTCCCCCGCAGGAGAAAAGTAAAGTGATCCGACCCTGTCAAGTGTTCTTAGAACATTTCGGCAGTCTTTCTGAACGTGTCTTAACCCATTTCGCCTGGGACCCTGAAGCAGGAAATGGATTGACCATGATAATTCAACGGTACTGTCAGATTAGCTTGGCGCCTTCAGGAGACAAGCAAATCTGACACTACCCTTGAATTATCATGGTCAATCTATGCAGCTGGTACTACACAGAGGTTATGCAACAGCTCCAACATTTGAGAAATGGGACCTTGGGTCTAAATGTGCGTGTGTGTGTGCGTGTGTGTGTTGTGAAGGGGTGAGGGAGATTTAGGGGGGGGGGGGTGCCCCATGGGGGGAGGGGGAGATGTGCATACAAATACGTGAGGCTAGTATCTGATAAGTGAAGTTATTGCCTGGGTCACGGGAGTTCGCTACACTGACCCTTGTAGGCCTGAGGGAGGTCAAACGAACCATGCATTGTACCCCCTTCGACCAACAAGGTATTCAAGCTGTTTTGTTTACAGGAAAAACTCAATTCGCTTATTTTGCGCTTATACGACACCATTGAATGTGGCATTTGGTCACGTGACAACATGTGGGCGTTAGCTTTGGCGCCTCGTGTTTTGAAAGTTTATGAATTTGGATTACCAAACAATGCCCCCTCACAGTCAGACTGGTGCTGAGAGCGATTTTAAGGTAATTTTTTTTATTTTTACAGCGTTCACATGAGGTCACAGATAGTGAAAGGACCGTATTCACTTTTCTGTTGGCACACGTGCGAAGCGGCGAAAGTGATTCTATTATTTTCTGTCCGTCATCCGTCTGCCATGGTCTGTGTCGAAAACTTTAACGTTGGCATTTTCTCGGAGACTATTCAAGCCATAGTCTTCCAACTTGGCCCAAGGATTCTTTGTGTCAAGACCTTTCCAAACATAGCAATTTGAGTGACCTCTCACAAAGGGGAAGGTCACAGGGGCTTACAAAATAGGTAAAAAAATAGCTATATTTTGACATAATTTATTTTTTTCTAAAATGTTATTCACAACTTCAAACCCAAACTTGGTACTAAGATAACCTGAGGGTAAGACCTTTCAATTCATACTAATTTGGTTGATTCCTCGGAAAGGTCAAGGGTCACAAGAGCTCAGAAAATATGTCCAAAATAGCCCATATTTTGTCAAAAGATTTTTTTTTCTCAAATACTGCAAACATGGAGAGGGTCACAGGCTTGCAAATGTGTGTAAAATGCCAATTGTTGATAAAATTGTAGGTATTATGCACATTTTCACAAAATTTTCAATCAAATTTGGCACACAGGCATACAGGTGATGATAAGACCTTCCTATCTTGTATACTAGTTCAGTCAACTCTATGATATCATAAAGGTCAAGGGTCACGGGTGTTTGACAGCTGTGTGAAAACTAATTAGATTTTGAGAAAACATGGATTTTGCTGGTGCAAAAAGTCATCTCTTTGTCACAAGGGACACACATGTTACATCTAAAATCCACATTATGGTCTGTGGTGTTAAATCCAGATCTATGCCCTTTGGAGATGGGTGGCGTTTGCCTATTGATGGCACTGTTTTTATCAGTCAGCAACACAATATCAAGATTGATCTTGCGGGTGGTGGGATCATTTTTATGTGAGTGTGTGTGTGTGTGTGTGTGTGTGCGCGCATGTGTATTTGTGTGTGTAGACGAAAGAGCTCAAATGGGTGACTGTCTTTACCATCCTTATGAAAAATGGGTGTGTGTAAAAATCTGGGTGACCAAGTCAGACACCCATTTTTTCTGAGGGTTGTTTCTGCATTGTCTTGGGGTAAAGATTCATAAAAAATAAAAAATCAGTTTTTTTTCGTTTTGGCGTTAAAACATTCACTTTTGTGTTTAACAGACACGCCTGTAGTGTGTTTGAAAACTTGTCCCTCCCAGCAATGTGTGTGTGTTGTGCGCACAGAACCCTGAAAATGAGCGTGTATGTATTACATCACCCTTCTCAGCTATAAATAACTTCATAGCTGATATGGGTCAGGTGGGGGGGAGTGGGGGGGGGGGATATTTTGTTGTTTGAGGGAGTAAATTGTTTATGTTCTTACAAAATTAGGTTTGTTATTTGAGGGTTTTGTTAAAAAAGTGTTGAGTTGTGATGTACTTCCAGGGTGATGTGGAGAAAGGTCATGTCTAGTGACACAAATTTGAGATTCATGTATACGTTCACCAGGGACTTAGCCTATACGTTTTCTACGTTTGTTTCCATGTCAGATGAGGAATATTTGATCTGAAACGTCGTTCTTTGTTTCTATTTTAAAGGGTTTTCCGCCACTATCTTCTGTTTTAGTTTGACTTAGCCTATAATTATATTCGTGCGCCGGTTGCTAAGAAGTAAAGTGATTGTATGAGTGCGCAGTGAGAGAGAGGACGTATAGACTTTGGGTGAGGCTGCTGTTGTCTTGTGTCTTTTGGTTCAACCTGTTGCTTTGTTTAAGTGGGTTTGTTGGTGCTATGCTTTCGTTTTGACTGCAACTCCTGTCAGATTGTATGCACAAATTGATTGAATACAATGACGTCACACAGTCAGTGTCGTTATGTGTGTCGTCTGCTGCTGAGGCGGTCGTTTAGTGCAGTATGTAATGCTAGGTCAGAGAAAAAAACAACAACAACCACCTAATGTTGCCAAAGGGTGTAATAGTAAAGTATTGTTTGTGTGAATGCTGCGTGTTTGAGGGAAGGACTGGAGAGTCGAGTGCTGAGTAAAGAGAGAAGGCGACAATGGGGAAAACTATGATATCCAGCACTATTACGTTGGAATAGATTGATTGATTGATTGTACATTGCTTAATGTCCCGACAGCAACAAGGCTTTCTCAGGACGTGCCTGCACTGCTTGTGAAAGAAAAAATAAACAGAATATTGAATGTATGTCGCCAGCTGGTCCAATACGTTAAATAAACCTACGACATGGGGCCTAAATAAAGCTAAGACCATTTAGCAACACACATCCAATATCAAGAGTTACAGGCAGTGCAGACAGTAGGGAGAGTTTAAAAAAGGAAAATACAGATGAATGGACCAAGGGTAGACAAAAACACATGCCCCAGAATACAGGAGAAAACCCACCCTGTGGGGCTGATTAGGGTGACCCTGGGAACTAAAAAGTAGTTACCCACCCAAGTCCCCCAGGGCAGACCCGGGTGGGGGACGTTGGAATAGATGCATAACAGTTACGACACGCCTGTAAATGAAAACACTTTTAACATTAACAAAAGTTGAGCATAAGGAGAGGTTTTAAAACAGTTTTAATAAAAACTGTTGCCCGACACACTTCTAAAACAACAGTTTCTTAGTTTTAAACCTTGCACCGCGCCATAAACGCCGCGATTGCTTCTCAGTCTTAGCTGTCCTATAGTGTGGAATGTGGGACTTGTCCAACTGGATCCATCTGGTGCACTCCAAATGTGTATTTGTGGGTGGTTTGATGTGCAACTCGTTGCTCGCCTCTATAAAACCCAAAGTGATGACCCCCCCCCCCCCCCGTGATGAACCCCCCTCCCCCCCCCTCTCCACCTTCACCCCCTCCCCTCCCCTCCCCCCCCAAACCTACCCAAACAATCATTAGAAAATCAAACAGAGGTATTTTTAGTGAGGTATTTGTTCACTGTGTTGTTGTGTAATTGTGCTTTACATTTTGAATGCAGGAAAAAGAAGGAATATACATTAAGCTGAAAAAAGAATGACAACAATCAAATAAATGTGGAAAAGAAGCATCAAATATTCCGTGAATTTTACCTTATTACAGACACCTAATTTTCTTGAGATGTCCATGCTAAAATGAATGATTTGACAAGGACATCCATTTCTACTGTAAAATTCCAGTTTTTGTGTGAGAGACACCCACATTATTGGTAGAAACCCATTTTTTCTCCATCCAGTGGCTCTGTTTCTAGAAAATGTCTTTTTATTTTAAGTTGTAGAGCTTAGTTACAAGGTGAGTTCTAAACATTCGCATCAACGCCAGAGCCCTAGAATAAATAGAAATATGGGAACCCATTTTCACATAAAATGGTAGGTAACCCACTCTGATGGTTTTGTCTCCCTGTGTGTGTGTGTGTGTGTGTGTGTGTGTGTGTGTGTGTGTGTGTGTGTGTGTGTGTGTGTGTGTGTGTGTGTGTGTGTGAGACCAATCTCAGTTTCACTGCTTGGTGCAAAAATTCCTGGCCTTTCCAAATCAGTTGCTTTTGTCACCCTTCACACAAGCACTTTATTTAAGGATGCAGACAAAAGAGACTGTTTCGTTGGAACACAAAATACGGATGTACCTATACCTATGTTCTTTAAATTGCAATAGAGGGTGTTATGAGAGCTTAAGCGACGTGGCCACTAGGTCTGATAAAGGGCTGGGACCCGAGGTAACTTATACAAGTCATTCCTAGAGCTTCTGCAAGGGTTTGAAATTGTGAGGTCTACCAGTCAACCTCATTAATAGTCGTGTCGTAGGTAGGGCCTACCTTGCATTGTCGGAAGTACAAAATGTTTAATTGGATTCTGACTGATTTTGGGGTGCTGAGTTCGAATCCGTTGCATGTTACGCTGTAAATATTGAGCACCTTTCAATCTTTCAAAGCAAAATCTAAGATGGCTGCCAGGGGAAAATACTAATTTTAATTCCAGCACATGTAATTACAATTCAGATACGAAAACTCTTTTGAAATGACTCATTTTGTTAGATTATGTCCAAATCAATTTAGTAAGTATATAATTTTCTGTATGAAAATCAAGGGCAGATTCGCGGATAAAATACCCTGATTTCCCACAGTATATGCACAGAACTTTACACAACAATGTAACGATACAAATTTGCCTCGAGTTATAGATACTCACAAACCAGATAGGTGAGGCTAGCGCTGGCAGAATTGTACACAAACCAAGGGTAATAACTCAGCGCTGGACAGACAAACAGTTAGATCCCCTGCCCCCGCCTATCAGGCACCCAATCGCCAGCCCACAGAGAAATACAGGCGACAAAATCAGGGTATTTACCTGACCACATATAGTAGTGCACGTTCGTGTATATGTATGTATGTTTCTTCTGCCTACTTCCTAAGTTCCGGAGAAAGATGTATTATAAGATTATATAAGAGACCTGATGCATCCTTTTTTGAGGATGCAGATGATCGTTCTGTTCTATACCTGCGTATTTCTCTGTGGGCTGGCGATTGGGTGCCTGATAGGCGGGGGCAGGGGATCTAACTCTTTGTCTGTCCAGCGCGGAGTGATTCCCCTTGGTTTGTGTACAATGTTTACGTAGCACTGTCTGCTTTAATCATCATCCAATTGTGTAGTAAATGACCTCTGTCAATGTGTATGGCGGTGTCAGACAAGGCCTATTATTGTTTGTGGGGACTTCCTCGACTGGTCCACTAGCTGCCCGACAGGTAAGCTAACGGCCGCACTGAGCAGACGGCTTAGGTTGCAGAAGAGTCATTTTCATTGCGTCACCCCTCAGCTGAAAATGGAATATTCGGGGTGAGCTAAATTTAGTCGCCGGGATGAGGCAAAAATGTGACACGCACACCCCAACTTTCGATGGCTGTACAGAAAAACGCTCAAGTTGTTGCGAGTGGCATACATCGGATACGTATCTAGGGGCTGTTAGACAACAATAATCCGCTAAAACATTTTGTACTTCCAACAAAGCACATCATCATGGCTTGACTTCGCGAACGAAGATTCTATAGGGCTTGCCCACGTCGTCTGCAGGCATTTTCGTGACTGCGGAGGTCAATACGGGACAGGCAGGTTCGACCGCAGTGGCTGCAAGGGAAGGTCTGGTCAGGGTTCTGAGTTACGACAACTCTGTTTTTTCTCCTGAGCGCTTGTCCTTGAGGTTAGCTCTGCGAGAGTCCTCAATGGAGACGGCTGCCTTGTGAATGGTGGAGCGCCAGGTGTCACGGTCCGCAGCAAGCGAAGACCACTGGCGGTGGTCGATTTGGCAGGCACTAAGTGACTTCTTGAGACCGTCTTTGTATCACTTCTTTGGTGCCCCTCTGTCTCGGTGTCCAGTGGCGAGCTCGCCGAACAGAGTGATATTGGGTAGGCGATGATTCTCCATCCTGGAGACGTGCCCCGCCCAGTGAAGCTGTGTCCGCAGCAGCAAAGCCTCGATGCTCAAAGTTTCCGCCTGTTCAAGGACCTCGACGTTGGTGACATAGTCACTCCAGTGAATGCTGAGGATGGTACGCAGGCAGCGCTGGTGAAAGCGTTCGAGGAGTCGTAGTTGGCTGCGGTAGAGGGCCCGGGACTCGGAACCGTACAGCAGGGTGGTGAGGACGACAGCTCTGTACACGCTGATCTTGGTGCCTTTTTTCAGCTGTTCATTGTGCCACACCCGCTTGAATAGTCGTCCGAAAGCACTGTTCGCTTTTGCCAGCCTGTTGTCCAGCTCCTTGTCCAGCTTGGCGTCTGACGTGATGATGCAGCCGAGGTAGGTAAACTGGTGTACAGACTTCAGTTCGGACTCGCCGATGGTGATGTGGGGAGGGCGATGCTCTTCCTTGGGTGCTGGCTGATGAAGGACCTCTGTCTTTTTCAGACTGACCTCAAGTCCAAACAGCTGGGCGGCATATGCGAAGCAGGACGTAATGTGCTGCAAGGCTCTCTATGTGTGTGCAACGAGGGCAGCGTCATCAGCAAAGAGCAGCTCACGAATCAGTTGGTCTAGGGTTTTCGTGTGGTCCTGCAGTCGTCTGATGTTGAACAGGCTGCCATCGAGACGATACCTGATGTACACTGAGTCGTCATCGTCGAGGTCCACTGTGGCTTCAACATCATGCTGAAGAAGTTGGTGAAGAGGGTCGGTGCCAGCACGCAGCCTTGCTTCACGCCGTTGCGAATGGGGAATGGTTCTGAGAGGTCACTGTTTAGTCTGACCTGGCCTTGCTGGTCCTCGTGGAGCTGGACGATCATGTTGAGGAACTTTGGGGGACAGCCTAGTCGCTCCAGGATCTGCCACATACCTTGCCTGCTCACAGTGTCAAACGCTTTTGTTAGGTCGACAAACGTTACGTACAGCCCTTTGTTCTGCTCGCGGCACTTCTCCTGAAGCTGTCTCAGCACAAAGACCATGTCGGTGGTACTCCTGTTGGCTCTGAAGCCACATTGGCCCTCTGGGAGGTGGTCTTCAGCGATGGCAGGTACCAGCCGATTCAGGAGCAACCTTGCGAGAATTTTCCAGGCAATTGACAGCAGGGTAATTCCACGATAATTAGAGTAGACAGACTTCTCTCCTTTGTTATTGTACAGGATGATGATTGCATCACGGAGATCCTTTGGTAGTGTTCCTTTTTCCCAGCAGCAGAGAAAGAGGTCGTGGAGCTTGTTGTGCAGTGCTGGGCCTCCATGTTTCCATATCTCCGGCGGGATTCCGTCAATGCCTGCTGCTTTGCCACTCTTGCGCTGGTGGATGGCTGTGAGGGTCTCTTCGGCGGTGGGCGGTTCGTCCAATTCAACCTTTAGTGGAAGGTGTGGGATTTGGAGGATGACTGTTTCTTGAACAGTGCGCTCAGCGCCGAAGAGGTCCAGAAAGTATTCCGACCAGCGGTTCAAGATGGAGGTATTATCTGTGAGGAGTGCCTGTCCATCAGCGCTTCGCAGGGGACTTTAAGTGCTTCGTAGAAGCCCCTGTAGTCACCGTTGTCAGCGCAGAGCTGGGTCCTCTGTGCGAGTCTGGACCACCACTCGTTCTGGAGTTCTCTAAGCTTGAGCTGGAGACTGCTGCAGATGAGGTGGAAGGCAGACTTCTTCACAGGGCAGGAAGGCTGGGCTAGATGGGCTTGGTGGGCGGCCAAGACTTCCACAGAAGATTTTACAATAGCAGTTTTCAGTTGTTCCCAGAGTGTTTCAGGGGAGGAGTCTGCTGGATCAACTGTGTCTTTGAGCATGCGCTGTAAATCGGCCTGAAGGACAGCTTTCTTGTCGTCACGCTGAAGGCTGGCAACATCAAGCTTTTTCTTGGGGGGGGGGGGGGGGGGTCCTTTCTTGGGTTTCAGCTTGAGGTGGAGCCTGAGTTTGCAGCGAACAAGGCGGTGGTCAGTGTGGCACTCTGCGCTGGGCATCACTCTGGTGAGGAGGACGTCACTGCGGTCCCTCTGACGCACTAGGACATAGTCGATAAGGTGCCAGTGCTTGGAGCGAGGATGCATCCAGGTGGTCTTTCGACTGTCCTTTTGCTGGAAAGTAGTGTTGGTGATGAGAAGTTGCTGCTCTGCACAGAGCTCCAACAGTAGGCGACCATTGTCATTGCAGTTCCCAACGCCATGCTTTGCCGAGGACTCCTTTCCAGGCTTCAGAGTCTTGGCCCACTCTGGCGTTGAAGTCGCCAAGGATGATGACTTTGTCGTCTGCAGGGGTGCTCTGCAAGAGGCTGCGCATGTCAGAGTAGAACTTGTCTTTTTTTCTGCATGCTCTGCCGGGAGGGTTGGGGAGTACACACTGAGAAGGGTGACGTATTGCTGGTGTCTCAGTGGGAGGCGCATGGACATGATGCGGTCGGAGTGACCCGTTGGTAGGTCTTCCAACTTAGTCGCAATGGGGGTCTTCACCATGAAGCCCACGCCTGAGAGCCGTCTTTCTGATGCAGGCCTGCCTGACCAGTAGAGGGTGTAGCCAGCGCCAAGTTCTTGGAGGCTGCCTTCCTCCGGGAGGCGTACTTCGCTGAGCGCGGCGATGTCGATGTTTAACCTCCGCAATTCATGGGCAATGAGGGCGGAGCGACGCTCAGGGCGTCCGCTGTCTGCTGTGTCGAGCATGGTTCGGATGTTCCAGCATGCTACGTTGAGTCCGGTCGTGGTCGTCATGAGAGTGGATCCGTTGTTTTTTTTTTTTTTCTTGTTTTTTGACCGCAGGAGAAGATGCCCGTTGACCGCGGCTAGCCAACTGGGTTTACGAGGGGATGAGCGTTGGTTAGGCCACCTTTTCTAGGCCCCTTTCCGTGTGGAGCAAGCAGTGCTGTCCCTAGAGAAGGTTGCTTGGTCGTTCAGGCTGTGCCGAGTGACGTTGTCATCCCCAGGTCAACATCAGGCGACCAATATCCTGAACCGCCTGCATGCAGGTTTGAGACTGCGGCTTCCAGTGACACCTTTCACCAGCCGTTTTGCCCCTTGCCCATCGCTACAGGACTTGGAAAGTTCAGTGTCATAGTCCGTGGGCGTTTCCTAAAGCCTGTGCGGTGGAGCTTTTTGGTGGAGTGCAGTGTGCGCAGTACTGGCCCCACCCTTTAAACCCTTGGTTCGTTTGCCATGGCCTAGCAAGCTGGGACGGTGGCATCGAGGTCCTCAGGTCGTAGGTTTTATATCAGACTGTCCTTGTCCTAGTCTCTGGCTCAAAAGCCTTCCCCGGAGACACGGGGGCTTTGATGTCAGGGGTTTCCTCCCTTAGCCTTTCCGCAGCCAAGCGGCCAGGCCTGCAAGGCAGCAGGGGACTCGTGGGGGCCGGGGTCGTCTATGTCCCGTGCAGATGTGAACATCAGCCCACTGCCTAGACGGTGACACTTACCAGAGGAGAAAAATCCAACGCCGGAACCCGGTATCGAACCTCGCACCTTTGGCATTGGAGGCAGACGCCTTAACCACTGCGCCACTTCCCCGCCAGATTCGCATAATGCTGAGACATTTTACACTCTACCTTTGAGCTTTCATGATCAATCCACTGCGAAAAGCATACACTGGTTACATACTGAGCAGATCAACAGAGATAACCACACATGACGCAGGGGTTACGGAATTGCGAACATCTGCCTACTTTCACTCACTATTACAAACTGCATCCAATACCGAACAACAACATAAACAACGACGAGGACGAGAACAACAACTGACAGCAACAACAAAAAATACGCAACAACCCAATGCGCAAAGAGCCATCGGGCCGACGTCGGCCGCCATTGGCCCGCGCACGGGCGTGCGCGGGCCAACCTGCGGCCGACGTCGGCCCGATGGCCTTTGCGCATTGGGAAGGTAAACTGACAAGCATGTCATGAAATGTCTGTGCAGAACAGGACCAGAACTCACCTAGATGCAAGCAAGAGTGCATCAAACACCATGAGCAGTGTGCACACAGTCACACTTCGGTGTATTTTACATAAACCCACGCCCGGACTATAAACGCGGGTCAACCGACTTTGTACGGACGACTATTTTCTGTTAAAAGAGCAATTCAGTTCCAGCGTGCTCGGGGGCTGTCTCAAATGCCCCATCAATGGAGCATTTCTTGAAGTTTCAGCTTGTACATTTACAAACACCGGAGATATTCATGTTTACATAGATACCCTCACAATTCGCAAAACAAGTAGGAGCTCGAGCTGTAAGTTCCAATATGACAGACCGATAAAATATTTTTAGACCCCCTTTATTACGTTCAATGTATATCATTACGCCTAGCAACAGTTAGTCAATATTTGGTTATCACCAAATCCAAGGTTGCCTTTCTGTCTGAGTCTAAATATGAAGAATATTATGTCATTCGAACGATGCATTAAATTAAATTTGAGAAAATCATGTACTCTACCTTGAAAGTAAAGTGAAATCCATGGCTTACGTAACTGACACGCCTACATCAATATTGTATCCTAGGTTCTGTCAATGTTGATACACATATCGAATATTAACCCATTCGCTACCAGCCACTACTAGAAGAACTGTCTGTGAAACCAGATTCTGATATAGCTTTATTAATTTTCGGGTAAAAATCTATGTCTCTGGCATGTAGATGTTGTTAGACTCATACAGGCACTAAAAGGAATAAGTTGCACGAAAACGATGTTGTACAATATGAATGAAGGTGCCCCTTCTAACAAGTCTTTCCCTTCTATAACAAGCAAATTAATAAATGCACTCACGCCTTTGCTTGATATGCTTTCCTTCTCATAAACCTTTGCAGGACAAGAAGGTGCAATTTAGGTATTTTTTTTATTTCATTGCTAGAAGGCAAAAGGAGCTTGTTAATGTTGCAGTATGAGCTTATTTTGCTTTTTCGTTTTGACTAAGTGCAATTTATTACTAATAATAATAATAATAATAATAATAATAATAATAATGGATATAGCGCCTAACATCCTGACGGACCTCTAGGTACTTTACAATAGACACACAGCATGCAAACACAAATATATAAATAAATACAGTCGACGACGCTTAAGTCGAACCTGCAGGGGAAATTCGTTTTCGTTTGACGTATCCATCGTTTTTTTTCACAGAGTTGTTTGACTTAAGCATTGTTTTTCTACGGAACAAAATTATGTTCATAACACACAATATTCTTCTAAGATAAGAATAAAATATGTAAAATTATTTTTGAAACAGACAAAAAGAACCGATAGAAGGTTTTCTGACAAAAGCACGTCAGAATTATTGACACCTGAAATGAATCTCTGAGCTGCTGGGACAGAGATCGAAACGGACGGACAGACAGACAGACAGACAGACAGACAGACACAGTAATACGCGGAACTTTCTCGGCGACCTGTAAGCAGCTATAATTCAGGATGTTATTTTTCCCTGTGGCGATTTTCTCAAATCCGTGACTCAAGGAATGTACGCACCAAAATGAACAAAAGTTTGGACGTAAAGTTCAACAAATTCATTGTATGTGGATGCGAATTTAATCTGTATTCCATCTTTTCATCCTAGTAAAGTCAGACGCACCTTCTTTCCAAACAAATTGATATTACAGAAATAAGTGCACTTCCTATTTCTGTATCATCAGTAATGATCAACAAAGAAAGAAGAGAGAATACGCGTAACACGGACCGACCGGCGCATTTTGTGGTTATTGTCCTCAGTTCCTTACGATTGTTACGGTGTTTGGCTGTAAACATATAACAATACTAATCAGTGAAAAAAACAAAGAGAAAACACAAGTAGTATGACGCAATGGTGGCATTAAAGCAGTCTGCTCAAAGGTGGGTTTATTTGCTATACTTTCCTGATAAAACGGATTCTCAATGTCTTACCTCAGCGGAAACTTTCTACTCTTTTCACAGTCCATTTGAATATGCAATCATAACAAAGGTTTTCTGGTGCCCCTGGTAAATGTCGTTGGAACTCTCCTAAGCACAAAGGTGAACTGAGGAGAGCAAAGAAGTCTTTCATTACTTACATTTAGACTACAAAACCTGTTTGCTTCTTTGTTCAGCACTATTGTAAAACACACTGGGAACATTTGAATAAAAAGCAGGTATTGCCAACTATTGATCCTCTATTGTCAGGAACAGGTCGCCTGCACGCACGCACGCACGCACGCACGCACGCACGCACGCACGCACACACACACACACACACACACACATACACACACACACACACACACATACACAAAATTTAAAATAAATTCGGACATTCTAAACATATTAACATATGGCTAGAATGTATCAGCCGCTATAAGAAAAACACATTGTGTTCTGCGTAGATATAAAGTGTTTCCACATATCAGACCAAGAAACATGAAAATAAAAGGAAAAGGATACGCTCAGTGATGACAGTTATGCTAAATGTTTTGACGAGTTTCAGCATTTCGGGGGGTGGTTGAGGGGGAGGGAGTTCACTGGCAGGAACTAAACTTAGACTTAAGTGTATTCTTAGATCCAGCAATACCTGTGCATGTTGTTTTAATAACAAATCTGATCTAGAATCAACATTTTTTCCTTCTTTGATAAAAGATAATGCAGGACAGCGGAGGATGGGGTTAACGATCATGTATAAACAGACAAAACGCTGTTCGATCCAGAAGTCTCCCGTGAATTTTCTACCTCTAAGGAACTTGAGCATATCGAAAATCTATATGAGAAGTTGCCTGTCTAAATGGTACCGGTTTCGACCTTGATTCACAGACTAAATGTACTTTGTTCAAAACAGCTGGCATATAGTTGCTGGATACTCTAAGTCTTTGGCTTTCGGTCCGAATTAGATCATAGATCCTAAATAATTACCCTTAATTGTAAATTTCCACATTACCGATAGCGGGCGGCTATTGGCTATTATTCTTAGTAGTATTAAGTATGATTATTCCCTGTAGTCACGAATTACGCCTCGCAGTTATTCTATTTGTACCTGTTTCAGCCGACCATATTGGTTAACATCAACAATAACATAGGCATGACTCACTCTGTGAAAATCTGGTAGAACATGTGGACAGTAATTACGCCTTGATTTACAGTGCACTTTCTATTGTGAATAACTGCGTAAACTACTACAAGTAAGTAATTTCATCTTTTGGACTGTATTTGCCTGTGATTAACTATTGGAGAAAAGGAAGTTGCTCTCATTTATTTACGTAAACATGCCATAGTTTTTTTTTTTGAGGTTCTATGTCTCCCTTTTCCTCGTTTTCGTCATAAGGCTCTCCGGTTGAGGAAGACTCATTAACATCGCCTAATAAGTCACCTACCAGTCCTCAATTTTTTCATCTTCCATGGCTCCGTTTCTTTGAAATGTTGCCGATAGAAAAGCGACAAGCAGAAATAAATGTAATGAAGAAGACAGGAAGAAAGTTAGTCTTACACTTAAGCCTACTTTTACAATGTGGGTACAGGAGCACTCGAAGTCTGCAGATGTGCTCACAGACTGGACACATCAGGATGCAATTGTGTTACAAAACGAAGAGACATCCAAAGGAACCAATCTTCCTTTCACGACCTTTCTTGTATTCTAGGCAGTACCGCCATCTATACTCCAGAAGTGTCTAAAACTTATGAAATGTGGCAGTTATACACAATTATTAATGCAGTTTCGATTGGTAACATTCACTTTTGTGCGACCGTTACAATAAGGGAAGATAACTCTTACAAACAGTTATGTCAGAATTGCAGCCAATCCATATTATATGGAATGAAAATGCGTTTTGCTAGTGAGTGTATGTAAATGGTGCACATGATTTGTACGTAAGCCTGTCCGCTACCGTCCGTTATTTAGGTCATACTATTATTTGACGGCGGTAAACATTATTGCAGGTATTTTATATGAGACCCCACACTATATTTGGCATGGTGACAGTCAATAGTAAGACGTGATTAAATTTAACAGCTTTACTGAGTTTTTCCTCGGTCGTCAAGTGCGGGTCGGGAAGAATTAATTTTGCCATTCTTCTATGTAAAGAATTTAGTCTTTTTAAGTGGACATCACTGCAACAATCCCACACCGTCGATGCGTAGTTTATATGTGACATGATGTGTGCATTACTGAACAATTTTCTTGTTTCACTATCTGTGTAATACTTTAATTTCGATAACATAAAGACATTTATAGAGACCGTTTTACAAACATTGTCAATGTGCATCTGCCACCTCAGCTGATTATCAATTGTGACCCCCAATAGACGATGGTTCGGCTACCTGTTCTATGATGTCGTCGCCGAGTGATAGATTAAGCTTTAAAGGCTTTAACTGGTGCTTTTGGCGTGTTGCAATAATCATAGATTTTGTTTTAGTAGGATGCAGAATCATTGAGTTGACTTTACACCATGCTGATATATCGTCGAGACTTTTTTGAAGGCCGTTTTCAACTTCACGTATGTCTTTGTTAGCTGTGTGGATTGAGGTATCATCCGCAAACATATCACACTGTGTTGCTTCGTAGGTAAGACTTAGAGGCAGGTCATTGATGTAAATACAAAATAAAAGAGGACTTAAGATTGACCCCTGCAGAACCCCGAGATTAACATCTTTAGTAGAAGAGTAGGCTCCATTAGCAATTACTTTCTGTTTTCTGTTTTCGAGGTATGACATAAAAAAGGAAACAGCCATGTCGTTTCGAAGATAATGCTTAAATTTGGCAATCAATATTGTATGGTTCACTAAGTCGAAAGCCTTTTTAAAGTCAGGATAAATTACACCTGTCAGCTGCGAATTATTCATATTTGAAAGCCATGTGTCTGTTAATCTGCTCAGAGCCGTATGACATGAGTGCCGAGGGCGAAATCCTGACTGAGACGAATGTAGCAACTTTCGGGATTCTAAGTAGTCAGACAGGTGTTTATGTATATGACTTTCATGGGGTTTAGATAATACTGACAGCAGAGAAGTGGGTCTATAGTTGTTAGGGTCAGTACGATCTTTTGATTTTGGCAGTGGAACGACTTTTGCAACTTTGAGGTCTGTAGGGAATACATTCTTTTGAATACATAAGATGTAAATATAAGTAAGGCTCTCTATGAATTATGGCACAGACAACTTTAATATTTGTGGGTTGATATCATTATGGCCGGAGGACTTCTTATTAGCTAGGTCATTAATTAGTTTGCCCACTTCGTGCACAGCAAGTATGGGGATATTAAATGGTAGTGTGCCAGTTGTTTTTCTGTTGCAAAAATTAACTAAGTAATCGGGGCATATGTCAGCCTATGTATCACGACTAGGAGTAGTTATCAAATCCGCAACAGACAAAAAAAATTTTCGTTGAATGTGTCGGCGGAGAGATTACTGGGGATGGTTGTTGACCTACTGCTATTGCCTCGAGTGATCGAATTCAGTGCCCGCAACACTGCTGACACATCTTTGTTGTCCTTGACAGTGTTGCGGATAAAGTCTTTCCTCGCGGCTCGCACCATTGACCTCACACGGTTTCGCTGCTTTTTAAATTCATCAAAGTTCTTTTCTATTTTTAGGTCATTTCGCACCGACATGGCATGCATTATTTCTTTTGTCAGCCAAGGGGGAAGTATCTCACTCTTTACTCTTTTTGTTCTAATCGGCGCATGTCTGTCTAATACTCCAAGGAATAATCTGTACCAAGTGGACAGCGCAATATTTGGATCATCTGTGAGAGGGACCTCGTCAAAATGAGTTTTACTAAGGTCGTGTAGAAACTCATTACGACTGAAATGCTTCAACGACCTGTAGGTTGTTGTGGTATGACGATGTTTCTTTAATTTGGGGAGTTTTATAGACCAGCAACAAATCACGTGGCAGTGGTCACTGACACTAAGATCTGAGACACTAACATCGGACACCGCCTGCGGTTTGTTTGTATAGACGTGGTCAATGAGCGTAGAGCTCGCGGCGGTAATTCTGGTGGGGGATTTAACTAGCTGTACTAGGCCAAATAAAGAAAATGTAGTGTCCCATGCGGGATGGGGTTTAAGCATATCTATATTAAAGTCACCAAGAAGAATGACGTCATTTTGCCCTGTATACACTTTGTCTAGGTTAGTAGTAAAATTATCATACCACTCGAAGTTAGACGCCGGATTGCGGTAAAGAAAACCAACAAATGGTCCGTGGCGCAGTGGTTAAGGCGCCTGCCACCAATGCTAAAGGTGCGAGGTTCGATTACGGGTTCAGGCGTCGGATTTTTCTCCTCTACTAAGTGTCACCGTTAATTCGGGCGGACCGTCGGGGGTTCTTTCTCCGGGTACTCCGGCTCTTCCTCCCCCACGACTTTGGTATCAGTTTCAGCCAACTTAATCAAATTTCAAATACAAACGATTTTGAATTTCCAAAAAATATAGTAGCTCGCTTGAGCTTGCCCTTAGCACCACGTGAATGTTCTGTGTTTATGTACAGTGTGTGAGTGAATGCGCGTGATTCACGTGAGGGTGCTTGTTGGGTTCAGTTCGCGGCGGCGCTTTGGGCCGATTTTCAATTGGGATAAAGCGCCTATTTAATGCGCTTATTATTATTATTATAAATGACGGTGAGCAGTACGGGCTTTTGACCTCAATCCACACACACTCTACTTCAGCAGTTTCTAAGTCTTTACGCCTACGGACTAAGTGTTCGACAGAGTGATTAACGTATACAGCAATGCCTGTTTGACCGTGACAGGAGGAATCTCTTCTCATGATACTAAAATTAGGAATTTTCACGGCATCATCACTAATATTTGAATTTAGGCGTGACTCGGTAAGGCCGAAAATGTCGAACGGCAGAGAGAGAGAGAGAGAGAGAGAGAGAGAGAGAGAGAGAGAGAGAGAGAGAGAGAGAGAGAGAGAGAGAGAGAGAGAGAGAGAGAGAGAGAGAGAGAGAGAGAGAGAGAGAGAGAGAGAGAGAGACTGACTGACTGACTGAAACTTTATTTATCAAGGATTGAGATATTAGGCGCACAGGCCTTTCTTCCAATCTGTCCTTGCTACATCTACTGACATATAATAACAGGCAAAGCTACATTACACTCACAAACATGATCGAAAGTAATGCTAATTTCAACAACACTACAAACAGCAACAATGATTTAACAAAACACACAGATACCCATACGAAGATTTTAGCACGTGTCATAATATCCGTTTGCGGGAGCCCTCCCCAGAAACTCCCACCCGGGGGGCACGCCACAAGTATACTTTCACTCGAATGACATGCTAAGCACATCGTTTGAATAAACTGTGCACCGGCACTGCATCCCCAGACCAGGTCTCTACGGGAAGCACCCCCACAAACTGCACGTGAGCGCAAATGGTATGATAAAAAATAATAGTTGCATAAAAAGAAATTAAAATATATTATGTTTAGACAACACGAGATAATTAAATTTGCGTTGCCTTGGATAAGTGCTTGTACAGTTTTTGCTTTAAACGCAGCTAGGGAATTAACTTGTTGTAGATGCAGAGGAAGAGAATTCCACTGAAAACCACCTGAGTATGACAAACTGGTATTATACAAATCAACGCGGGGCCGTTTTATGCTCAGGCTGCTCCGAGAGGTGCTGTATCTCTTCTCAGTAAGAGTAAAGAGTTCCGATAAGTAGCCGGGGGCCTTACCGTTAAGAGCTTTGTGCACTAGTACGCACTTGTTAAATACTAAGTGTTTGTCAAGAGGAAGGATTCCAGCTGCCTCGAGCCTCACCTCAGTGGGTAGAGATGAGCTAGGAATAATAAGTTTGGCTGCTCACCTGTATAGCGAATTTATTTTCTTGAACTGGACCTCGCTGCAGCCATCCCAAACTGTCGAGTAATAATCAATGTGGGGCTTGATGGATCCATTACGCGTGTTCAGATTAATGACCGCTTTAAGTTTAGACAGTAAAAATAATTTTTGGGAAATTGTCTTTCCGATGTGTATGAGATGAGGCTGCCAACAAAGTTGGTTATCTACAATTACCCCTAGTAAACGGTGCTGCTGTACTTGCTCTATGGGGACAGCTTCAAATGAGAGGGTTAGAGGCGCGGGTTGCAGCTGATGTTATTAACGTGTTGTGACTAGCATGCTTTTTGTTTTAGCTGGATTGACTATCATTCTATTTCTACTGCACCATTCAGAGACTTCTTGTAGGCTCTGCTGGAGGCTGCTGGTTATGCCAGCTACAGTTTTACCGGATGCATGTAGCGTCGAATCGTCAGCAAACATGTCACACTCAGCACTATCACATGTGATGTGTAGTGGTAAATCATTAATAAAGATACAGAAAAACAATGGGCCCAGAACCGAACCCTGAGGAACACCAAGCTCTACCTTACCCACTGTGATTGATTGATTGTACATTGCTTAACGTCCCGACAGCAACAAGGCTTTCTCAGGACGTGACTGCACTGCTTGTAAAAAAAAAAAAATAAACAGAAAATTGAATGTATGTCGCCAGCCGGTCAAATACGTTAAATAAACCTACAACATGGGGCCTAAATAAAGCTAAGACCATTTAGCAACACACATCCAATATCAAGAACTACAGGCAGTGCAGACAGTAGGGAGAGTTTTAAAAAGGCAAATACAGGTGAATGGACAAAGGGTAGACAGAAACACATGCCCCAGAATAGAGAGAAAAACCCACCCTGTGGGGCTGACCAGGGTGACCCTGGGAACTAAAAAATACCTAACCCCACCCAAGTCCCCCAAGGCAGACCCGGGTGGGGTTTACCCACTGTGGAATAGTTACCATTTACATAGACAGCTTGTGTTCTCGCAGAAAGATAAGAGTTAAAGAATGAAAGGGCTGACGGGCTGTTGTTGTTGAAATAAACATTAAGTTTCCTCAGCAAGATTTCACGATTTATCAGATCGAACGCTTTTTTCAGGTCCAAGAATACCGTGCCAGTCATTTTGTTATTGTTGATGTTATCTAGCCATGAATCAACCATACGTACTAATGCTGAGTTGCATGAGTGTTTGGGTCTAAACCCGGACTGGAACCTTTTTTAACAAGGACCGTTATTCGAGGTACTGTAGGAGATGCTTTTGAATATGCTTCTCAAGTGGCTTTGATACAACAGACAGAAGAGAAATGGGACGAAGGTTATTTACATCAGTAGTATCTATGGTCTTGGGTATAGGAACAACTTTTGCTTTTTTAAACACCACAGGAAAAGTATTATACTGTATGTATAAGTTAAAAATGTAAGTGAGGGGTTCAACAATATAAGGCAGTGATAATTATGTGGAGTATATAACCATTTATACCGTCCACACCAGCAGATGTCTTGTTTTTAAGGCACGTTATATAACGCCCGACTTCGTGAACAGCGATAAAGGGGATACCAAACGTATCATCGGACGATAATCGTTCCTGGCAAAACATGGACAGTTGATCCGATATTACATACGCTGACGGATCAGGGCTGTTGGAAGTAAGTAGCTGTTCTGGAGCTGAGAGAAAGCAATTGTTTATGTTTTCCGCAGAAAATTCGTGTGGAATGATGTGAGTCTGCCTGCGCGTGTTGCTTGTTAGAGTATTCAAAGCAGTCCAAACAGAAGCAGGAGATTTTTCGTTTTCAATTGTCTTTTCAACAAATGACTTTTGAGCTTCTCAAACTAAGTACTTAACTTTGTTACGCAAACGTTTAAACTCAGGGAAGTTCTTTTCTCGTTTAGCGGTGTTTCGTGCCTCCATAGTTTGTTTGATTTCCTCCGTTATCCAGGAGGGAGGCTCGCGGCGTCAGACTCGCTTCCTTCTTAGCGGCGCGTGTTTATTCAGCACCCCGAGGAACATATCAAGCCATATAGTCTTCTTCTTGTCGTTCGCAGTGGGCCATACGGTCAGACCAGCACCGGCGGTGAATGACGTCGTTTTCTCCAGGTCTTCTCGACTGCCGTAGAGTTTGGTCTGCAGTGGAGTTGGCGATGGCCACACTTCTTTTCTTTCATCGTCCAGTAGAGGGCATCTCTGGAGAATGTGTTCCGCTGTTTGGTCTTCCTGACCACAGGCGCAGGTTTATGATGGCGCCAGCTTCAGCTTTCTGTTCATGTGAGCGTTCAGTCTCTTGTGTCCGGTACGCAGTCCGACCAGGACGACTTGCTGCTCTCTGGTCATTGTGTGGTAGTCGTCTCTGTTTGACCTCGGCCTCATCAATGCCTTGATGATTGTCTTTTGCTCGCTATAGCTGACGCTGTTTTCTTATTGATCTTTTGTGGCTCCTTCTTTCGCCAGCTCGTCTGCCCTTTCATTTCCTGGTACCCCACAGTGGGCTGGTATCCACTGGAGAACACCTCTTCTGGTTTGTCTGACCTTCTGCAAAGCTCTAGTCAGCTGGGCGAGCTTGTCGTTCTCGAGGGTCTGAAGAACTGAAAGGGCATCGAAGAAGAAGACAACTTGGTAGCATGGGTCTGCGGAATTCTGAACCATGGAGGCGGCCTGCATAAGTGCTTCGGTTTCTGCTTTGTAGTTTGTGCAGTGTTTGCCGGTGGCTACACTGGATGTGGCTGTATGTCCCCCAGGAAACTGGATCAAGATGCCAGCATCTCCATTGGAAACGACATTTGTTGCTGATGCATCAGTGTAGATGTGGATCCATGCCTCCTTTGGGTACTGTTCGTCGATCAGGGCTAGGGTGAGTGCCCGTCGAACGGTGTCACCCTGACTGTCTTCTGAGGCAACATGTGGGACACTGGTGTAGATCTGAATGTTTGGTTTGTGCATTGCCCAAGGGTTTTCCTCTTCTTCTGTGATCAGAGGTAGAGTGCTCTGTGGAAGGACTTCCCTGTATTGTCGAGAAAGTCGCATGCTCTCATGGACAAAGCTGCTTCTTTTGAGCCGGTTCTTGGTTAGGTTGCTCAGTCTGTGCTTCATGAGGTGGTCGGGCAAGCACTTGAGCTTCTCAGCCTGTACCATGGTTTTGGCTTCTCTCCTCTGACTGAGAGGTTGGATTGTGGTCAGCTTCTCCATTTCCTTGATTGGAGTGGATTTCATTGCACCGATGATGAGTCGAAGAGCCTGGTTTTGCACTCGGTCGAGGGTCTGCAGGTTCGTCGTGGCTGAGGCTAACCACGCTGTGGAGCCGTACTCGAGGTGGGGCCTGACTGTTCCCTGGTATACTGACTTCAGTATCTTCTCGTTCGCTCCCCAGGTGGTGCCTGCCAGTTTCCTGAGTATGGCCAGCTTGCGCCGGGCCTTCGCCTTTGCCTGTGCAATGTGTGGTTTCCAGGTCTGTCGTCTGTCGAAGGTGACACCAAGGTAGGTAGCTTCTTCATCCTCTCTCAGAGGGGTTCCACCAAGCTTGATGGTTCCGGCTTTCTGCTTTGGGGACAATGTGAAGAGGGTGGTGGAGGATATCTCCTTGTTGACGGAGATGCACCAGTCATCTGCCCATACGTTCAGCTTGCCTGCTGCTAGCTGCATTCTGTAGGTAGCAGTACTTGCATGCTCCTTCTTGCACCAGATTACAAGGTCGTCTGCATATAGGGCAGCTTTGATTCCCTTGGGCATCTCATACACCAGATCGTCGACGAAGAGAAGGAAGAGGGTAGGGGAGAGGACTCCGCCTTGCGGGACGCCATGACGAAGGAGAAATTTCTCGCTTTTGGTCTGGTCGACGCTGACTCTTGCCCTGCGGTTGAAGAGGTAGGAGCGTATCCACTGGAACATGTTACTGGACACGCCTTTTCTCAGCAGTTTGACAAGCAGCCCATCTTTCCAGACCTTGTCAAAAGCCTTCTGAAGATCAATCCAGGTTACAAAGACCAGCTTCTGCTCCTGGAAGGCATCTTCAACTTCCTGCGCCAAGTAAGTGTCCTGGTCTTCGGTGCTGCGGAACTGTCGGAAGCCAGCTTGTTCAGGGGTGAGGAGGTTCCTGGATTCCAGGTAACACCTGAGACGCTCGTTTACAATTCTCTCCAAAGTCTTCACAACACAGCTGGTGAGGCTGATTGGGCGATAGCTGGTGGCCTTCTTTGGATCCTTCCCTTTCTTTAGAATGGGGATCATGATCGCTTCTCGCCAGAGTTATGGTAGCGATCCTTCTTGACAGCTGCTGTTGAGGACCTCAAGTAGCTTGTTTCTGTTGCACTACCAAGGTGGGTTAGCATCTCGTTGGTGATGCCATCTGGACCAGGAGACTTCTTCGCCTTCAACTTTTTGAGAGCTGTATGAAGCTCTTTGTGTGTAATTGGTTGATTCATGGCGTCCGCTGTTGCTTGTTTGGCAGGTCTCCCTCTTTGCTCTCTTCTTGCTTCTCTCTGCTTTTTGGGGCTAACATGGAGATTGCTCTCAGCTGCATAGTTTTTGGCAAATTGGTTGGCAGCGTGCTTTCCTGTTAGTATCTTCCCATTTTCTTCTAATTAGCTCTTACCAGTTCGCTCTATTTGAGGCCAGTGAACAAAATGACTTTTACCCTCACACATGACCAAGAAAAAATGCTGCTGAAAGCTCTTCTAGTGGTCAAAAGTTGGCTTATTATACATCATATTAAAGTGCATTGAGTCAGCTTTCAGTCAGGATAAGTAAAAAGTCTGTACTTAACGTAGTTTAGAAGTTGTTGTTTATTTAGCGATGAAGAAAAAATGGTGTCCGGTTTCCAAAAACAGTTTTCACGAAAGTCACTAAGAAGAATTTTTTTTGTTTCTTGCCCCTTTGTTTAAAATGTGAATCCCGTGTGTGGACAAATCATTTCTACACATTTTTGTGAAGTTTCAAGAAAATGTGTTTGAATTTCTAAGAGTTACGCAACATAATCTACACCGGTCAAGGGCAGGAAAAAGTGGGCGTGTCGACACCTGGCATGACTGAGACAACAAACATGTGCTTCTCTGAAAATCTCTAACTTGCTGAAAATATCACTGAGGCAATACACAGCAAGTAATAAAACTTGTTTATGTATTTCATAAAGTTTCACGATTCTGAACCAGACAATAGGTAAACAAAGACTCACATGGATAGCACATGGTCAAACCAAAATAGAAAGTGTCACAATGACCTGTGATGGTTTTCTTTCGTTTTTTTTCCACATCGCTGGTGCTAGAATCATTTTCAGTGGCCTGGTTGCTGGAAGATTCCCCTTCAGTGAGATACTCTTCACTTTCGGACTCAGATGAACTCATTTTGACGAAATATTCGCAGAGAGAAATCGCAAGCAGTGAAAATAACGCAGTAGGGAAAGCAAGATGGCGGACGTAGTGACTCGATCGATAACAAAGGTCACGAACAAACTCAAAATTAATATTTTTTTTCATTCTATCATATGAAAGTGACTTTCTAATGTCAATAAGTTATGACAATAATACTGAGAGTAAAAATTAATTGGTTTTAATTCAGTAAACACGATGGAATTTTCCATGGGCGTGGCTTCGTATGTATACATACGATGGCCAAGAGAGCGAACTGGTAAGAGTGATGTTTCCTTTGCTCGTGTTCTCATCGTTCAACTGCTTGGTCAGTTTCCAGAGCTTTCTGCCGTCTTTCTCAAGGTTCGGGGAGCTTGTTTTCTCTTGCCAGCTCCTGCGTCTTGCCTGTAGTTTCTTCTTGAGAAATTTGGCTTTGGCTTCCTGGAGGCGGATGTTGTTTGCCTGTGATAGGTTGACTTCTGCTTCCCTTCTGGCATCTGCTAGATCATCATCCAGTTCCTGAAGTTCATCGCTCCAGTAGGGCTTATAGTCTTTCTAGCTCCTCTGGGTATGGACTCACGCGCTGCTCTGAGGATGCTCATGTTGAGGTCCTTAACCACCATGTTGATGTCTCGACCTTCGACTCGAATGTCTTTGGTGAGTTCGCTGGTGCGGTGTCTAAAGAGGAACCAGTTTGCTCTTTTGTAGTTCCACCGTGGGAAGTTTGCTTCAGCGCAGGACTCCGTGCCCAAGGTCAAAAAGACTGGCCGATGGTCACTTCCTCCTAGCTGTTCTCCGACCTCTCTGCTGGCTTGCTTGTGCATGTCTTCTGTGCAGAAGGCTAGGTCCGGAGTCGATGTGGTGTGCCATCTTCTGGAGTAGAACGTGGGGCAGTCAATGGGACTGATCAACAGAATGAGACCGTTGTCGTCCTGCCAGTTCTCTACCTCTTCTCCTCTCCGATCCAAGTGGTCTTATCCCCAACTTTGTGAGTTACTGTTGAAGTCACCCACCACAATGAAGTTGGAGGCATTAGTGGGGATCGTGTCAAGGGTGAGTGGTCTGTCGTTGGGGCAGTAGAAGTTGACCAGCTGGAAATCTGCTGTCTTCGTCTGGATCCGAATCACTTGGTACTTGGAGTTCTCCATGTGCGTATCAATCAAACAGGCATTGATGTTGTTGCTGATCAGGGTCAGGATTCCTCCCTTGCTTCGATCTGTACTGTCGGAACTGAAGCACTGGTAGCCTCTCACTTTGAAGGACTTTTGGGGTCGCAGGTGCGTCTCCTGAATACAGCAGATGTTGATGTTTTTCTCATGCAGGATATGCTCCAACTCGGTCTTCTTGTTCAGAATGCTTTCTGCGTTCCAGTGCATAACCTGAAACGGTCGCAGCTGACTGGGATTCTTCCTGGCTGTAGTGGTGCCAGTAGCTCTCCTCCCGCGTCCCCTGGCGCGACAAGACGGACGGGAGGGACCTCCAGTAGCTGAGGCTCCCCCTTAGAGGCATGGGACCCGACACTGCTCCACCCTGGAGGGTCCTCTGTGGGCGAGCGCCATTGTCATCAATGATAGTTGGCCGTATAGTCATGATTGCGGGTTTGCGTGGATCCGTGGTTTATCAGAATGGGCCGTGCAGTCCGGGTCCTCCGTCTTCAGCATTCGAGGTTTCTGTCGGGGTTACCTCACCCTTAGCTCCTGGTATACGACCTTCCGTGGGAACACAGGGTGGCTATAGCTTTTTGCGGCTCTTGATCGCATGATAAACCCGTCATTGGACACATGGGGAATTTCAGTGGAGGTAGCAGTGCCACCTGCTACCCCGCCCCTTCCTGGTGAGCTCATCGCCATTTGGTCCGCGTTTGCTTGCGCAGCTAACCTCCATATCTGAAGGCCGTTCCCCTATCCGCCACCTGGGGACGCGCTAGGTTGGGGATGGTCGCCCCACTGAGAATCCCACACTGGGTTAAGGAAGTTCAGCATGTCCTAGAAACCATATAGTGAGCGCATAATCAGGGTCAGTGCAGTTATACACTTGACCAAATCCTGCATAGCTTAGATCATGTAAGAAAGCATTCGTTTTAAGCTATTTAAACGATCTGTACGTTATGTACGAGTGCTGGTCCCGACTTTGTTTTGCGGGCAGATTGCACGACCATGTAAAGGCGATGGGAAAGTGGTCACGGACGGCTAATGAAGAAACATTAGTTTCCGCTACTGCTGTTGGGTTATTAGTGTAAATGTGGTCGATGATGGTGGCAGCAGAGCGTGATACTCGCGTTGGAGATTTAATCATCTGCTTTAGTCCGAAAAGAGTGATCGCTGATTGCCATGCAGGATTGCGTTTTAGCATATCGATGTTAAAGTCTCCCAGAATGAGAACATTTTTACCGGTGTCATTCACTTTATCCATCACTTGTACAAAGTGAGTGTACAGTCAGCAGTAGCAGCTGGATTTCTGTACATAAAGGTGATAAGGATGGGAGAGGAATGTGGTATTTTTACCTCCAGCCACACACACTCTAGCTCTCTGGACTCAAGGGCTTCACGTCTGCGTACCATATTTCGGATAGATGTATGTACATAGACAGCTATTCCAGTGTGTCCAGGGTAGCCTGGGTCACGCCGGATTAGAGAAAAGTTAGGAATAAGTAAACTAGCATCACTGATGTTTGGGCCCAGACGTGATTCCGTGAGACCAAAGAGATGGAAGTGCGATGGCTTATTTAAAAATAAACAAATATCGGGGACCTTGTGAAACAGGTGAAAAATATTAAGGTGCCCGATTTTCAGTCCAAGTGATTGTACGCTAATTGAAGCTTTCGACATCGCTTCTCGTCAGTTCGCGTTAAGGTCAAAGTCACTGTAAAAAGCCTCTATGATCTCAAAATGGGATTACATACACAAAAATGCACGATGATCTCAAAATAGGATCACATACACTGACACACACAGTACGGTTAAGTCTCTTGTGTCAAGAGAGCTTGGAGTCCACCAAAGAAAACAAGAAAAGACAATTCACTGGCTAAAGGCCAGAAGGTCACTGTGACTTCCGTAGTCAAACAGTTCTCAATGTGCTGCCTCAAAGGCAAACACACAGCCAACGTCAAAACAGTCTGAAATATTTCGCAGTTCCGATTACTAGAAATTAATCACTATTTACGTAAAACGGTATAAAAGTAAATAAAAAATGTCTAAGTGCCACAGCACGTGTTAAAACACATGCACAAAAATTCAAACGTTTCTGTTATTATTTCAAATTAAGTCCACACAACCCATACTAGGGCTCACACACCTAAGCACATAGGAACACATGCTATTGTCCGTGGCTCGCGGATTACGGGTTGAATCGTAGTCAAGATTAATTTAAAAAAAAAAACAAAAAACAACAACAACAACAAAAAAAAAACATGTCATAGTTTTGAATGCTGCGCGCTAAACCAAGTAAACTGAATGAGAATATTGTCAGTTTAAACGCTATGTACACAGCAAGGGCCGGTGCGTCTTAGTTCTACCTAACACACTCACTGGGCCGAGCAGACACGGATTATGTTAATTACACCACAGCTTGGGGCCTCAGATTACCCATCAAGTAGGGTAACTGCCAATGAGGGAATGGGGGTACGGCTGGAAAAGCGGCTGGAAGACTGGATACGGTGGCAGTCCGGGGTGTGTGGCCTGGGGCCAGGGAACGATGGGGCGGCCGTAATTCCCGTAGTAGGACGAAAAGGCGTGAGGGTCCATGGCTACTGCGTCAGGTCGATGGTACAATGGCTGTAGGGAAGGAATGCTGGCACCAGTGGTGACATCTGCATGTGAGTTCTCTGTAGAACCGGTGGCGCGAGATGTCTTGTCAACGGGAGGCTGGCTGTTGTGGTTATTGGGGACGGGGACAGCTTGGCGAGAGACAACCGCCCTGTCACCGTTATTGCTGCTCGCCAACACTGAAGACTCCCACCGGCGGGCACTTGCAGATTTTGACCTCTGCTCGGTGCTGTTTGTGGGACCTGGAGTTAAGTCCCGAGAATTAGAGTCAGGCTTAAAGAACAGTGGTGGATAGGCTTGCTCGTACTTTACGGTCTGTTGGTTACGGTTTATACGACCCTGTTTATTTACGGGAACATAGTGTATGTCTTTGGACGAGCCTTGTTCACGCTGCATACGAGTGTTAGGCAGAGCTTCATATTCGGCGTGATATAAAAACCGTTTCACCTGACGGAGCAGGACACCTGCACCTCTTTCACTCAGATGCAGTTTGTCACTGCTAAAGAGAGCAGCAGCAACTTGTCCCTGTGGCGTGTAGAATGCCTTTTCTTGGAGGAAGAGCAGTTTCTCACTGACACAGTGTTTAGCCAGGCGCTGGTTGACAGTTTCTGTTATTTGTAGTGACAGTCGACCCTGGGGGAGGACTGCAGTGTAAGCAACTGCAGCAGCAGGGTATGCACGGCGGACCTGCTTGGTGAGACGTTGGAAGCTCTGCAGAATCACCTCCGTGTCGTGGCCCGAGGCGCAGTCGTTTGTACCCACGTGGACCACAACACGGCTGATGTCCTCACGTAGGTCACACGTCTCTAGGGTTGCAGCCAGGTCACCAGCCTTGACCCCGCGCAGGGTACGCACGCACGTGGCCCCGCTAGGATCAAGCCGGCGGCGATCCACCCGCTGTAGATTGGAGTCGCCAATCAGTAGGGCAGACAGTTTACCCGGGGGCGGCAGACGGAAGCTGAAGAGTCGCTGGGCTTGTGGCGGCCGGTCCTTGATGGGATTAGCTCCCAAATCTTCGCCGCTGGCCCCACCTGCCGTAGACTCGCACGTCTCCTGACTGAACTAACGGGTTGCTCAGTAGAGTCAGCTGCTCTTTCAGGGCGACAGGGGGAGGAGAGGAGGCGGCTGAGAGAGGAGTCGTGTTTTCGAATGGAGGGATGGAGTCACCAGCGGGTGGAGGTGGTGTGATACCCTGTTTCTGTCTAGCCAGTAGTTCTTTCTGGCGGCTCTCAATAGCGTCGACCTTTCCCATTTTGGTGACGAGTCTAGAAACTTGCCTTTGCAGATCGCTATGTTCTTTTTTGAAGGCGTCGATTTCCGCTTTCAGGTTCTCACGTAACTCCTTTTGCTGGTTTTCGAACTGCAGTTTCAGGTCTGTTATCATGACAGTCACACTAGCAAAACAAGGGGTTCCTACTACTGGCTCAGTACAACGGTCACAGCACTGAGGGGAACATTGGGTCGAGGTGTGCACAATCTCTAAATTGACGTCATGTGAGACGAGGCCTTTGGGCTGTTTCATCATTTACCTCGTCCATCGAACTGGCCAAAGTCTTGCTAATCTCTTCGTTGCCTCCTGACACTAGACAGGGAGAGTCACGGCTAGGGAGTGTGCCCATCATAATGCATGGCTGCTGCTTCGCTTCACTGACCACCACTGATAATCCCTTCGCGCATGGAAACAAGGACTCCGATGCTATGAGGGAGTGGTTTAGAAGCAGCTCGTGTCGATCAGATACATCTTGGTGGTCACATAGGGGATTAAGGTCAGTGGTGTTATGGCGGGGCGTCGAGATGGATGAGCTACCTTTGACAGTCGCAGCGGCCTGCCCGTCAAAGACCGCGGCAGTGCTGTCACCGGTCGCGCCGTCCTGTTTACTGGGTGGAGAGGGGAGGATGGCGAGAAGTGGAGACGGGGTGGGGAAGGTGTTCACGGGGGTGGGTGGTGGGGTGGAGAGTGCATGGGATTCCTCACAGAGAGAGAGAGAGAGAGAGAGAGAGAGAGAGAGAGAGAGAGAGAGAGAGAGAGAGAGAGAGAGAGAGAGAGAGAGAGAGAGAGAGAGAGAGAGAGATAATGAGTCTTTTTTATTCAGGATAAAGCCATTAGGCAACTCAATGCCTGTCTTACAAGCTGTCCTGTAAACAAAAGATAACACAACAGGAAAAGAAACATAGCATGCAAATAATAATAATAATAATAATAATAATAATAATAATAATAATAATAACAATAATAATAAGATGAGGAAGCAAAATTACGGGGAAAATATAAAAAAAACACAATAAGGGAATCATCGAAAGGAGGGGAAAAATGACAATGGAGAATTTGTAACTGCCTCCGATGCAAAAAACAAGAGAACGAAACGCGAGCAAAGCATTAATATTATACTCATCTAAGACAGTGTCATAGAATCAGCAGCATCAATAGCGTATAGTGACACCGACAAGAAAATAGATGATCAGTTAGCAAATGTAAGGAGAAAGAGAAAATATTTAACGTTTACGTGTTATCAGCAGGATTATTCTTATATGGCAAACTGTGAAGTCACGCTGATTGGAAGTGAGTGTGCAATGCATGTTTAAAATGTGTTTTAGAGAGAGAGAGAGAGAGAGAGAGAGAGAGAGAGAGAGAGAGAGAGAGAGAGAGAGAGAGAGAGAGAGAGAGAGAGAGAGAGAGAGAGAGCTTGAGCTTTGTGCCAATTCATGTATAAGAATGACGTGTCTGGTGCTTTGCGTCAATTCAGCAACAATGTATAACACTGATGTGTCTAGCGCTTTTACGTCACCGTCAAGGTCTGAAGTTGAGAATTCTTCGTTTCGACAATTTTTTTCAGGAATGAAATATTTTTTTACGAGAAACATTCAATAGCTGGTTAACGAAGTCATCCAGTATTTTTCTGGAAGCTACCTATATTAAATATTTCAAATGAATATAACACAAATATATTTAAATATGCTGAAAAGTACTCCGAAATACATCTTGAAGGAAGCATTTTCTAAAGTTTTAGACCTGTACGTACACACAGGAGAAACTCGTGTCTACACACACACACACACACACACACACACACACACACACACACACACACACACACACACACACACACACACACACACACACACACACACGCACGCACGCACGCACGCACGCACTCACACACACACACACACACACACACATGCGCGCGCGCGGGCCATATGTACGTTCAACAGCGCGTTTAGCGTACTAGCCATGACGTAATTATTATCGTGTTACTTCACTGTCAGAGTCTAATGTGTACCCGCCTATGTTCGTCATTTGCATGCTACTGAACATGCTCCGACCAGCCTCATCTCAAAGTCTACCGTATTTTCAATACGGTAGAGAGGGCTTACGCTTACAGGTGATCATATTGAATAAAGACGCGTTTTCAAGAACGCATGGTCGGAAACATATGTAAGATATCGGAGAGTGTATTTGTATGTGTGTTCTATATATATAGCACTTCAGACCTGCACAATTTGAAGTAGTTCAGATAATAAATGTGGAAATTACGGTATACCGAAAATTGACAAAATGATGAATTGATTCTATGTACAGATGGACCATTTTTACATTTGAAAGAAAATACTAAGAACTTGTTGCAGTTGTTGTTGTTGTTGATCTAAATGGTAGTTTGATCACTTTTCCACTTATATCATTTCTTGGAATTCGTGGAGAGCAAGGGTCAGACTAGTTTTTTACTTCAGACCAAAAAGGTGACTTCTGCGCCATCTTGAACCTTTGTGTCGTGTCTATACTCGCTGGTTGTTCAAGAGACGTGAGTCCTTCAGGGGAGACATTCAAACTTTTGATGTCTTTGTCTAAAGTATCTGTCTCAAAAACGTACCCTAGAAATACACTAGCATCTGTTTCAGGATCTCGAACATGCATTTTCAGTAAAGCCATAGATCGTGGTAGACAACACAAAATGTCGGATTTCTTTTGCAAACGCAGTCAGCCTCATTCAGAAAGAGTTGGAGGCTAACTTTGGTATTCGTGTGTTAAAAAGACACTCATGCCCGTTTCCCTGTTCCTTGCCACAATGTACTACCCGAAAAAAGGGTAAACAAATCTCATCAAATGCATTTTTTTCAGCTTGTTTTGTTTTTGGTTGTGATCCAGAGGGCTCGAAAACTCATAGCGAGTTCCTGGATTGGATTTTGAATAGACTGGGTACAGTCTGTCAGTACTGACGCGTAGTTGTCATTGTACTGTTTCTCAGTTTCCAAGTTTTTTGATAGAGCGCACGGTTTCGACTACAGAGTCGCTGAAACCACCACCAATGTCTAATGTCGGCTGTGGAATGTCCTTTGTGCCCACTTTCGGGATGATCAAGATCCCCGCCAGACTCAGTGCTTACTGTTTAAATTCTGTCTGAGTAGCGTTCTTTTGATGAGAGTGTGTATGATTCTCTTCATGAAGTAAATCTCGAATTTATGCGGCAATCTTGCTTGGTCCGGTCCTGACAGCCCCTCTCTCTCTCTCTTGGCTTGACTTCGCGAACGAAGATTTTACAGGGGTTGCCCACGACATCTGCAGGCCTCCTCGTGGCTGCGGAATCCAATCCGGGACAGGCAGGTTCGACCGCAGTGGCTGCAGGGGAAGGTCTGGCCAGGGTTCTGAGTTGCGGCATCTCTGTTTTGTTCTCCTGAGCCGCTTGTCCTTAAGGCTAGCTCTGCGAGAGTCTTCAAAGGAGACGGCTGCCTTGTAAATAGTGGAGCGCCAGGTGTCACGGTCCGCAGCAAACGAAGACCACTGGCGGTGGTCGATTTGGCAGGCACTAAGTGACTTCTTGAGATAGTCTTTGCATCTCTTCTCTGGTGCCCCTCTGTCTCGATGTCCAGTGCTCCATCCTGGAGACATGTCCCGCCCAGCGAAGCTGCGTCCGCAGCAGCAAAGCCTCGATGTTCACAGTTTCTGCCTGTTCAAGGACCTCGACGTTGGTGACATAGTCATTCCAGTGAATGCCCAGGATGGTACGCAGGCAGCGCTGGTGGAAGCGTTCGAGAAGTCGTGGTTGGCTGCGGTAGAGGGCCCAGGACTCGGAACCATACAGCAGGGTGGTGAGGACGACAGCTCTGTACACGCTGATCTTGGTGCCTATTTTCAGCTGTTGTGCCACACCCGCTTGAATAGTCGCCCGAAAGCGCTGTTCGCTTTTGTCAGCCTGCTGTCAAGCTCCTTGTCCAGCTTGGCGTCCGACGTGATGATGCAGCTAAGGTAAGTAAACTGGTGCACTGACTTTAGTTCAGACTCGCCGATGGTGATGTGGGGAGGGCGATGCTCTACCGTGGGTGCCGGTTGATGAAGGATCTCTTTCTTTTTCAGACTGACCTCGAGTCCAAAGAGCTGGACAGCGTCTGCGAAGCAGGACGTGATGCGCTGCAGGGCTCTCTCTCTGTGTGCAACGAGGGCAGCGTCATCAGCAAAAGGCAGCTCACGAATCAGTTGGTCTAGGGTTTTGGTGTGGGCCTGCAGTCTTCTGAGGTTGAACAGGCTGCCATTGAGACGATACCTGATGTACACTGCATCGTCATCGTCGAGGTCCACTGTGGCCTGCTTCAACATCATGCTAAAAAAGATAGTGAAGAGGGTCGGTGCCAGCACACAGCCCTGCTTTACACCGTTGAGAATGGGGAATGGTTTTGAGAGGTCATTGTTGAGTCTGACCTGGCCTTGCTGGTCCTCGTGTAGCTGGACGATCATGCTAAGGAACTTTGGGGGACAGCCAAGTCGCTCCAGGATCTGCCACATGCCTTGCCTGCTCACAGTGTCGAACGCTTTTGTTTGGTCAACAAACGTTATGTACAACCCTTTGTTCTGCTCGCGGCACTTCTCCTGAAGCTGTCTCAGCACAAAGACCATGTCGGTGGTGCTCCTGTTGGCTCTGAAGCCACGTTGGCACTCTGGGAGGTGGTCTTCAGCGATGGCAGGTACCAGCCGATTCAGGAGCAGACTTGCAAGAATTTTCCGGCGATGGACAGCAGGGTAAATTCCACGATAGTTGGAGCAGTCAGACTTCTCGCCTTTGTTCTTGTACAGGGTGATGACGACTGCATCACGGAGACCCTTTGGTAGTGTTCCTTCCTCCCAGCAGCAAAGAAAGAGGTCGTGGAGCTTGTTGTGCAGTGTTGGGCCTCCATGTTTCCAGATCTCTGGCGGTATTCCATCAATGTCCTGACAGCATCCATCCGTAAAACGCAGAACGGTTTCTTAACCATGGCACCGCCAGCACTTTTGAGCATATCATTTTGATTGCTCATGGAACGGACCTAGTGGCATGGACATAAACAAAAATCGATTGGTTGTTTAAAACAAAAAAGACTAAGAACACGCGCTCCACAACTCTTCCAAACCTGATAAGACTGGTACGTTTCCATCTGGCAAGCGCACACCGGATGTATCGCTCTTAGTTGTATGGTCTAGCGAGGAGCAAAGGCTCTCTAGGGAGTCCACATACATGTGGAAATCTGCTTAAAATATGTGCCAAAGTGAAGATTATCCCCAGATGATCAAGGCTGAGGACTACCGAAATGTCTGATAATCTTGTTAATCATGTAATGTCGCCGGACTTCCTTTGCTTTGCCAGTCTGTTGTTAGAGCTTTATAAGATCGAGTAGGTATTTTACACGTGTTTGACACTGACCGTCATCAAAGGTCATTCAGGTAGATACTGAAAGGTCATCCGATGTGCAATAGCCTTTATTGGGCTTTGAAAAAAGCAAGCATTTTACACATCCAAGTACCTTTTGTGACCTTGACCTTTATCAGAGGTCATTCAGATATTCAGGTAGGTACTTTTGGAAAGCTTTTATCTAACGTGCAATAACCCTGCCAAGTTTAACGAGTCTAGGTTTCAATGCCGCAGAAAAAGATGCGACTTTCGGAGGTCAGCGGCATTGTCTTTTAAACGCTGTCATCTAAAATTATAAAAATGTCACGAGCTGAGACGCGAGGGTGCCCCCTCTAAAATGCAAGAATATGACATAATTACGTACCTCAGAAAGTTTGGTGCTTTTATCCGGCGTGTCCCGATCTTGTTATGATTTGGCCATAAGAAACCTAACTATCATTTTTGCAGTACATATGAAAACACCGTACTTCTTGGGACGGTTCTTTACTGGAAGAAAAAGAAAAATACAAAGTAATTCTGCACCACCAGCTAATGTTTTTACCAAGACAAATCTGCGGCGGAGATTAAGGCATCACGTGTTCAAAAATGGAGATTTGTTTTCCTGTCTATCGACGAAAACAACCTACGGATCCGCTCCGATTCTAGTGTGCACCATGACACCTACAGTCAATTTAGACGTTCCGAGAGCGTGAGGATTCAAAATATCTTGTGCGCCATCAACACCTTATCAGCTAAGTTAGTGCGCCACTGATTTTCAGCGGTTGGATTCGGGGCCTCGGTTCTAGAGCCCCCCAAAATAACTGAGGCCAGGGCCCGTGTTATGGAAGAGGCTGCGTGCTTTTTGGATGAGTGACGTCAAAGATCAAATTCGCCACTGCGTACACGGCGTCGTGAGACTAGCGATGCCATGACGTCAGGCTTATCGTGACGTCATTTTGCTGCTCGTGCTAATCTTCTTCTTGGGAATTCCTGTCGCTACACGAGCGCACAATACGTACTAAGGGCGGGAAGCGCCGTGTGTCCGTCTTTATTTGTGTGCGCCGGCGTGTGTGTTGATCAGAGGTTGGCTTTGAGAGGAGGGAAGTGGATCAAAAGGATAAGCTAAAAGATATGAACAACTCTAAATGTTCCTAAAAGAAAAAAGCATGTGAGCTCCAAACAATACGGTAGACTTTGGGATGAAAATATAATCTTCATCTTGTTTTACATTAAACCTTTGTTACAGGTCACTAAAGCATATGATAAACTTACTGTATGCTTAGTCAGACCTAACCATTTGCTATAATGATCAAGATTCAGACACGTTTGTCTAAAGTATATGGTGATGTGTCATATAGCAATTGACCTTTCGCGAATTTCAACTTTTATCGAGGTCATTCCGCTTAGTACGTTTAAACAGATCTTACCATCGACTATTATCATGCCAAATATAAAGTATGTGGTTGAAACAGGCTCAGATAAAACATCTGCAAAAACGTTTACCGACGGCAAATGATATTATGATTTTCATAACCGCCGGTAACTGACAGGCCGACGTACAATCTGATAAAACATATGTACCATTTACATACACTCACTTTTTCATCTAATTCTAGCAAAACGCAATTTTATTCTATTTAATATGGATTGACTGCAATCCTGATATAACTGAAAAGTGTCGGTAAAAGGTATCTCCCCTTATTTTAACGGTCACACAAAAGTGAATGCTGCCAGTCAAAACTGCATTAAATTAAACTGTACGTAACTGCCAGATTTCATAAGTTTAATGGGACACTTTTGATGTGCAGATGGTGGTACTGCCTGGACCAGAAGTTTTCAGATGATTTCAATACTTGGAATATTTAAGATCATAATCGAATCTAATTATTCTCCTGGGATGATTAGCAGGCTTATGTAAACACTGTTTATAAAAAAAAATCCTTTGGGTGTGAATGAGTAGACTGCCTTTGTTCTTAAGAGATTCAAAGACTTCCACTGTTTTAAAAATATTCGCAAGGAAATATTGATCACATTGCCAACGTGCTATACCTATGCGGTCTTGACACCCTGTCTGAAAAGAGACTTAGAAAATACATGTTAAGGCGCGATCTTACACGTCGAATTTAGCTATTTGCTTTTCAATAACAGCTACACTTATAGCGTGTTAGATTCCATTCGCCTTCTTCCTCGTCCAGACGTAAGACGCACATAATCTCATTATAATAGGACTATAGGCCTAACTCATTTTAACAAGGGGAGTGCAATATACACTACGCATTAAAAAAAAAAAACAGCAACAACACAACAACAACACTTTACAAAGTTTTAAAGAAAATATCTTTCTAATGGCTGAAGATTTTACAATTCTGACTGCATCACGAACAAGGTTCCGCACCTGTAAATACAACGCAACACACTGCATCGTTTTCTGTCGCGTTGCCTTTACATTACAACCTTTGAACGCGACACCCCAAAAATCGAAAGTTGCACGGTAACATTTTCATGTGAGACGCGTTGTTTATCACGCACTGCTCGCGTTTCATCCAGAGCTTTATAATCTGATTGCACTATTTATAAAAGAGCATTTATTTATCTCCAAATACTGCGAATGATTTTTTTTTGAAAGAAAACTGTTGCTGTTGTGGTCTGAATAAGACATGCACCCCTTTAAAATATCACTTGGGGCCAGTTTCAGACGCATATCGTTCATTTGCCAGCCAGCGATTTACATTCTGAGTAAGTGAAAGGTAGGATCATTTCTCTTTCGACTGCAACGAAAAACATTCATTTTGAGCGAGAATTGTGGATTGTATTGCAAGAAAAACTCACTTACCCCTGATTCCAAACATTTCAACTGATGGAGCTATTTTCATTTTTTTCCTCTTCTAAGAAGAGAATTCAAACGATATTTAAGAAATTCAAATCATCAGATGGTTTGGGGAGCGTTTCATGCGGCGTTACAGCTCCAGTAATGTTCTTTACACAACACAAATAGTACCGCAAGGGTGAATGGGGAGGAGAGGGGGTGGGGGGAGGGGGTGGGGGGAGGGGGTTTGGAGGGAAGGGAAAGGGGGGGGGGGCGGGGAGGGGTCGAGGGGGAGATATAGTGCATCGCTTATGATATCAAAGCGTTTATTTTTCAACGAGTAACTTCAAATAAAACACATTTTTCACCGTCTTCTTGAGTGCGTGTGTGTGTGCGCGCGCGCGTGCGCTTGTGTGTTGGTGTGTGAGCGCGTATTTGTTTGTGTGTGCTAGTGTGTGCTAACGTGTGTGTTACTATGTTATTGCTTCATGTTTGAGTATCCGACTCACACAAGCAATTAAAACGAAAATAGTAAACCAACACATACGTGCATGCACACGCACACGGACTAAGGAGACGGTAAAAAGAGTGTATCATTTCAAGTTACACACACAGAGAAGTACATGTTATGAGATCATGTACTACATCTCATTTTTGACACCTCCCCCCCCCCCCCTCCCCACGCCCCCTCCCACTCCATTCCCCCTGCGGTTGAACTGAATATCATTTTCTGCATCGGTATTGACTCGATGCACTGTTTTACACAATGTGTGACTTCATAAGTGTTATTGCTACTCTTATTTCCCGTTTTTTTTCTGTCTTTTTTCTCATGCTGTTTTGGTATTGGTTATGTTGATAAATGTATTGGTGTTTGTACATTAAAGAAACAACACAAATAAACAAGGAGCCAGTCGACTAATCACACGAACATGAAGGAATAAAGCAGTTATACACACGTTAGCACACGCACACTTAAATACACGCACGCACGCACGAACGCATATACGTACGCACGCACGCACGCACGCACGCACGCACACACACACACACACACACACACACACACACACACACACACACACACACACACAGACTCAAGGTGACGGTGAAAATGTGTGTTATTGATGAGAAAAGTAGATGTTTCGAGGTCATATATTACATCTCACCCTCGACACCCCAGCCCCCGCCTCCTCCCCCGCCTGGCTTCCTCTCCCCCCCCCCCCCCTGTGCCCCCTCCCCCTCCCATCTGTGGTACTACTTATTATGCTGTGTCATGAGCATGACTGGAGTAAAAACGCTTCATGAAACGTCCTAAACCATTAATTTTGATGATTTGAATTCCTCAGAAAAAAATTTGTCGCATTCGCGTCTTAGAAGAGAACAACGAAATGCGTTGATTCTGGAGGTAGGTGGGCTTTTGTTGCGATAAATTTATAATTCCCGCTTAAATGAGAGTTTTTAGAAAGAGAAATAGTCCTCCTTTTTACGATAGTATTCGAAATTTAGATCAATCGCCGGCAATGCATCTGAAATCGGTACAAGCGATGTTTTTAATGGGTATATGTCTTATTCAGAACACAAGAATAGTTTTCTTTCAAAACAAAAATCATTTGCAGCATTTGGAGATAAATGAATGCCCGTTTAAATTGTGCAATCAGATTTAGAAAGCTCCAGATGAAACGTGAGTAGTGCTTGATAAACAACGCCTCTCACATATTAAAATGTTACCATGCAACTTTCGATTTGGGGGTGTGTCGTGTTCAAAGGGTTGTAACTTTAGGGTAACACAACGGAAAAGATGCAGTTTGTTGTATCCATAAGTGTTTAAGCCTGTTTGTGTTGCAGAATGGATTTTAAAATCTTTAGGCATTAGAAAGATATCGTCTCCAAAACTGTAAAGTTTTTTATGCGTAGCGTATATATAGAAACATTATTGGGTTATGGTTCATCCCATTTTTTATATGCGTTGTTTTACTCTAATTACTTTAGTTGTTCCACTGTGTCTTTTAGGGACTGTTAAGCTTCACTAAGAAAACTTTAAAGTACAACGGATTTTCTTGCAGGAAACCCACCATGAACAGTCGAAAACCGTCTTTGCTTCTGATTCTGGGTGTGTGTGTGTTCACGGTTTTCCTTTGTCTACACTCGCTGAGAAACTTGCAGAATGTTTCAGGTATGATTAATTGACCCCTTTCCTTCCAGACACTAGGGTGATATTTTATTTTTGTTTCTTTATTATTTATTTATTTATTTATTTATTTATTTTGTTTCATTTCCATTTTTTAAAATCTCTGTCTTGTGCATTGATTTAATGTTCCAACCTTTTCAGTTCCTTGCACTATAAAGTACATGCGTACGTTTATCATCAATCAACAGACATTGGTACTGTTTGTAATTCTTGGCCTTACGGCAGGTGGAGCAGAACATAATGCAAATGCACAGTAAATGTGGGCAGGTCTTTGGTTTGGGATCTTACTGCTGCAAGCCGTAAAGTCCAAAATCACAAAGTAGCACCCATATCGATACATGTCGTGAAAAACGCATTTCTGGATTTGATCTATGGGGAGAGAATAATGGCATTTAAACTCCTCAACTGCCAGTGCACGCCAGTTGAAGGTAAATTGAATTTCTGAAATATGTGTTAATTTAATGCAAAAGATCACTAAACGTCCAGGGACCATGGACACAAAGGATCTATACATCTTGCAGCTGGAAGATGTTCAATTTTTCAGTCAAGGGTTTATGTTACAAAATAGACCAGAAAGGGTTTTGCTCTGCATATTTAGGCTGATTTAACATAGACGTGCTTTGTACAGTTTATTGCCCTGCGTCCGTCTTTGTTTGTGTGCCAGTGTGTGTGGATCAGAGGGCGGGTTAGAGTGGAGAGAAATTACCAGAAGGAAAAGCTTATGAATAGAAACAAATCTGAATGTTCCTAAAAGAAAAACGCTGGTAAGCTCAAAACAGTACGATAGACGTTGGGATGAAATCTTCATCTTGTTTATGCTTAAGTTGTTGACCAAGATAACACACCATATCCATTTGATCAAGTAAATACGGCCGCTATCATACAAATAAACTACTGCTTATTTTTCGTGTTTGTTAGTCGTGTTGATTTTTTACGTGCATTTGACAAACGAAATGTAGGTCAAAATCAAACAGGCCGGACTTTTATTCAGACGGACCGTAGTGACACTGCACATCGGTTGTTTTTCAGCCGTGTCCTCTGCACATGCACCACAATTTCACTTTTAATATCACGTGATGGTAGAGTCATTGATGACGTCATCAGTTATCGATTTGAGATTTTTAATGCTAAACACTTTCTTTACACAAGACATAACATCCCTATCAAACATTCTCTCACATATTGTCTCAAAGTAATATGTTACAAAGCGACAGTGAATTTTTTTGTTTGCCTCATGGTTTCTGTAAAATCTGTTTTCTGTCTTAAAATCCTTCACACACTGTAAGATGTTCCCTCCTTACCTGTCTGACTGTGACACAGTAGTCTATGTGCAGTGGTTTGTAATGAATGCATGTTCATGTGTGAGTCCATGCTCACAACCGACTTCTCTCTAGATTTTGTTGTACTGGGAATGGCGGATCGTGCCCGTAGAACTCACGGCCAAGGTCAAGGACGCTACTCGAAGGACGCTACTCGGAGGAGATTTGTAAACCACTGTATAATCCAGCCAGCAGTTCAGTAGTCTGTTTCAGCTAATTTTAGCGTTGGCACTGATTTGTAAAGCGTCTATAAGCTGTGAATCTGTTTCCTTTTGTCTTTAAGAAATATCACATTATCAACCACCCTAAAAACCTTTCATCCTCGTTTGTGTATGAAATGTTGATCTTGTATCTATACATGGCATGAAGTGCGCTAACACAATCTCCAATATATCGCTCCCTTAAAAAAGACAATTATCCTGTTCTCAGTCAAGGAGTCCCTCCCAACACTGCCCTATGATTCAGCTGTGAGGAACTTCCTGCTACTGGGGAATTCTTACTTGCAACCGAGCCCTGGGTTTCCGTTGTACAATCAGCTAAACCCCTTCACAAATAAAAGGTTAATAATTTTTCTGTTGTACATTACAGCGTAGTAGTCGCAACCTTTAGTCTCAAAAGACATAGCTGCGCCTCAAAATGCAATATCTTTTGCAGAGTGCCAGAAAAACCAAATTTTGAGGGAGCAGCGGAATCGCATGTCTCGCAATATGAACAAGGTCAAGCAGGAGATGCTGCAGAAGGACTGTGAGATGCTGAAGATCAGACATGAGCTGGGACAGAATGTGAGTACAGCTGACTGCAGCCTCTCTCGTAACTGGCACAATCTCTGACGCATGTGGCTCCGCCCAAGGCAAAAGACAGCAAGTCCAATGTTTTTACTGAAACGCAAGATATTCGTTGGATTATATTGAAAATCTCGACCTCCCCCCTCCCCCACCTGCACTAACACCAGCACCACGCACCCCTCGTTTGATAGTCAACAAGTGGTGCATTTGTAGGTCCTCATCCTCTTCACATTCTCAGCAACTGTCACGTCCTGACAGGAAGAGTGCCCATGAAAAGGCCTATGGAATCTCCCGCACGTTCTTTTTTTAATAATGCCTCTACCTTAAAGAGAAATCATTCGGAATAGTATTCGTGGTATAAAAAGCATACTTAGGGTACTCTGAAACCTTTGCACCTAAAGTTACTTAAAAAAATCTCGGGTGCAAAAAATTACCAACTTTACAAATACATCGACCTGTGATGACCATGACCTTTTCTACAGGTGAAATATGCAGGTAAAGATGTTCATGTAAACTACAGATGTGTCGAGTTTAAAGTCTGTGGATGTTATAGTCCCTAAGAAATTGTCTTTGACAAACGCACGCATACGCACACGGCAGCTGAAGAGCGGATGCATGGACGATTGGTGACTACGTTTATACTGTTTCACATTTGCTGTCACACATAAGCCAGCAAGGTTTGTTCTTGGAACAACATTTTAGCCGCACCCCCTCCCAGGAGACAGTAACGCCACATTTTACATTCATAACAACTGTGCGCGTGTTTTTGAAATGATGTAGCGACATAAACTTGGTTTTTGACATATCTGTCTTATTCTCTTCGCTACCACTGGACGCAAATATTGCTCTGAAATCTTTCTTAATTCCGTCCCAAAGAACACTTACCGTCAAATAAATATATGTCAGTTGTGTCAGCAAGAGCCAAAATCGCCATGAGACCCCGCACCCGCGATCGCGCGAGGCTCATGAGGATCTATGTGTCTTGCAGATGGATCCTATTGAGAGTTTCTCGGCTGTGAAGGGGTTAAGTCAAAATAGCACCAAGCAAAATTTGGAAAAAATCAGGCATGTAGTTTCAGAGATATTGCCTGCACATAGTCTCAGACAAATATGGCCTCTGCGACCTTCGCCTTACAGGTCTTGAATTCATTATGTTAAAGACATCACATATGACGGTAAGACATGCTTTCCTAAAAGGAATCAGAGCAAATCAGTACAGCGGTTTCAGAGGGTATTCTCTACATGATAATCTGCAAAACAAATATGGCAACTATGACCTTGACCTTGAGGAAGAGGCGCAGTTAAGATTGATGGCAATGTGTAATGTGGTACAATACTATAATCTAAAACTTGGATTGAATAGGCTCAGTGGTTTTTGATATATTGCCCAGCACACGAATCTGCACAAAACAAATATGGCCGCTGTGACCTTGGCCTTTAAGGCAGTGAATATATTCTGGTGTGCCACACTCTGTGTTGTCACAAAATATCACAATTTTTCACTTGAATCAAATCGTTTCGGTGTTTACAGCACCATTGCCTGGAGAATGGCATACATAGTAAACGTAGCCGTTGTGACCTCGACCTTGACGAACGTGACATGATCCTGGTGTGGGATACTTTGTATTGAGAAAAAGTATCAACACCTGAAATTTGGAACAAACTGGCTGTATAGTTTCCGATATATATGCTCCTTTTATGAAACATTGATTTAAATATGAAACATTGAGGACCTTCAGACGGTAATCCAAGGATAGGCCGTGTGTCTAAATTTAACTCGCTCCAAGTGATCACACGAACTAAAACATGACAAACAGAACAAACTTAAACCGGACTAGGTTTTGGGTGATTATCTCGTACTAAGGATCGAGTTATGTTGATCACACGACCCACAAACATAACCGAAGTTAAATTGTTGCGGGCCAGCTAACCCACCAACGGAGGCGGGTTAGCTACTCGTCTCGATACAGCATACGGGGAGATGACACGAGACCGCATACCTGTGGATAGGATAAACGATTTCTTGGCGTTGTAAGGTTTGTGCTCTGGTGTAACGTTAGATGTTACTAAGCCGATCCTGGGAAGTAGAGTGCAAACATGAAACCCATTTGCATATTCGGTCCAAAAAATAACAGTGCATGACCCAACCAGCATACAACAATCAGTCGCTTGATCTCTGGAAGCCAAATGTATTTCAGAAATATTAACATATTATCCGACATTCTAATTTCCGAATGTAACTACTGTCTGGAAAAAAAAAATTGCGCATGCGTACGTGGGTGTGCGTGAGAGAATATTATTGGAATGTACTGCCTAAGAGGCTACAGCTTGTACAAGGCCATTTCATGTCGCACGCGCCGTGTGTGCGTGCGTATGTTTTTTTTTATTATTTATTTATTTATTTATTTATTTATTTATTTATTTATGTTTGGCGGGGAGGGGGGAGGGGGAGGGTGTGTGTGTGTGTGTGTGTGTGTGTGTGTGTGTGTGTGTGTGTGTGTGTGTGTGTGTGTGTGTGTGTGTGTGTGCATAGATCGGCATGTGCAGAAAACAACGCGAGACGCTTACACAAAAGGAATTTGACTGGGTTTTCCTCCTGCCCAAAAGGCAAACTAATTCTTTAATTTCATCATCAGTCCAGTAAGCACTGTTGGACGCCATAGCAGAGAGATGATGAAACGTTGATGATGAAACGTTTTTATTCAGGATAAAAAATTTTAGGCATAGCAAAGCCAATCTTCCAAACTGTCCTGCTACTCTTCACATATAAAAATACACCAGACGATACAGCATAAATATATAAGTAAAAATACATATACCCTTTCTTTCTAGTGAGCGATGCAGTCACAAAAATGGCAGCTGATGTCCTGATGACACAATGCAAGCTTACCAGCCTGGAATTCCATGGCATTAGCACAGCAACAGCACTCTCAGAATTGAATGAAAAATTACGTCACTTGGAGCTAATCTGATTGAGTGCATTTTTTTGGCTTTGGGCGAAGCCTTTGTTAAAAGTAAAGAATAATTGCACCACAAAATTGCGTAGGTTTTGCCTTTTTAAAATTAGTCAGTCTTCTTCCAATGCAACACCTCATAAAGCTTTAGGGATGCAATCCGCGCTGTGCTGGCGGTGCTACCAGTAAATTCTGGAGGCGGCTTCTAGTACATGCGTTGTGTTTGCAACTTCAGGTTACGCCGTATGCCTACCAGAAGAGCCCCCCCCCCCCCTCCCCGATGGGACGAAACCGGTCGTAGCAAAAACTTAAATCTACTCAGCAGGTCCAATATCTCTTTAGGAATATTTACTAGCATCCCCCTCGGGGGGAGGACTGGATATACTCCAGCGGAATGGGGGTAGTCCTTACTGCTTTATGTAGTAGGTGTTCAGTGGAAGGCTCAAAATGATAGGTCTGTCATTCCCTTTCTCTCCCACTCCCCATTCTTTCTAGAGCGATGCAGTCACAAAAAGGGCAGCTGATGTCCTGATGACACAATGCAAGCTTACCAGCCTGGAATTCCATGAATTCAGAATTGAATGAATGAATATATATATATATATATATATATATATATATATATATATATATATATATATATATATATATATATATATATATATATATATATATATATATATATTAGTATGAACCTGACATGTTAATGCAGACAGCTGCAACAACAGTAAAAGATTATTAGGTAATAGGAAACGTGTCACTAACTATACGAGTAGTAGCATATGGGAGCCGAACATACTATTACTTGAGAAGTAAATATTTATGAAGGCGATCTTTGAAGACCCTAATTTTAGAAATTGATTTCAGGTGTGGAGGTAAAATAGTCCATGCTTTAACGCCTGAAAAGGACAGGCTGCTTTTACAGATGTCTATTCTAATTTTTGGAAGGTAAATCAAACTATTTCTCGTGTTTTCCTATTATTGTCGGAA